>JARGCV010000505.1:600000-750000 GCA_034064705.1 Bothrops alternatus | reverse complement strand
TTGTTGAAATGCCCTGTACATGAGTATGTTCTTGAAGATCACTTATGAGCTTTAGCTTGTATGACTTCAGTGGGCCAGGTAATTATGGGCACACTCTAGCTTGTCCATGGAACATCCTAGTTTTACATACATTGGGCATGCTGCACTTCCTGCCAGCCAAAGAGTGTTGGTTGTTGAGGACTAGTAGATGTGTCTTTTCTGCAGTAGGTCCTGCTCTGTGGAATATACCTCCCACTCCCAGTTATTAGAATGGCCCCAACCCTGTTGATCTTTCATGTGGCTTTAGAAATCTGGGTGTCTTCCTTAGCCAAGGATGTTGAATGGCCATAGTGCTTAGTGTCATGGTTCCAACAGATGAAACTTTTCAAAGAACTTCGAGGCATTGTTTACCTTAAAGAATCTTTACTGGAGTAGCAGAGCATCGGCACTTATTTGAAGCCAAAATCTGAATTCCTCTCCCCTGAACACATAGTATCAAAGCACAATTCCCTCCTCCAATTAACAGTCACATTGTCCAATTAGTTTGAAATGCTGGCTTTCCCTCCAGTTCTTCAACCTGCTACTTCTTATCATCTCTTATTTCAAAAGCATCAAATTCACACACTATTACAATATTGTTATGTCTAACTAACTCCCATCACATTTCTCCTCCTCCCCCAGTATCATCTAATTCTAAGAGAAAAGCATAAGGAAGAATAAGGCTGCATCTCCATATGTTGTCAAAGCAAGAACATCCAATGTTAGCAGTGTTGACACTTAGACTTATATACCGCTTCACAGTGCTTTACAGCCCTCTCTAACTGTTGTACAGAGTCAGCCTCTGGCCCCCAACAATCTGGGTCCTCATTTTGGAAGGACCTTGGAAGGATGGAAGGCTGAATCAACCTTGAGCCTGGTGAGACTCGAACTGCCAAATTGCTGGCAGCCATGAGTCATCAGAATGAGTCTGCAGTACTGCATTCTAACCATTGCGCCACAAGGGCTCTGTTTCGTGGTTTTATTGTTAACTGGCCAAGTATCTCAGCTGCTGGGTGTATTTATTTTGGAAGGTTTTTTTGTTGGTTTTAATGTTTTACAATGTTTTTATTGTAGTATATTTTTTATGATTGTCAGCTGTCTAGAGTTAATAAGAGGGGGCAGCTAGAAAAATTGAAGAAAGAAAAAGGAAGGAAGGACAGAAGAAAGAAAGAAAGAAAGAAAGAAAGAAAGAAAGAAAGAAAGAAAGAAAGAAAGAAAGAAAGAAAGAAAGAAGGGAGGGAGGGAGGAAGAGAGGGAGGGAAGGAGCCCCCTCACTCAGGGAATGCTAACTTTAGAACCTTGGGCTGCATCTTCTTAGGGATCACTCTGACATCTTTGAAACAACTTAGCCATGGATATCTAGACCCCCCCATCCTTTATTACATTTTCAGAACAATGTACAAAAGAGGCTCTTTGGAAAGCTGTGTGGGTTTAAGAGGAACAGGCTACCTGTTGTAACATATTGGATTGATTGATTGGTTGGTTGGTTAATTGATTGATTGATTGCAATGTAAAAGTAAGGTCTGATCCCAAAGTGAATAGTGGATTGGTCAGTCCTGAGCCCATACTGAGAAGACTGAGAGTTGAGTTGCATTGACAAGACCAACACAAAGAAACATTCCATCAGCACCATCCCTGAGTCTTGCTTCCGCAGAAGAATGCTGTGGAGAAGAGAATTAAGGAGGTGGTAAATTTAACTGGATGGCCAAAACTTTTCTCAATGCCTCTTAACTGACACCCCTCATCATTCTCTCTATTTAGAACAGAAGTTGCAACATCATCTCTAATCAAGGAAGATATCTAACCTTCAAATCATCCTGAAAGACTGCAAAGCACCAATAAAGCTCCTGGCTTGGCTTTGCTCCTTGGAGGCATCTCCATCAATGGGAGGGTTCGACTGAAAGATCGTCAGATTAAAACATCCCTTCAAAAATTTGCACCTTGGGTTTTCGTGTCAGCATTGATCCCAGATCCCAGAAGCGCACATGCAACCTAATAAATGGATGATGTCTGGCATGACAAGTCATATATTTTTTCTAGAAGAGTTACAGATTAATTATGTGGGATTTCCATCTTTATCCTGGAGCTCAGGTAAAATAAACTTTGGATCTCAAGGGAGACTTTTGACATACAATTTCCATGTGTAGATGTATCACAATGCAATCATCTTGATCCTTAAAGACAGAGATAGGCAAACGTTTCCAGGCAGAAGATCTTACTCTGAAATGTCAGGATGGCACAGCACCTTCAAAAGTCAGGAGAGTCTGGGCAACAATTAAACTTGACCTGATTTTCATTTCCCTTTCAATGAAATTAATTAGAATCAACATGATTAAATCTCAGGAATTCAGTGTTATTTTCCTTTAACTGCAGTAACAGAAAAATACAACATTGATGCCAATTTTGTAGAAACGTTGAGGTCCACATGGTATCACGTGTCACAAAAGACCCTACCTCTTCCAAGTTTTTTTGATAACCCTTTGCAATCAAATATGGATGACAAAATACATCAACCACATTTGCAGAGAAATTAGAGAATAGGATGGCTGGGGAATGCTGGGAGTTGAAGTCCAGAAGTCTTAAAAGTCACCAAGGTTGGACATCTCTGCATTGGGTGAAACTGACTCTATTTTTTTTTAATATGAGAACTGCAATGAGATTTTCGTAAGAACAGAGATGGAAAAAATTTACAGATTCTTACAAAGGAAGAATGAATGGTGGAGTTGCACTGGCTGCCTATTGGTCTCCGAACACAATTCAAAGTGTTGGTTATGACCTATAAAGCCCTTTATGGCAATGGGCCAGGATACTTGCGGGACCGTCTTCTGCCTCATGAATCCCAGCGACCAGTTAGGGCACATAGGGTTGGCCTCCTACGGGTCCCGTCTGTTACACAATGCCGTTTGGCGGGACCTAGGGCTAGGGCCTTCTCCGTTGTTGCCCCAGCCCTCTGGAACCAGCTTCCCTCAGAGGTTCATACTGCTCCTTCCCTCCTAGCTTTCCAAAAACTTTTAAAAACACATCTATGCAGACAGGCTTGGGGCGTGTGAGCTGCGCTCTGCCCCTGGGCCTTTGATTGGGAATGTATGTTGTATGAGTGAGTATAGTTTCATAGTTTTATATTGTACTATTATTTTACATGACCTATATATTTTTGTACGTATATTTCTGTTGTGAGTCGCCCTGAGTCTGGGGAGAAGGGCGGCATATAAGTCAAAATAAAGATAAAGATAAAGATAATAGAACTGACCAAGTTGTCGAACCTAACCACTTTGACTGTGCCTGCTGGGATTGGAAATGTAGACAGTGCTTCCTTGAAACAGTATAGCTTTCTGCTCTCTGCTACCTTGGACATCAGGGGTATCTGCTGTGAAAGTTGGACCATAAGAAAGGCTGAGCGCCAAAGAATTGAGGCCTTTGAACTATGGTGCTGGAGAAGACTCCTGCAAGTCCCCTGGACTTCAAGTCCATCAAACCGGTCGGTCCTAGAGGAGATCAACCCCGACTGCTCTTTAGAAGGGCAGATCCTGAAGTTGAAACTCAAGTCCTTTGGCCACCTAACGAGAAGGAAGGACTCACTGGAGAAGAGCCTAATGCTGGGAAAGATGGAGGGTAATAGAAGAAGGGGACAGAGAATGAGGTGGCTGGATGGAGTCACTGAAGCAGGAGGCGTGAGCTTCAATGGACTCCAGAAGATGGTAGAGGACAGGAAGGCCTGGAGGAACGTTGTCCATGGGGTCGCGATGAGTTGGACACGACTTCGCAACCAACAACAACAACAATCTGCCCCCACTGCTATTCCTCTTCCACACTAAAACTCTCTTTTTTGTGACGCTGTAATCCCTTAATTTGGAGGTAGAGTTGCCCACACTGATTTCCTTATTACCTTATTGTATTCAAGGAACTTCACAAGTTGATTGTTGCAACTCAAATATAATTTCTTTGGTGCAGAAATTGAAAGAGAAAGGAAAAAAAAAAGAACTGTACTCCATGAAAGAAAACAGCACAAAAGGGCACGTCAGGCAAAAGTTTAAATGCATTTGGTCATGTGTAGATTGAAATGGGTCATTAATGTAAGACAAGCTGCAGAGCATTCTATTTAATTAGATGAGTAAAGAGAGATACGTTCTTTTCTGAAGTCCTGCTGTTTCTGTTAAATGGGCTTTTTAATGAAAAAAGGTGGCCTGGAATTTTGAAAAGGTATATATTTTTTTACATTGCTTCTCAAGAGTGAAACAATATCCATTTAGTTTACGAGCACTTAATAGTATGCAATAAAACCTCAGCTGATAAAAAACCACCTTTTTAGAAAGTTCTATAATCATGATGACAAAAAGTAGCATACAATAAATTAAAAATGAGAATAACAACTCCAATTATTCAACAATGGATCAACAACTAAACTGGCGGCACATAAAAGCAAATGAGACATCTTCTGGGGATTACCTGGAGGGAAATAAAGGAGGCAAATGTATTAATTTAGGGAGTGTGACATAAATTTGGGTTCATCAGTGAAAGAAGAAAAAGAATATAGTTCAGCTACTAAAATCATCTTGATCATCATCATTCTCCTGTTCCTCAATCATTTCATTGTTCAGATAGGATTCAGTGGAATAGTTGATTGATTGATTGATTAAATGATCCATTCCTTCCTTCCTTCCTTCCTTCCTTCCTTCCTTCCTTCCTTCCTTCATTCATTCATTCAGAAAGGTGATGCAGAGAGTGGTGAGGACAGCTGAAAAGATTATGGGCAGTTCCCTCCCTTCCATCCAGGACATAGCATGTAAGTGTTGCTTCAGTAGGGTCTGGAAGATTATCTGGGACCTTACACATCCTATTTTCCTTGTTATCTTCTGGGAGGAGGGAGCTTCATGGTATCCAAAGCAGACCATCCGGATTCAGTCACAGTTTTGTTCCATGCGCTATTAACCTTGTGAACTCTCAAGCTTCCTCCTTCCATTATGTATTCAAGATGGACAGTGATTAATATTTATATGTTACTTATATGTAAGGCTGTAGGTCTATACATATGTTGTATATAGTGTATTTAAATGTGTGTTATGTATGTGTACACTTTGAGAGCAAGCAACTAAATTTCATTTTTAATGTGGGCCATTGTACCCACAGTAAAAAAAAATGACAATAAAAGTTACCTATCATTCATTTTATACAGCCTTCCATCTCAAATATGTGACTCTGGATGGCTATAGATTCGTAAAGGAGAAGGAGAAGGAGAAGGAGAAGGAGAAGGAGAAGGAGAAGGAGAAGGAGAAGGAGAAGGAGAAGGAGAAGGAGAAGGAGAAGGAGAAGGAGAAGGAGAAGGAGAAGGAGAAGGAGAAGGAGAAGATGATGTATTAGGTTTATCACCATGGAGTCAATTTTACAAGATGCATGGGGTAGCAGACCCCAACATTTTGGGCACTGGGAACCAATTCCAGGGAGAGAGGTTTTTCTGTGGACCAGAGGGGGCATGGTTTTGCATGCTTCCTGGATCCCATCAATGGGGCTTCACTTGTTTCCATGGCCCAGTTTCTGGTGCTGGTCCACGAACTGGGGGTCGGGGACCCCTGCATTAGGGAATATTCATGTGCCATACCTGAAATTAAGACTTTTCTGTCTCTTATACATCAGCGTTTAATAAAGCCCTTCACCCTTGACATGTTATTAAACACATCTGGTTACCTTTTTTAAGGCAACAAGGACTGGTCTCACGGTAGTGGTTACGTAAGTATTGCTCTCCTTGAAGCTCTCCTTTTTCCTAAGTGTGTTTATTTTGGAGAAAAATAAATAAATAAATAAATAAATTTAAGCTATGTTAAGTTAACCCTTCGTCTCAGGGAGGTGACAACGTTCATTAAACAAAGGAAAACCAATGCTGTCTAAAGGGCACCTGTTCTTCCGCAGTACCAAAGACCTTTGCTGCTTTGGGACTGAAAAAGCTTTTGCGGACAAAGCCCACCTGAGCCACGGAAAGCTCAGAGGCTTCAGAGACCTAGTTATTTCTCAGCAGGATTCAAGATCCACAATTCTCCCAAGTTTGTTTTGGTTGGTCTGATTGTTTCCAGTGCTTCCAAGTGTGTGTTAGCTGGTTTTCGAAGTCTTACTTAGAATCTGAAAGTGCAGGAGGGGATCAGAGGAACGAGTCAGAAGCCACCCTCATATCTAATGAGTAACTTCAGGTTACTATGGCAACAGCAGGTGTGCCAGAACTGTACCCTTTTGGGAGAAAAGATGAGGCCAAAAGGAAAAAAAAGAAAGAAAGAAAGAAAAGAGGAAGAAGAAGAGGAAGAAAGGAAAGGAGGATGAGGTGTCCTCTAACGTCTTCCGTATTAACTTTTGGCCACAGAAACATATAGCTTCTGCGATTCTTCTTGAGAAATTAGTCATGATTGTCTAAAGTCTAAAAGAAGAGATAGCCTAAAGCAGTGATGGCGAACCTTTTAGAGACCGAGTGCCCAAACTGCAACCCAAAACCCACTTATGCATTGTAGGGTGCCTGGTGGGTGTGACCCTTTGGCTGGGCATGGCTGCGGTGGTAATGGCAAACTGGGTGGGACTAAAAAGTTCAATCAATCAATTCCAACTTTGCATGATTTTTTTCCCCACAAGAAGTTGAAATTGACTGATTGATTGAACTTTTTTTTTTTTGCACATGGCAGCAGAGGCCTAAAGCAAAAAGATTTTATAAAATCCAGCTGAAGGCACAGGTCTGGGGCGACGGCGCGCGTGCCCACAGAGAGGGCTCTGAGTGCCGCCTCTGGCACCCATGCCATAGGTTCGTCACCACTGGCCTAAAGTAATTAAAGGGGAAAAAATCATTCTTTCTCTTTCTTTCTTTCTTTCTTTCTTTCTTTCTTTCTTTCTTTCTTTCTTTCTTTCTTTCTTTCTTTCTTTCTTTCTTGGTTTCTTTCCTTCTTTCTTCTGCATTTCCTTCTTCTGCATTTCTTGTCATTTCCAACTTTCCCAAATGTTTTTTTTCTACGAATCCCTCACCTAACGTACATGACCCAACTCTCAACATTAATTTTCCATGAAACTTTTTTTTATATATATAGTACAAATTTCCCTGATGGTATTATTGTTGCATAAATTACTAGAGTGGATAAATTTCATACGTTAAGGAACGTATTTAAAAAGAAACAATTTTGGATGTAACTTCATAAATCGTATGCTTTTTCAGGCATGTCTCTTTGAAAATAATGGTATTGTATCCAGTTTTTAAAAAATGGTGTTGTATGTGCACGCACCAATTTTGACCAGAGAAAGGTGAATAACATCTAACCAGCCAGTTGCTGTATGCACAGCATGTGCATTGTCAGAGGTGGCAGCCCCTGGCTGAGCATCGTCTCAGAAGTTAAATAGAGTCAGATGTGGATTGCACTTGGATAAAGAGAGATCACCAGGAATTCTCAGAACTGCAGGTGATGAAAGAAATCCTGGAAAAAAGCAATTACAAACCACATCAAAATTATTGCAAGGAGACCCCATGAAATATCCCATGTTGTCATCAAGACTTTTATCCATACCTAGAATTAAAAAAAAGTCTGCTTTCAGAATCTCAGACAGTGGTCTACATCTTTATATAGTTAATGACAGATAATCACTACTATTTCTAAATATCACAGCAGCAATGAGGAGACTGTTAACATATAAGGTAATCAAAGCACAAATTGTTTAGGATTTTATAGCTTCGTAATAGTTCAATCAGGGCACTCTCTGCAGAGCAAGGTAGCCTGGATTGAATGGAGGAGGAGATTATTGAACACTTTAGAAGAGCCTGGATGCACAATATTATGACATAAAGTAAAACTAGCACAGATGACAGCTCCTCTCCCTGTCTATTTTCTCAGGATCAAAACTATTTCTTGCCTTTACCACTACAATCCCATCTTTTATACATTTTCCCTGCCTAATGGAGCTAACTCTTCATCCCTCTCATGAAATGGATCATAACCTCTAAAAACACACGCGATAGTAAATTGGTTACTCCTTAAGGTGATGCAAACATCTTTGTCGATTGATGTGAATTTCCAAAAGCTTGAATGAAAAGGACTATTTAAGCCAGATTTTTTAAAAAAACTGTGGAACTAGGTTATGCAATTAATATTATTATGTTGTTGTTGGTTGCAAGGTCGTGTCGGACCAATCACGACCCCATGGACAAGGTTCCTCCAGGCCTTCCTGTCCTCTACCATCTTCTCGAGTCCATTTAAGCTCATGCCTACTGCTTCAGTAACTCCATCCAGACACCTCATTCTCTGTCGTCCCCTTCTTCTCTTGCCCTCCATCTTTCCCAGCCTTAGGCTCTTCTCCAGTGAGTCCTTCCTTCTCATTAGGTGGCCAAAGTACTTGAGTTTCAACTTCAGGATCTGGCCTTCTAAACAGCAGTCAGGGTTGATCTCCTCCAGGACTGACTGGTTGGATCGCCTTGCAGTTCAGGGGACTCACAGGAATCTTCTCCAACACCATAGTTCAACGACCTCAATTCTTTCTTATGGTCCAACTTTCACAGCCATACATTGCAACTGGGAAAACCATGGCCTTGACTATACACACTTTTGTTGGCGGGGTGTTGTCTCTGCTTTTTAGTATGCTGTCTAGATTTGCCATAGCTTTCCTCCCCAGGAGCAAGTGTCTTCTAATTTCTTGGCTGCAGTCCCCATCTGCGGTGATCTTGGAGCCCAGGAAGATAATATTATTATGGACATACAGTATTATTCTCAGTTGCTAAAACACATACAGTATACTATATATGACCAACATTCACATTCTGTTGTTTATTAGTCTTTAGGGAGCTCCCATGCTTACAGTAGCTTGTTCAATAAGAAATTACCATCTCACATGAATCAGATTGGGTACCTAGCTAAGGTTGTTTTATTAGGAGAGGAGAACTCCAAATTTCTTTCATATCCCTCTATTTTTTCTGGTGGTATATAGCCCAGGCTGACTCACATTTCTTAAAGCATCCTTTCTTCTCCCTTCTAGTGGCCTTCAAAGAAATAAGACAGAAACTCCTGAAATTGTCTACTAAGAACACAATAGTATTCTATGCTTTTCCAACAGAAGTAATGGAATGGAGTTGTGATGTCAAAACACATATAAATATTAGCAAAGGGTAATAAGGCAGGCACAGCCACACTTCTCTGTGCATTGATGATTCACCTGTGGAGATTGTTACCAGCATCAAATTCCTGGGTGTGCAGTTAGCAAGTAGGCTGGCTTGGTTGCTCAATAGCGAGACCCTGGTGAAATGGGCTCAGCAGCGCCTGCATTTTCTGTGTCGCATGAGAAAAGCACATCTTCCTTCCCCTGTCCTCACCACTTTCTACAGGGGGACAATCGAGAGCATCCTGTCATACAGCATCACAGTCTGGTGTGGAAGCATCCCTGCTTCAGACAGGAAGGCGGTGCGGAGAGTGGTGAGGACGGCAGAAAAGATCATGGGCAGCTCCCTCCCGCCCATCCAGGACATAGAACAGAAGCGCTGCTTGAACAGGGTCCGTAAGATTATCTGGCACACTACACATCCTCTCCACGACCTGTTTTCCTTGTTGCCTTCTGGGAGGAGGGGGCTTCATGGTATCCAAAGCAGAACATCCAGATTCAGCCAGAGTTTCATTCCATACAGTATTAACCTTGTGAACTCTCAAGCTTCCTCCTTCCGTTATGTATTCAAGATGGACAGTATTTAATATTTATTTGTTACTTATATATAGGGATGTAGGTCTATACATATGTTGTATATAGTATGTTTTAAATGTGTTATGTATGTGTACGCTTTGAGAGGAAACAAATAAATTTCATTTTAATGTGTGCCATTGTGCCCACAGGGGAAAAAAATAACAATAAAGGTTATCTATCTATCTATCTATCTATCTATCTATCTATCTATCTATCTATCTATCTATCTATCTATCTATCTATCTATCTATCTATCTAATATCTATCTTCTGTCTGTCTATCTATCTATCTATCTATCTATCTATCTATCTATCTATCTATCTATCTATCTATCTATCTATCTATCTATCTAACTATCTATCTATCTATGGTAGGAACAAAACTCAGTAAGAACTACCTGGGTAGCAAAATGGCTAAGTTGACCGTAAATTTTTATAAACTGCTGTAGACCTTTTGATGAAACTGGGCAGGATGAACAAAAAAGCATCAAACCGTAAACTCAGAGAAACATCTCTTTTTCAGGTTAACATGGATCACAAAGGAAGAATAGCTGTAGTAACAGGATGTACAGTATTTGAAGCTGCGTTTGGAACCACTTGAAGACAAAGCATGTAAATTAGTATGCAAGCTTCTCCTACCAATATTTCAATCAACTGAAAGAGTTTCACAAAAGGCTGATAATATCTTTCATTCTGTACATCTATATATCCTCTTTCTTTCAGAGACACCAAATTCTATTGTCTAATATTTTGTACGAAAGAGAACGAGTCCTTATTGAAGTAGTTTGGCCTGAATGGGTTATTCTTGATTATTGGTCGTACAGTTTTAGTTCTATTTTTCTCCTCCACTCACAATTAAAAACTAATTGAAACTGAACAGGTCTCCATCTCTCTCTCTCTCTCTCTCTCCCTCTCTCTCTCTCTCTCTCTCTCTCTCTCTCTCTCTCTCTCTCTCTCTCTCTCTCTCTCTCTCTCTCTCTCTCTCCCTCCCTCCCTCCCTCCCTCTCTCTCTCTCTCTCTCTCTCCCTCCCTCTCCCTCCCTCTCCCCTTCTCTCTCTCTCTGTGATATGGATAACAATTTCCTGATTATGATCTTTTTATGAAAGATGAACTTTCCATGGGAAATTCTTCTGCATGCACAAAGAAGGCTTTGCCACACAGCCTGGCACTAAATTTCTATCTGATCTTGCAAATATTAGAATTGCTGTCATTAGGGGAAAGTGTCATTATGACACTTGTTCCATCATGAATAAGAGTTAGCTGAGAGCAGGCTCAGATTCAGCTCATAAGGAGAGAGACTTTGAAGCAATTATTAGCGTCATAGACCAGCATTGCACATAAGAAGCATTAAAATAATAAGAAGAAAAAAAGGGGGAGGGAAGATAATATGCTGCAAATAGTGGTGGGTTGTCAGTGGGCAGTCTGCTAAATTTTGCAGACAGTATAACAAAAACTAGCTACCTTGAAAGAGACTACATAGGACTGATCTGATAACAGCAACTTGTATATATAAAAAAGTTCAGTGTTCCCTGGTTAATTTATTGGGTGAGGTTTTGTCATTTTGTTGATGGATAGATCTGGTCTGGAAGAAAATAGTTTTCCATTCAGTGAACTCACCAATGGAAGCCTTGAGTAATTCTCTCAAGATAGGGTCTTCTGCTTGAGTGGGGGGGAGAGACTAGAAGACCTCCAAGGTCCCTTCCAACGATGATGATGATGATGATAATGAAGAAGAATTAGAATTAGAATTAGAATTAGAATTAGAATTAGAATTAGAATTAGAATTAGAATTAGAATTAGAATTAGAATTAGAATTAGAATTAGAATTAGAATTAGAATTAGAATTAGAATTAGAAGAAGAAGAAGAAGAAGAAGAAGAAGAAGAAGAAGAAGAAGAAGAAGAAGAAGAAGAAGAAGAAGAGGAGGAGGAGGAGGAGGAGGAGGAGGAGATATATATACACACAAAGAGACACACATAGAGAGAGAGATTGAGAGAGAGAGAGATGGATGGATAGAAGAAGAAGAAGAAGAAGAAGAAGAAGAAGAAGAAGAAGAAGAAGAAGAAGAAGAAGAAGAAGAAGAAAGAAAAAAGAAAAACAAGAAAGAAAAAGAAGAAGAAAGAAAAAAGAAAAACAAGAAAGGAGGAGGAGGAGGAGGAGGAGGAGGAGGAGGAGAAAGACATGTCCTGATGCCTGCTTCAAAAAGTAATCTAGATAAACCCTAAAACATGGAAGTTGTAGAGGTGGTAGACCTGCTCTTAATCAACAAATGTCCACTTGTAGAGTCTCTGCTGTCTCTTTTGCCATTTATTACCCCAGGTAAGCCACTTGAAGTTGTGTCTGATGGGAAATTACCCCTTCACGGTGTCTTGGTAGAGTCCAGAAGTCAAACAGTAAGAAGATCTCCATTTTTGACTGCCATCCTTTGTGTTCTTCCTTTCACCTATCTTTTGGGACTTTTTTTTTTTGAAGAGCCAATTTGAATGGAAGCTGGAAATATATATATATATCTCGTAATGATATTTTGCATTTTTAATAATTGCGTGGCGCTTTGAAGATTTAAAACGCTACCGGTGATGGAACGTCTCTGCGTAATCTCCTTTCATCTTGAAAGCATTCCATAATGCTTCTAAAAGAAGAGGACCGCGGCTCTTTCACAATCCATCACCATCACTCAGACAAAAAAGCTGTAAGGAGAAATGAAAGCTCACCCAGCCTGGGGATTAAGAGATATTCAAGACAAAGGCCACAATTTAAGATGTTCAAGTTTTAAAGCAGCAATCCCCCCATTGAAATCTTTAAATCTTTGATGAACAGGATATTTTGGGCAGGGAGAGAATTTTATTAGCCCCTCTGGTAAGAAGCAGTGCCGAGTTCTGATTCTGATTGGCCATCAGCTCTGATTTTCAAATCAGGCTGTTGCTGGGAAATGCAAACCCACACTTTGAGAGGTTCATGCTGAAAGAATTCAATGAGGTTGAACGCAAAACAGACACAGGTTGATACTTCTCCTGTGCACAGACTCCAGTGTGGTTCTTGGCAGCTCATCTTCCTTATCAAGTTGAGGGTTCAGACGACCGCGATCCCCGCTCTTCTCTCTGCAACAGACTTGCCAAAAGGTCCACATTATCAAGAATCTCTTCTGCTCCTGGAAGACATGGAATGAACGAAGCCTATGAGGTTTTCGGCAACGTGGACATTTTGTGGAAAGAAAGAAAGAAGACTGAACTCATGATTTATGGATTTGGAGATTTACAAGTTAAAAAGAAACGGGAAGAGTAGGATTCCAATTACTTGAGAGGAAGACGGGTGGAAGTAAAAAACCAACAACAACAACAAACCAACCTATGTTTGTTGTCTTTTTCACTTTCCCCTATCTTTTGTGTTCTATCTTTTTTTCTGATTTGTCTTTGAATTTTTAATACTTTTATTGCATTGTAATATTGTCCTTTCGAACTCTGTTATTCTATGAAGTTGTGGGTGGCCTCCATGCCTAATGAAGAGAAGGTTTAGGGGTGATACAATAGCAGTCTTCTAACATTTGAGGGGCTGCCCCAAAGAAGAGGTGGTCAACCTATCCTCCAAAGCACCTGAAAGCAGGACAAGAGACAATGGAGGGAGACTGGAATTAAGGAGAAATTTCCTGACAGTGAGAACAATTAACCAGTGGAACTGCTTGCCTCCAGAAGTTGTGGGTGCTCCAATCACTGGAGGTTTCCAAGATGAAACTGGACAACCATTTGTCTGAAATGGTGTTTGGACTTGAAGTCATCCAAGATCCCTTCCAGTTCTGTTATTCTGTTAATATTCATACATGCATACAGTAGACCCATACTTTCTCCCTCCCCCCCCTCTTCCTTTCTCTCCCTGATGTGACTTCCTCAATTTTGGGTCCTCTTCCGGGTCTCTCCCTGATGTTGCCGTCACTTGGCACAACTTCTTCTATCAACTCTCCTGTCTTCTGATCCTTCTCTGCTACTGCAATGCCTGGCTGAGTGGCTGGTACCTCTCTGTCTATCTGAAGTGCTGCAGGATCTTAGCCTTGCTAATCTGTCCTTCCATTACCCTGGGGTAATCTATATACCCCTTGGAGAAGGTTCGCAACTTGGGTGTCCTCCTCAATCCACAGTTGACATTGGAACATCATTTATCAGCTGTGGCGAGGGGGGCATTTGCCCAGGTTCGCCTGGTGCACCAGTTACGTCCTTATTTGGATCGGGAGTCTCTCCTCACGGTCACACATGCTCTTGTCACCTTGAGGATCGACTACTGCAACGCTCTCTACATGGGGCTGCCCTTGAAGAGTGTTCGGAGACTACAATTAGTGCAAAATGCAGCTGCGCGAGCAATTGTGGGCCTTCCACGTTGTGCCCACATTTCGTCAACCCTCCGCATGCTGCATTGGTTGCCTATCGGTCTCCGAGCACAATTCAAAGTGCTGGTCATTACCTATAAAGCCCTTTATGGCTCTGGACCAGGATACTTACGGGACCGTCTTCTGCCACATACTTCCCTACGACCGGTGAGAGCACACAGGGTCGGCCTCCTCTGGGTCCCGTCAGCGAAACAATGTCATTTGGCGGGTCCTAGGGGGAGGGCCTTCTCTGTTGTGGCGCCCACTCTCTGGAACCAACTGCCCCTTTAAGTCCGTGTTTCTCCCACTCTCCCGGCCTTCTGAAAGAACCTTAAAACTTATCTTTGCCGGCAGGCCTGGGGATGATTGTGGGTTGTTGTTCGAAAGTTGTATGTGTGTTGAGTATCTATTTTTAATATTTTGATGTTTTGTATATGTTGTGAGCCGCTCCGAGTCTCCGGAGAGGAGCGGCATACAAATCAAATAAATAAATAAATTCTCCACAACTTCCTGTAGAATCTCCCATCTGGACTTGGGAGACTCTAGCCCATGTACAGACTGTGCAGATGTTCCTGTACACAGTCAGCGCCTGGGCTGTGCTGTTCACCTGTATGCTCTTCCTGACCGCATCTCAGTGTTGGACTGTACCTGAGGCCTCGCTGCATAGTCTGTGCCTGCCGATGTAGTAGTAACGATAGGCTTCTGCTTCAAGGGACTTGGTGCTTAATGCATGTTCTTGTGCAGCTATGATCAATGCTATAGTGATGTCTTTTAGTCCAGTCCTTTCCAGTCACTGATAGGATTCTCCTTCGGCTATTCACTGGTGATAAATCCGATGCAGGGCCTTCTCTTGCTGTGGCACTTCCTATGCTTGTTTGATCTTCCTCCAATATACATAAAAAAAATCCCCACTCCTTCTTAGAAGTGTATACAACTCTGTATAATTGCAATTCTTCTGCAGACCTCATAAATGGGCAATGCTTCAATGGCCAGGACATAAATAAAGGAGTTTGCTGTCACAAGATGGAAAATGGCCACTGGCTTATTTAACTTTGAAAGGAGATAACACTGACATGAAGGATAGGCACATCACCAGCAATTAACTGTGATGGCTAAGTCAATATCCCATATTCGGAAGACACACAACTCAGAATCAATAGTAGTTGCTGAAAAACAAAACTTTTGCCTTTGCAGTGTGCTTATAGAATTCCAATAAGCAGCTGACTATGCTGTATGGAACGGAAAGATGCTCACTCTTATATTTGAATGTGTTTTGTGAGGCACACACAAAAAAAGGTCCCCATACAGAAGACCCAAAATCTGATTTATTGCTAAAGCCTATGCAAAGGAATCCTCTCAGACTAATGGTTTATACCTAGATACGGCACTCTCAATTCCTGGCAAATAGATGGGGAAGAAATGAAGGTAGTGACAGATTTTATTTTCCTGGGATCCAAGATCACCGCAGATGGGGACTGCAGCCAAGAAATTAAAAGACGCTTGCTCCTGGGGAGGAAAGCTATGGCAAATCTAGACAGCATCCTAAAAAGCAGAGACATCACCCTGCCAACAAAAGTGTGTAGAGTTAAGGCCATGGTTTTCCCAGTCGCAATGTATGGCTGTGAAAGTTGGACAATGTAAGAAAGGCTGAGCGTCAAAGAATGGAGGCCTTTGAACTATGGTGCTGGAGAAGACTTCTGCAAGTCCCCTGGACTGCAAGGCGATCCAACTGGTCAGTCCTGGAGGAGATCAACCCCGACTGCTCTTTAGAAGGCCAGATCCTGAAGTGGAAACTCAAGTCCTTTGGCCACCTAATGAGAAGGAAGGACTCCCTGGAGAAGAGCCTGATGCTGGGAAAGATGGAGGGCAAGAGAAGAAGGGGACGACAGAGAATGAGGTGGCTGGATGGAGTCCCTGAAGCAGCAGGTGTGAGCTGAAATGGACTCCAGAAGATGGTAGAGGACAGGAAGGCCTGGAGGAACATGGTCCATGGGGTTGTGAGGAGTCGGACACAACTTTGCAACTAACAACAACACTGGATAAGGGTCAATGGCACTCAAGGAGGTCTCTTCTGTCTACATAATGATTCTAAACTAATATCTCATTTAACTCCTCACCCTGGCTCTTCCAACCTCTCTCCTTTTTCATCCTTTTTTCATTTGGTAGTTCAAGATTGCAATAAGTGCCTGACAAGGAAATGTTTTTGTTATTGTGCAAATGCTCTGAAGCATTCCAGGCTTGCCAAACTTCAACAATATCCCTAGGGAAGACTTCATGGGGAATCTCTCCATGAAGGGAACATCAACATTGACAAGATGGTAGATAGGGCAGTGCAATGCAAGTCCTTCCCTTTTAAAAGTTTTTTTTTTTTTTGTGTGTGTGTGTGTATGACGATGCACATATAAAAGAGGCACAGCATGGAATGGTTTATAGATATAGACTTTATGTGAATAAATATAACGCGATATGGGAGTGATTTATACAAAAGGCTTTTTTAAAAGGTACAGTGACTAAGTGCACTGAATCATAAATATATAAGTCTTAAATAATATTTTTCATAGATTTTTGTCTTCCTTGCAATGCCAATTTGCATTATACGTGTGTATAGAGAATGGCAACTGCTTATTGTTATCATGACATACGTTTCTTTCTCGTCTTTTTCTTAAATATTATTGCGTGTTTTCACATATTCATTTTCCCCTTCTCTTTAACAGTGTATGTATTGCCATCACTATCGCTATTAATTTTTTTTGTGTTTTGCTTTTTTTCCTTTTGCTCTTTGGGTTATTAATTAAAAAGCAATAGTGTAAATAAATAAGGTTGGGACTTCAGTGGCGTTGACATAATATTCAATAGCAAACTTGCTCAGTTCAGCTAGTTTTATGTCCACGTTTGAGTTGCTAGCTTTAACTTTAATAGATATTTAAACGGAGGCTCTTTTTAACCATAAAAGGCCAACTTTCCATTTAAATGATGTCACTGTTTCTCAAAAGTCACACTGCCTGGGCACGAGGGTCAGACGTACAAGTGGAATCTAAACAGGTGAGAACTATATTCCAAATACACAGAACAGTAGTGCAGATAAGAATTATTCTCCCGTATAAATAAACGTTACAGTAGGTTTCATCAAATGGATTTCATGCACATTTTTGGCTTGCGAAATGTCTTGTAAATCAATTTGTATACTATGTATAAATCTCAGAATGGTTCCTCCTATCAGAAACCTATCGGTCAAAACCAGCTTGGCAAAGAAACTAAATTAGAAAACGTGTCCTAGAATTTATCTGCAGAAGAAGCCAGCTTAGCCACAGCCCACCAGTTGTTATGCTGTTGTGTCTTGTGAGTCAACCTGTTGAGAGTTGGTGACTCAGCCTTTACTCCTCTGCTCTGGAACCTGAAAATCACCACATATGGATCTGCTCATGAGTTTTGCCTGGCTGACAAAGATGGTTGAGGACATATAATTTAGCTAGGCACAGACATAATTCTGCATTGCCATCCAGTAGGATAAACCTCTTTTGCTTATCTTTTAGTGGCATGTATCAGTATCAGCTAGGTATTGGGAGAGATGTATATGTGGTTGAGTGTTTCTGTGGGTGGGTGGGTGCGTATGCATGCATGCATAGGGTGTTGAAATCTGTTGTTATGTCTGATGAAAAGCTGATGGATGAAATCCATCCTTCCATCCATATCTATATCATCTATCATCTATCATCTATCATCTATCATCTATCATCTATCATCTATCATCTATCATCTATCATCTATCATCTATCATCTATCATCTATCATCTATCATCTATCATCTATCATCTATCATCATCTGTCTGTCCGCCCATCTGCCTGTCCGCCCATTTGCCCACCCGTCCATCCGTCCATCCATCTGTCTATCCATTTACCAACCCATCCATTTATCCATCTATCTATCCATCTATCCATCCATCCACCCACCCACCCATTCATCCATCCATCCATCCATCTATACATCCATCCATCCATCCGTCCACCCACCCATCCATCCATCCGTCCATCCGTCCGTCCGTCTGTCCATCCGTCCACCCATCCATCCATCTATCTATGCACTGAGCCCTGGTGGTGCAGTGGTTAGAATGCAGTACTGCAGGCTACTTCTGCTGACTGCCAGCTGCTTGCAGTTCAGTAGTTTGATTCACAATGGCTCAAGGTTGACTCAGCCTTCCATCCTAGAGATAGATAGATAGATAGATAGATAGATAGATAGATAGATAGATAGATAGATAGATAGATAGATAGATAGATAGAAGAGAGAGAGGGAGAGGGAGAGAGAGGGAGAGATATTAGATTGCAAAGTGAAACAATTTATAGGTTGATTATACCCCTCAAACTATAAGTGTGAGCGGTTTGTACATTTGTGTTTCACAACTAAACAAAATTCTATTCTCATGCAGAAATAACTTAAGAGAGACATGGGGAAGCTGAAAGGTATATTAAACATAAACAAGAGGCTGTAAGGGGTAGTGTTGATTCCTGTGTAACTCTTGCCCAGTTCTCTGGCATTTGACGTTATCAAATGGTATTTTTCAATATTGGCAGCTTCAAAGATGTAAGGACTTCAAGTCCCAGAACTCACCAGCCAGCAAGGATTCTGGGAGTGGAAATCCAAACATCTTAAAGTCACAGAGTCTGGGAAATACTTGCTATATGAAAAAACAACTCAGCTTCATTTTATCTGTCTTGTCTTAGGTACATTTCAGTAGCAGATGCAATATCAGATCTCTGATTCACTGACTGTTTGAAAGTCCAGCCTCCATTTTGATGCCAATGTGATGCAAACAGAACTTCTGGGTCTTCAAAGCACCTTGACACCAATAATATTTTTTTTTCTTGTGGTAGGAAGCACGGATATCTTCCAAGTGCTCAGATTTTTTTCTCTCAAAATTCTTTGGAAAGCTATTTGCAAATTTCTACTTCATGTCACATTGGTTGGAAGGGAAACACTGCTATTATTGCCGCAAAGACAGTTCTGCATTATTTATTCATACATATGTATGATTTCCATTCACCTTCCTTCCCAGAGGGCATGAAAGAGGCTTACCAGGAAAAAAAAAACACTAAACTCTGATAAAAATAGCTTGGATCACTTTTAATTCAAACTGAAAAAAAGTAGCTGAAAAGGAAGCCACTGACAACTCTGCCTAAAACCAGAAGATATGTTATGGAACCATATCTCACAGCTTGGGAGAAACACGGAAGTCCTCATGTGTCTGATAACAAATGTTGGAAAAGGAAAGAGTCCATTTCTTGCTGATCTAAGATCTGGATACATCACTACCAAAATAGGTAATCTTTTACTTTACTTTCCCAACTTCTAATCAGTTTAGGACTTCAGAACCAATAGCTTCAGGAAACAAGTATCTTACAGATCAAGTCTCTCAACACAGGTATTATGTGCACCCAATATTATACAATGATTGGCAGCCTGTCCCCACTTTACAGAAATTGAAGCTTCTGGATATCTTCAAATGAGGCTTTAGTGGGGTTCAGCCAGTTTGCACCAGTTTGGCAGAACTGGTAGCTAATTTTTTTGTTGCCCAGGTCCAGAATGGATTTCTGGAAGCAGCATCCATACAGAGAACCGGTTGTTCGCATATTTGAATCCCACCACTGGGCATATTGCAGGGTCAGGTTCAGGATGTTGTTTACTGTTAGATTGTTCATCTGAGACTCACAACAGCCCAGTCAAGAAAGCACCAAGACCAGCTCAGGTCTGTCTGGGGCAATGCCACCCGATCCAGGACAAGTGGGGGGAAAATCTTGTTAGTGGAAGGTGCAAATATCTAAAGCCACTCTGTCTTATTTGGACTGAATTGAAGCCCTTTGCACTCCATCCACTAACAGCCTCCAGGCACTGAGACAGGATGTCCATAGCATTGTTCAGGCAACCCAGGATGGAGAGATACAGCTGGGTATCATAAGCTTATTGATGATACTTCACCCTGTTGGATCACTTCTCACCGCGGCCTCATGTCCGTCCTCGAGATAGGCCCTTGGTAAAACAGAGGGCCATGATTGCGAGAGAGGGGAATCTCGCAATGCAAGAAGAGTCCTTCTTGAGTACGCAGCCAGTCAGATAAAGTGCATCGATGGGGTCTGGCTAGAGAGCCAGGCAGTCCAATCTCAACGACGTTGCTTCCCTCACCTCCAGGTCCATGCTGCTCCCTCAACACCTGTGGTTCTCTGCAGTCCTCCCAAACTACCAACTTGCATGATGGTGGGGGGGGAGCGCCAAACTCTTCCTTTTGCAGTGATCTCCCAACGCCAACGCCAACGCCTCTCAGCTACCTTCCCAGCCATTCACTCATGTGGTAGTAAAGAGGGAGGAAGGGGCCAAGCTGTTCCCTTTCACAGTGGCCTCCCAAAGCCAGAAGCCTCTCAGCAGTCCCTTCGCAGATCGTCCAGTCGCATAATGGGAGGGAGGGGGAGGGGAGGGGGCCGTAGCTAAACTCCTCTCTTTTCAGGCTCCTCGCATGATGGTGGGGGGGCGCCAAACTCTTCCAGCGCCAATGCCTCTCAGCTACCTTCCCAGCCATTCACTCATGTGGTAGTAGGGAGGGAGGAAGGGGCCAAGCTGTTCCCTTTCACGGTGGCCAAAAGCCTCTCAGCAGTCCCTTCGTCTGCTCGCATAATGGGAGGGAGGGGGAGGGGAGGGAGCCGCCGCTAAACTCCTCTCTTCCGCGGCGGCCTCCCATCCAGACTCCCTGCAGGCTCCTCACCTCATCGCAGGCCGCGGGCCGAAGGGGGGGTACGCTGTTAACATCACCCAACATATGCTGTTATCATCCAGATTCGTCCATTCTCGGCAGGGAGGGAGTCAGCAGACATGTCTCTGAAAGGCTAAGATATTCCGCTGCCAAAATCCCCGGGGTCCCAGATGTTTCTCAACCCCTGGGGGGGTCTCTAGCCATTTCCCATCAGAAGCCCGGCTGCTCCTACAGGAAAGCGTCCTCCATCTTGCGCATGCTCTGGAATGGAATCCAGAGTCCTGAGAGATGGCATGTATTAAATAAGGGGCTTTGGGGTTTTTTAAACAAGTTTTTAATGAAAGTTTTAAGGGAGGGAAGGGGTGGGGAAGGGGTGTCTAGGGTGGGAGAAGGAATTGTTGGTGGTGAGCAAGAAGACAGGCCAGGCAACGGAAGGGGACGGAGTCCTGAGGGTGCGGATGGGGGGTTGATTAAGGCTAATGTAGTTCCTATTAGTACCGTAAGCGGGAGGGGCAGGTATAGCGGGAGCAGGGGGCCGTATCATAATAAGGGAGTGCGCACCCACTGTTTACAAGTGGTTGTGTGCTCCGACCCCCAAGGCTCAACCGGTTCTCGGGGTTATCCAGAACCACAGGGCCCTGGCTGTAGGCTGGTGCTGTGCAATGCCAGGTCTGTGGTAAATAAGGCCCCCCTCATTCAAGATTTAATTTTAGAGGGGGGAGCAGATCTGGCGGGTATAACAGAGACCTGGTTGGGACCAGAGGGCGGTGTCCCTCTGGTGGAAATGTGCCCACCGGGTTTCCTTGCATTCCACCAGCCGAGAGCCCAGGGCAGGGGTGGAGGAGTGGCGGTCGTGATTAGGGAAGATTTTAGGCCAAGGGAGGTCACTGTTCCTCAGACGGCGGGCTGTGAATCCCTCCTGGTGAAGTGGGACCTTGGGGGTCCGAGGGCGGTGTTGATTACGTACCTGGCTCCCTGCCACGTGTCAACCGCCCTGCCCAAGCTCCTGGACGTTATCGCCGCGGTGGTGGTTGAGGTCCCTAGGCTGATAGTTATGGGTGACTTCAACCTGCCGTCCGTGGGCGGGGTGTCCGGTGAGGCTCGGGAGTTCATGGCTTCCATGACAGCCATGGACCTGGCCCAGGTAATTCAAGGCCCCACACACACAGGGGGGAACACGCTTGACCTGGTTTTTGTCTCTGGACAGTGGCTGAGTGGTCAGAATATAGGGGATATAGTCATTGAACCCCTGTCATGGTCTGATCACTCTCTCCTACGCCTGGACTTTCTGACCGTTGCACCCCACCGCAGGGAGGCGGAACCGGTGAGATGGTACCGCCCCAGGCGGCTGATGGAGCCCGAGCGATTCCAGGCAGAGCTTGGGCCAATTCCTGAGGTTCGGATACACGACTCGGTCGAGGAGCTGACGGCAGCCTGGGATAGGGCTGCGGCCGGCGCTCTAGACCGGGTCTTGCCTTTGCGGCCTCTGATTCGGCGTGCATCTCGATCGGCCCCTTGGTATAATGAGGGGCTGAGAGAGATGAAATGCCGGAAAAGACGCCTAGAGAGCAGTTGGAGATCGAGCCTTGCTGAATCTGACCGAACACTGGTAAGAGACCATATTAGGTCCTACCTAGCGGCGATAAAAGCAGAGAAGTGTTCTTACTTCACTGCTCTTATCGCGTCATCAGATAACCGCCCAGCCTCCTTGTTTAGGGTGACCCGCTCCCTCCTTCATCAGGAGGTGAGAGGAGACCCCTTAGAGGGTAGAGCTGAGGATTTCGGAAAATATCTGCATGATAAAATCGCTCAGATACGGGAAGGCTTTGATTTCAACTGGGTGTGTCCGGTGGGAGAGACGGAGTCCGGTCTTGAGACTGTTATCTGGGCTGAGTTTGACCCCGTGACTTCCGAGGACGTGGACAGGTTGTTTGGGGGACTTAGGGCGACCACTTGTTCATTGGACCCGTGCCCCTCCTGGCTGGTGCTGGCATCCCGGGAGGTGGTACGAGGCTGGTTCCAGGTAATTATTAATGCTTCTTTAAGTGAGGGTGTCTTCCCTGCTGCCTTGAAAGAGGCGGTAGTGAGGCCCCTCCTTAAGAAGCCTACCCTGGATCCAGCTGTTTTATCAAATTATCGTCCTGTCTCCAACCTTCGCTTTCTTGCGAAGGTTGTTGAGAGCGTGGTTGCCAGACAGTTCCCACGACACCTGGAGGAATCGTTATACTTGGATCCACACCAGTCGGGCTTCAGGCCTGGCTACAGCACGGAAACAGCATTGGTCGCGTTGGTGGATGACCTCTGGCGGGCCCGGGACAGAGGTTGTTCCTCTGCTCTGGTGCTATTGGACCTCTCGGCGGCTTTTGATACCATCGATCATGGTATCATGCTGCAACGGTTGGAGGGGTTAGGTATAGGGGGCACTGTTTTGCGGTGGTTCGCCTCCTTCCTCTCCGGCCGGATGCAGTCTGTGTTGACAGGGGGTCAGAGGTCGACCCCGAGACCCCTTGTATGTGGGGTACCTCAGGGGTCGGTCCTCTCGCCCCTACTGTTCAACATTTATGTAAAACCGCTGGGTGAGATCATCCGTGGTTTTGGTGTGGAGTACCATCTGTACGCTGATGATACTCAGCTGTACATTTCCACGCCGAACCACCCCAACGATGCTCTTGCCGTGCTGACCCAATGCCTGGAGGCCGTGCGGGTCTGGATGGGGAAGAACGGGCTCAAGCTCAACCCTTCCAAGACCGAGTGGCTGTGGCTACCGTCGTCCCGGTTTAGTCAATTGACTCCTTTGTTGTCTGTTGGGGGCGAAACAGTGGCCCCCGCGGAAAGGGTTCGCAATTTGGGAGTCCTCCTGGATTCACGGCTATCTTTAGAGGACCATCTGGCGGCCGTGGCCGGGAGGATGTTCTATCAGGTTCGCCTGGTACGCCAGTTGCGTCCCTTCCTAGACCGGGACTCGCTATGCACAGTTACTCATGTCTTCGTCACTTCCAGGCTGGACTATTGTAATGCTCTCTACATGGGGCTCCCCTTGAGGTGCACCCGGAGGCTTCAGCTGGCCCAGAATGCGGCCGCGCGGGTAGTGACAGGAGCGTCGTGGCGCTCCCATGTAACACCGCTCCTGCGCGAGCTGCACTGGTTGCCGGTGGTCTTCCGGGTGCGGTTCAAGGTGTTAGTGACCACCTTTAAAGCGCTCCATGGCATCGGACCCGGATACTTACAGGACCGCTTACTGCTAGCAAATACCTCCCGCCGTCCGGTACGCTCCCACAGAGAGGGCCTCCTCAGGGTGCCGTCGGCCAGACAATGTCGACTGGCGACCCCCAGGGGGAGAGCCTTCTCTGTGGGAGCTCCAACGTTTTGGAACGAGCTCCCCCCCGAACTCCGTACGATGACGGACTTACGCACCTTCCGTCGGGAACTGAAAACTTTCCTTTTTCAACAGGCCGGCCTGGCATAGAAGCTCCGGCTCCAACCGGGTGAAAATGTTTTAGGGGGATTGTGCAATTTTTAGGATTTTTGTAATTTTTATGATTTTAGGATTTGTATATATTGGGTTTTATAGATTTTATGGCCTAATTTGTTTAATTTATTTTTAAATATTTTAATTTTGTACATTTATATGTTTTTTAAATTTTAAGGCTGTAAACCGCCCCGAGTCCTTCGGGAGAGGGGCGGTATAGAAATTTAATAAATAATAAATAATAATAATAATAATAATAATAATAATGTAGGTGTTAATAGGAGAGGAATGAGAGAACCGAGCCTAAGGAGCTTCACAAAATTCAGGCTGCAGGCTGGATCGCTCCCTTCTATCGATACCAAGTGGAGCAACTCTGCAACTCAGAACATAGTCCAGAATGCAGCCGCACGAGCTGTCTTGGGTCTCCCAAGACATGCTCATATTACTCCAGCTCTTTGCGAGCTGCACTGGCTACCTATTGGTCTCCGAACACAATTCAAAGTGTTGGTTATGACCTATAAAGCCCTTTATGGCAATGGACCAGGATACTTGCGGGACCGTCTTCTGCCTCATGAATCCCAGCGACCAGTTAGGGCACATAGGGTTGGCCTCCTATGGGTCCGGTCTGTTAGGCAATGTCATCTGGCGGGGCCTAGGGCAAGGGTCTTCTCCGTTGCTGCCCCAGCCCTCTGGAACCAGCTTCCCTCAGAGGTTCGTACCGCTTCCTCCCTCCTAGCTTTCCGGAAAGCGCTGAAGACACATCTATGCCGACAGGCTTGGGGCATGTGAGCTGTGCTCTGCCCCTCGGCCCTAAGAGTGTCCCGCCATCAGCGGCTATGAGCTGAATGTGCTTGTATGTTGTGTGAATGGAATTAATTTTTAAATTTTTAAATTAATTGTGTTTTTAAATTGTTTTGTTGTTGTGAGCCGCCCTGAGTCTTGGGAGAGGGGCAGCATATAAATAAAATTAAATAAATAAATAAATAAATAAATAAATAAATCCCACCTCCAACTCGCAAAGCTGGCCCAGAAGGATACCATGATCAATAGTATCAAAGGCCACTGAGATGTCAAGAAACCAAGGCCATGGCGCTAGCCCTCCTGCTCCTGCCAGGGCTCATGTAAGAGTGCTATCAATCTGTCTCAGTCCCTCACTTTGTCGTATTATTGACTCTTGTGGTTCTACCACATTTGCATCACGTTTGCCTCTTCTTCCTTTTTAACCAACTTTTTAACCTTTATTTGAAGCTACCGTATGTGCCAAGGCATCTGGGAGTGGAGACATAAATCTGGATATCAACAACATGCTGATGATGGCTCACGCTGAATCATCAGATCGCCTTAAATAGTGGCCTTATGTAGAAGAGGAGAGAGAACGGAGCCCCTGGAGCAGTCCACAAGGTAGGAGCACCAAGCATCCCCACAACGTCTTCTCACAACATGACTATCCCATGAATTCTTGCAGGAGAATATTTGGTGTGTTTCTCCATTAGCCAGGATTTTGTCATGAGGCATTCCTTGGTGATGAAATCAAACAATCAAAGTTTCAGAGGTGTGTTCTGGCCTGTTAGATCTTCAGAGTAAGTTCTATATTGGAGAGACTTATGATTTTAACTGCTCTTTGTTGGCAGTTGTTTTTCTCAGAAAATGTATAAAATAGGCTAACGGACAGACGCTAGGCATTCCTATAAGATGACCAAGTGGGTGGCAAGATTTTTCACGCATGACACAATTTCTTTCATGTTAAATATAACATGAATGCTGAAAGTTGTTGACTGGGTGAATTAACTCTTCTTGGTGTTTCTGCAACACTATCCCCCCCTCCTTAACCTAGCTAAGCAGGCAGTGTGAATTGGGCTGTGATGTGCAACCAGCTATTGTAACTACATTCAGATTAGAACTACCCACACCCACCAAATGTTCTTCTTCCTCATCCCTTGAAGAGCAATTTATTTTCATCAGAAACCCAGAAGGAATATTAACTATAGCATTAAGCAAAATATTTTTTTCCCCTTAGTTTTAAGTATCCTCTTGAAAATGCAATGGTCCCAGCCTCTCTTTCTGGTGTAGCTTGCCAAAGGAAAAAAGCCACATGTGGGATTCTTACAGCTTATCTTCTTAGTGCGCCAATGTTGACAAATACACTCTGCTGGCACCTGATTTGTGTTTGATTGGATGCAGGCACTTGCTATGCATTTCCACCTCAACTGATGTCAGAGGAATTTACATGGGCGATTACTCCCTGACCAAGCTTATCCATCATCATAATGGCAAGGTGTCACCATACCAGCAAACCCAAAGAGAAAAGATCACCCAAATACTTTTGGCTTCCTGGAATGGTGCAATAACCTTCACTGGTTGATTTATTCATTATTTATAAAACTTTGATCTCAGTGCTTGGTGCGTGCATTTTTATGCCTTGTTTGGCTTTGCTTCAGATGACTGCATGACTTCGGGGACTTGCTTTGTGGGACCAGCTGTACACCGCAGCTGTAACTAGGGTATGAAGCATAGCAAATGACCACCATTTGGTTTTTCTGAGCCAAAGAAATATTCGTCCTTTCTATCTAATCTCACTTCATGATCTAGCTCATCTTCCTTTCCATCTTCCCCTCTCTCTGATGAGCAATTCCAAAACAATTTATATCACTTATAATCATCCCGTACACTGATTTTATTATTGGGTACTACTGTTTTATATTTTCTGTAATACATCCATTTGCTGCCACTAGGTCAGTCTATTCTCCAAAGCATCTGAAGAAGCAATGGATGGAAACTAATTCAAGGAGAGAAGCAGCCTAGAACTAAGGAGACATTTCCTGTTATGACCCAGGTGGGCCATGCAAGGCAAGCCTCTAAATAGTCCTTTATTTCTCTTAAACAAACTTCTAGCCAATGAACCTTCAACAACCAGTAAGGCTCCACCCTCAGTCCCCCAAAAAACAGCCCCACAGTACCAAGAAAGTCCACAGAGTAGGAGCATGCTCACAGAGTGTTATGCCTCTGTCCGAGCCTGACTGTGAGGACGACATGGAGTTCCCTGTGGAGGTTCAGGAGGGGGTGTCTGTGGCTTTGGAGGACTGTGGGGAGGAGCAGGCTGAAGCAGGCCAGGGCCCTTCAAGTTTGGAACAGGGAAGGCAGAGCTTAGGCGAGGAGCAAGGCCCCTCCCCGCCTGAACCCAGAGCAAGGAGAGCAGAGAGGAGGAGGGAACAATGGAGTCAAGCTCACTTGCCTGGGAGAAGAGCGTCACGCCCCACTCCACAAGGCACACCTGGGGAGTAGGTATTTAAGGAGACGCTGTGGGGTGGGGCATTTGCCGGGAACAAACGTGAACTCTTGTGATGTGAGCTCTTGTACCTGGACTCTTTGTATTTTGGATCAAGTTTGTTTCCTGCTGAGTTCTCTTTGCTGTCCTCGGTTTTGCAGTTTGTAGGCTACAGGCAAGCTGGGTGTTGAAAAGATCATACTTTGTATGTTATCTGTTTTACTTTAAAGAACTGTTTAACTCCGGTGACTGTTTTCTTGAACTCGTGCCAGCATATGTGGGGGCTGTTGGGTGAACGTTGGCAGTGCTTACAAAGATAATTATTCTGATCAGCTAAGTGCTTTGCCTCTGTTTGGGGCCCTGGGTCATCACACAGGGCAAGGCTCAGGGTTCCAAGTCCAATCCACCAGGCAGGGTCCAGGCACAAGACCAGGGCAGTCCACAGAACTTGGTTTGCCTATGGTCCATTCTCCTTGCCCTTGGATCAGTGGACCAGACAGCAGTTCCTCATCAAAGGAGATTGCCTGTCTATCAGCACCACTGCTGGTCATCAGATGATCTTCCCCTGTGTCTGTGCAGGCAGGCATCTCTCCAGACCACCTCGCTCAATGCTTGAGAGGCCCAGGACAGCATCGTCCTCAGCCTCTTGAGCGCCTTCCCAGTCAGATGGTCCAAGCTCCAAATCTTCCTCCTCCTCCTCCAAACCAGCCTCTGAGGGGGCCACGACACTTCATGACAGCTTAGAACTATTAACCAATGGAACAACTTGCCTCCAGAAGTTGTGGGTGCTCCAACACTGGAGGTTTTTAAGAAGACATTGGACAACCATTTGTCTGAAATGGGCTACAGCAGACATATCAAACCCAAGGGGCAGGGGCTGGATACGGCCCGCAAAGAGGTTTCATGTGGCCCATGAAGCCATCCTGGAAACAGTGAGGGAACGGCCCCCGCTGCCTTGGCCCTGGCCCAGGCCGGCTGGGAGCCAATGTACAATTTTGTGGTGGCCATCTATGGTGAAATGCATTCAGTCTTAGCTCCACAAGGCCGTCTGGAACCAGCGAGGAACCAGCCCCTGCCGCGTCGGCCCCACCCCCTGGGTGCATGCTGGGGAGGGGTCCCCCTTTGTGAGGAATGAAGAAATGGACCATGCCTTGGCACTTGCCCTGGTCCCACCCCTTTCTGCCAGAGACCCTCAGATCTGTCCCACTCCTGCCCAGACCCCCACAGGCACCCTTGACGGGAACGATGTAGAGCTGGCCACGCCCACCCAGTAGGCCACACCCACTCCATCCACACCCACCCAGTAGGCCGCACCCACCCTGGCCACACCCACCCTGCCCCCTGAGGGCAACCGTAATGCTGATGCGGCCCTCAGTGAAATTGAGTTTGACACCCCTGGTCTAGAGTTTCCTGCCTGAGCAGGGGGTTGGACTAGAAGACCTCCAGGGTCCCTTCCAACTCTGTTATTCTATTATTCTGTTATTTTGCATTGACTTACAAGAACAGGAGATGTTGAAAAGAAAGGATACATCCCCAGCACTAGAGGATACATCAGTTGTGATCCTACACAACATGAGGACCAGAAACTCTGAAATAAAAAAAAAAGGAGGGAAATCTCTGGGCATGGTTGACCTTGAAGATTGCCCAGAAAATTACCTGCTGCTTCGAAGAGGATGTTTACCTGAAAGAATTTAATCATTTTTGCAACATATAATAATAATAATAATAATAATAATAATAATAATAATAATAATAATAATAATAATAATAATAACAACAACAACAACTATAACAATAATAATAATAATAATAATAGTAGTAGTAAAGTTGGAAGGGATCTTGGAGGTCATCTAGTCCAACCCCCTGCTCAGGCAGGAAATCCTATACCATTACAGACAAATGGCTGTCCAGTCTCTTCTTAAAAACTTCCAGTGTTGGAGCATTCACCACTTCTGGAGGCAGGTTGTTCCACTGGTTAATTGTTCTGACTGTCAGGAAATTCCTCCTTAGTTCTAGGTTGCTTCTCTCTTTGGTTAGTTTCCACCTGTTGCTTCTTGTCCTGCGTTCAGGCGCCTTGGAGAAGAGCTTGACTCCCTCTTCTTTAAGGCAGCCCCTGAGGTATTGGAACGCTGCTATCATGTCCCCCCTCGTCCTTCTCTTCATTAAACTAGACATACCCAATTCCAGCAGCCGTTCCTTATATATTTTAGCCTCCAGTCCCCTGATCATCTTTGTTGCTCTTCTCTGTACTCTTTCTAGAGTCTCAACATCTTTTTTACATCTGGACAGAATCTCTTTTTTTTCTTTCCTTCCTCATCTGGTTAATTCTTCATTTCACTTCATTTCTATTCTGAATTCTTCTGTCTCCTCTTTCTTCACTTCCTATTACAGCAACTTTCATATTCACCCCATCTTTAGGCAATTCCCACCCATCTCATCACACCTATGATTTATTCATTTATTTTTATTGTAAGTTGGCAGAGGAAAGTGTGTGTCTGTATTAAAGATGCAATTATACTTATTTGCAGATACTGCTCAATTAACTTTGGGAATTACAAGCAATTAATTCCAAATATAGTTTTGACTTGTCCAGCCCCTCTCCTCTCTCCCTGCCCTTTTTTAAATGCCATTGCTTCTTGAAACACTAGACTTGAATTTTGCACCAGATTTTGTCTTTTTCCCTCTTTTTTATCGTTCTTGGGAGGGGGCGTTTCCAATATTAAATTGAAGTACATCATCTTTTCATTGGAACAGATAATTGTAATAACATTTAGGGCTTTAAAATCATGTTTCCTAAAGTGGCATTTTAATATTTCTTCTAATTTGTTCATAATAGATTTTCAACAAAGGAGGATATGAATCAGTGGAGCTATTCTTCCCTATATCTACTGTTTTTTTATGAAGAAAAGAAAATATCTTACGAAGAAAACATAGTCATTAGAAAATGCCATTTGATGTGAAGAGTGTCTCAGAACACTTAGTCCTTTTTTATTCAAATCTTTTTTTGAGTGCCCTAATTATTCAAGAGCCTATTCAAATTACCTAATTGGTGAGTGGATTATCTGTCTTTGAATCGTTGATTCAAAGGGAAAAGCCAATTTGATTTGAATTGAATTGTCAGTTTGAACTTCAGGATGAGTTCAATTCAGACGGCTGGTTCAGTGAAATCAAAAGTGAATTAGATAAGCCATTTCATTATCCTACTGCTTCAAATGTATCCGATTTGATCAGATCCATTGAATTTGCTTGAAGATACAGTTCGAACGGTTATTCAGCTGAATTTTCTTTAAAGCAAAGCTTTGCACCAAAGCTTTGCACAGCCCATGTGCAAAATATTTTCTTTTAGACTATAGTCAGAAGACTATAAACAAAACTCTTAAATGAGAAAATGGACTGCCAGGATACTGCCAAATCTCTCTGAAACAATCAAACCAGCGTACTTCGGAGGAAGAATTGAACAAGTGCCCCCAAATGTTGCACTACTAAGTTGAACTGTTTATAAAAAAATATTAAAATAGAAAGAAGGACCAGGGGAGATATATGAGCAGCGTTCCAATATTTGAGGAACTCCTACAAGGATGAGGGGTTCAAAACCATTTTCCAAAGCACCAAAAGAGCAAGATGAGAAACAATGGATGGAAATTAAGTCATTCATTCAATTAATTAATTAATTAATCATAAGAGAGAACCAACCTAGAATTAAGGAGAATTTTCCTAACGGGTGAGAGTAATTAACCAACGGAACGTCTTGCCTCCGGAAGTTGTGGATTCGCCAACTCTGGAAGTTTTCGAGAAGAGATTGGATGGCCATTTTGTCTGAAATGGTGTAGGGTTTCCTGCCTGAGCAGGGGGTTGGACTAGATGACCTCCAAGGTCCCTTCCAACTCTATTGTTCTATGTTCTAATAAAGTGCACAAACAGGATGGATGGATAGAGATAAACAAAAGTGTAGAAAGAAAGAAATGAAAAAGAACAAAAATAGAAGAAGCTTCTATTATTAAGGGTTTTACTTTAAGCTGTCTTGGATTTGGGTTGAGATGCATTATCTTAATAAGGATTTACAGCTTTTCTCTCTTCAAGCATTCATCTGGAGATACTATATACCTGGCTTTCCTCTGATGTAGATTTTCCATTGAACTGGAAATGTGACTGCCTTCAGGACTGGCTGACCCACTTTTCAGCTGGATGCTGGTTTTATAGGCAGTCCCAAGGTCTCCGTGGGTTTGTTCAGAAGGCTGCCTATCCCGAATCCCCTTTGTGTCCGGTTTTCTAGCATGGGTCAACACAAACACAACTCTTTCCCTCTGTTTACCATACAAACAGGCTGACAGCAAACAACAAGGAACCACCAAGATGACTCCCAGTAATGATGACATAGCAAGCCTCAAGTATATAAAACAAGAGCAAATCCCTGTCTTTTCCCATTATGCAGAACTATATTTATGAGGTGAGGATGGTGAGCTAATGAGATGGTTTTCTTGAGTTAAACAAAAGGGTATAATAATTGAGATGACAAGGGAATTTTCAAAGAATATAAAATGTAGGTGTTGCAACTGATTGACCTGGAGGGAAGTCAGGTAACTAACAGTAACTGGAAATTGATCCTTTAAATATGAGCCAGCAGTGTGCAGCAGCAGTCCAAAAAGCTAATACAATCCTTGGTTTTATAAACAGAGGCATAGAATCAAAATCTATGTATTAGTACCACTTTATAAAACATTAGTAAAACTACACCTGGAATACTGCATCCAGTTTTGGTCACCACATTACAAAAAAAAAAGATGCTGAGACTTTGGAAAAAGTGCAGAGAAGAGCAACTAAGATGATTAAAGGCCTGGAGACAAAAAAAACATATGAAGAACGGCTGCAGGAATTGGGTATGGCCAGTCTAGATAAAAGAAGGGTTAGGGGGGACATGATAACAGTATTCCAGTATTTGAGGGGCTGCCACAAAGAAGAGAGGGTCAACTTATTTTCCAAAGCACCAGAAGGCAAGAGAAGAAACAATGGATAGAAACTAATCAAGGAGAGAAGCAACCTGGAATTAAGGAGAAACTTCCTAACAATGAGAACTATTAACCAGTGGAACAGCTTGCCTTCGGAAATTGTGGATGCTTCATCACTGGAGTTTTTTAAGAAAAGACTGGACAGTCACTTGTCTGAAATGGTATAGTGTCTCCTGCTTAAGCAGGGGGTTGGACTAGAAGATCTCCAAGGATCCCTTCCAACTCTATTCTGATTCTGATTGAGTTCATAAAGGCAGGAAAGGACAGGGCATATTTTTTTTTTACTTTCAGATAAATGCAAATAAATCTCAACATTCCAATTTCAATCAAATATTCCTAGCCCTCTGTTTTCACTTTGAAATGGACCATTGTTGATTTTGCACATCGGTGTGAAATGTGACCAAAATATAATTAAAGAATTAAAAAAACCAGCACTAGGAAGGGGTTGTGGTAGAAGGAGATTGAAATGAAATTCATCTTTTTATTAGACATTACACCTGAAAAGACTAATAAGCAGAAATTATATCTAATTTTACATATTACTACAGCAGCAAGAATAATTTTTGCACAATATTGCAAAAATGAAGCTTTGCCACAAGAAGAAGAAATAATCAGGAAGATCTTGGATTGTGCAGAAATGGACAGATTAAGCATGAGGCTAAAAGACAAAGAAGATACAGACCATTACCAACTTTGGAACTTATTTTATACTTGGTTAGAGAAAAGAAGCAAGGATTAGAAATTGAATATGTATTAGTTTAGCAAATTTCAGACAATTTGTTGATTGGAAAATTTGCATATATGGGGGGGAACTAATAAAAAAGGTTGAAAAAAAATAAAAAAATAAAATGAAGTTCAATTTGAATCAAGTAAAATAGAGTTTGACCTTCTGAGGCCATTCCTGAAAAGACTGTTTCTGATACATAGTAAGATGATGGTTTCTGATAGAGGTTCAAAGACTAAAAGCACCAAAGTCAATCTTCAGAATTCAGAAAATCCTTAAAGCACATTGCTAAATATAAGTTGTGTCATTCTTTAATTTTCCAGCTTCACAGGCAAGAGATTAAGCTTGTTATGGAACCAATTTTAAGGACATCTAAGGGTACAATATCAATCTCCAGTTCTAATTTATATTTCATAGTTTATAAATGAGGTGAGATGTATACATGACATCTAATAGCCATAATGTGGCAATAACATTTTAGGGCTATGAACTTTCAGGGAGATTTTTTTCCCCCCGGTCTTCTGAGGTTCAGGATTCTGCTGTCATGGAAAGTAGACATTGTCATTTTATTTCATTGAAAATGAAAAATTCTATGTTGTCTGAAAAATTGAAAATTCAATCCTGCCAAATATCAGTTCAGGAGTCAGAAAACTGGTATTCTAATTTTTAAAAAATATTTTAATAAACTTCCTATAAACCTTTATTCTCAATCTTCAGGAATACCCTTTTCTCAGCGAATCAATCTTCAGGAATACATTGGTGGATATCCTGAAAAATTGGATTTTATTCTTTCTCTTATTCCCCAAAGCCTCATAGTTCATTTTGGACTAAACTCAGCCATGAGCAAAATCTACTTAACCTTCAGCGTATATCCACTTGGAAATTCCTAGAATAATAATAATTAAAAGATAAATATAAAAGAAAATTAATCTGATGGATTCTCAAATGGCAACTTTTATGCAAGGAGTAATAGTGAGTTGGAATTTCTTTATTATTTTCCTTTCACTTTTCTTTTGAGATGTCTGGAGAGGGGGTAATATTACCACTGAGATGAAAATGACTTAAGCAGCTGAGTAATAAGTCATTTAAATGCAATCACTCTACAACTGGACCATAATTTAAGCACAAATGAGAGAAAATATTTTGGGGAATCGTCTAAGCTGCAGGGATAAAAATGAATACAGGCTGCTAGAGAATTTCCATGTGGAGAGACAAAAGGCCAGACTTAGCTTCTTGGAAGTGGAGTCATATTGACAAGAATTTGTTCCATAATGCTTACCTTAAAAAAACCAGAATCAGTGGAATCTTAATTAATTGGTTCTTGGTTCCATGACTTCTTCCCATACCAAGCTTGTCTAAATGTTTCTTAGATACTGCCTCAGCTGCTGCACATGGGCTCCACTCTTACAGGTCTGGGAATTAACTGTGCTTCCTGTGCGAAGTCTAGATCCCTGAAATCATAAGGTAGCACAGGAGGGTCAAAGAAATCAAACTTCAAAGGAATCAAAATGATGTCATGGACTAAATTGACCATGATCCATCATCCTTTTGGTAGAAATGGAAAGCAAATGGTAAATATTTAGGACATATCCCAGAACAAAATAATGGCAAATCATCATCATGATCATCATGATCATCACCATCACCATCATCATCATCATCATGAGTTGGAAGAGACCTTGGTAGTCTTCTAATCCACTCAATCAGGAGACCCTATACCAGGGGTAGGCAACCTTGGCTCTTTTATGACTGGTAGACTTCAACTCCCAGAATTCCTGAGCCAGCAAGGCTCAGCTTGGAAATCTCTCCCTTTCCCCTCAGCATGGCTGGCTCAGGAATTCTGGGAGTTGAAGTCCACGAGTCATAAAAGAGCCAAGGTTGCCTACCCCTGCCCTATACCATTTCAAACAAATGGATATCAAGTCTCTTCCTAAAAAAATCCAGTGTTGGAGCATTCACAACCCCCGAAGGCAAGCCATTCCACCAGTTAATTGTACTGCTAGGAAATTTCTCCTTCATTCTAGGTTGCTTCTCTCCTTGATTAGTTTCTATCCATTGTTCCTTGTCTTGCCTTTTGGTGCTTTAGAAAATAAGTTGACCCCCCCTCTTCTTTGCGGCAGCCCCTCAAATATTGAAACACTTCTATCATGTCACCCCTAGTCTTCCTTTTCATTAGACTAGACCTATGCAATTCCTGCAACTGTTCTTCATATGTTTTAGCCTCCATCCCTCTAACCATCTTTGTTGCTCTTCTCTGTACTGTTTCTAGAGTCTCAACATATTATTTATATCGTGGGGATCAAAACTGGATGCCGTATTCCAAGTGTGGCCTTACCGAGGCCTTATAAAGCGGCACTAACATGTCACACAATCTTGATTCTCTCGTTCTGTTGATGCAGTCCAAGATTGTGTTGCCTTTTTTGGCAGCTGTCACACATTGCTGGCTCATATTTAAGTGATTGTCTACTAGATCTCCAAGATTCTTCTTGCAGTTACTGCTATTTTTGCTGTTTCATATTTTGGTGAAAACAGCCCTATGGATCTGTCTATGGTCCCCAGTAGTCAATTCAGAAGATACTTTTCCTTTGAATTGAAATACTTATTTTTATAGGGTGGGACACTCCTCTCCCTACAAGATGCTTTCATTCAGTTTTTATCTCCCATAAATTGCTATAAAGCTAAGGCAACTCCAACTATCCTTCAACAGTTGTATGTAGCCAACAACATGTGTGTGTGTGTGTGTGTATATGTGTATATGTGTATATATATATATATATATATATATATATATATATATATATATATATATATATATATATATATATATATATATATATATATATATATATATATATATATATATATATGTATGTGTGTGTGTGTGTGTCAAGTGTTTATTTTTTAGATTGCACCCTGTAAACCCAAATATGGGAGGAAGGAATCATTCTTTCCTTTTGCTTGTTTCAGCTCAACCCAGAGCCATCTTGCAAGCACAAATATATATATATGTTGTTTAAAATTGTTGACAAAGAAATAAGGGATTTCTGATATAGCTATTTCGAGTTTCTTAACTCTCTTCAGTCAGAACTCACCCTTCCGGGATTCGAACCTGGGCAGTCTGCATGCTAAGCAGATGCTTTAACCTATTGAGCCACAAGTTCTCTCCCGCTTTGTCAGTAGTCAGGGAGTAAGGATATGTGTCAAGTGTTTATTTTTTAGATTGCACCCTGTAAACTCAAATATGGGAGGAAGGAATCATTCTTTCCTTTTGCTTGTTTCAGCTCAACCCAGAGCCATCCTGCAAGCACAAATATATATATGTATATACTCAGATATTTCTGCTGATTAGATACCTTGGCTGAATACTATTACATCAGCACTATTTGGCACCATATATTCAGAATTTTCTCTTTGTCCCCCCACCCCCCCATTTTGCTGTGCAAAGAGCCGTTAAAAAACCAAATTGGTCAATATAATTAAACATTTATTGCTTTGCAAAGTGACCTGTGAACTAGAGGAAATTTTCTAATAAAGTGCTTTCTCCTATATAATAGCAACATGTGCTCACAAATTAAATACTTGCTCATACTGAGGTTTCTTCCCAAAATGCCAAGGCAGCATCTTACGTTACTCTTCCTCTGCAGACCATGGGTTTTGCAGAATGGAAGCAACATAAAGGTCCTTTGGCGTTAAGGTTTCCTATTACCTTTTGTTTTAGATTACCACAATCCTTTCCTTTCCTACAAGATCTATTTATACTGCTTTTGCGGGGAAAAAAGAGCCTGTTTTTCACTGAAGTAAATGTACTGTATTTAAATCTTGTGTAAAGCCAGAGTCCGGTCAAACTGAAAGGGTAGTTAGGGATTTTAAAGCATACTCAATTAAGCACATGTTTAGGCATGTGGATTTTATTTGTACAATAGCTTGAGTAGTTCCAAAAGAATGCCTATAAGAGGCAATGAAGGTAGTTTGATTTTATTTATGGATTAATGACCCCATGGAACCTTAGAGGTTTCAATGGTTTTGTTATAGAGAGGTGACAATGAAAAATACACATGCTGGGCATCACAGTTAATGTCACCCAAAGAACAAATGAACCACGGTTGCAATGGAAGAGTCACATCTGAAGACATTCCATGCAAAGGAGTGTAAGAAAACTGAGATTTATTGCCAATTAAGAGGGAGCGGAGATGTACTTAGCAATCTCAGGGAGGACATCCTGTCTTTTTAACATGGCACTCTCTATTTCATTTCCACCCATTACGACTCTACTTGACCAATTTGGATTGGGTAGTTAGCATAACACTTCCATTCTGTTTCCTGGTAGCTCCTGCTTGTTAATTAATCGTTAACGGTATGATTAAATGCAGAGAATTGTCTTTCTTTCAGACTTTTGGTCCTCAGTGGCTCCTGTACTTAAACAATCATGTTTACTGTGTACTGTCACCATGGGTCACACCCCAAAGCAAGCATAACATGTGGTGATTCTTCCAAGCTGAGTTCATTATTGTTCACACTTGTAGACAAAATCTTGCAAGACTGAATACTCTATTATCTGCATCTACTCTATACTCTATTGGGAGAGACTGTCTTCACCCTCTTTCTCTCACACATGATATCTGGATTGAGTTGCCTCTTATTCCTCTGGAATGGACTCCGCTCCTTCTCAGAATGGGACAACTTGCCACAGATTACTTGCTGCAGCCAACTTGCCGTGGTCAACTCACCGCAACCATGGGACAAGTCGCTGAGGGACAATTTAAGAATTCAGCGTAATTATTTAAAATAATTAGAAGATTTATTTTAATTTTTGTCATTTTCTCATTTCGTCTTGTCCCTCCTTTTACATCTTTTCTTTAATGATTCTATTCCACCACTTCTCCAACATTAGTATAACTCTTGTTCCGTGGCGGGTTGTCCCATGGCAAGTTGGCAAGTTGGTGAGTTGTCTCGTGATGAGTTGGCTCCAGTGAGTTGGCCTCCCGTAGTGAGTTGGCTGGGACAAGTTGGCCATGGCGAGTTGTCCTAGAGCAGGGGTAGGCAACCTTGGCTCTTTTCTGACTCGTGGACTTCAACTCCCAGAATTCCTGAGCCAGCCATGCTGAGGGAAAAGGGAGAGGTTTCCATGCTGAGCCATGCTGGCTCAGGAATTCTGGGAGTTGAAGTCCGCGAGTCATGAGGGGGCCATAGTTCCCCCATGCTGGCTCAGGAATTCTGGGAGTTGAAGTCCACGAGTCATGAGGAGGCTATAGTTCCCCATGCTGGCTGAGGAATTCTGGGAGTTGAAGTCTACCAGTCATGAAGGGGGCCATAGTTGCCCCACACTGGCTGAGGAATTCTGGGAGTTGAAGTCTACCAGTCATAAAGCGGCCTAGGCCAGAGGTAGGCAACCTTGGCTCTTTTATGACTCGTGGACTTCAACCCCCAGAATTCCTGAGCCAGCCATGCTGAGGGAAAAGGGAGAGGTTTCCATGCTGAGCCATGCTGGCTCAGGAATTCTGGGAGTTGAAGTCCACGAGTCATAAAAGAGCCAAGGTGGCCTACCCCTGTCCTAGACCCTTCCCTCCCAGGGATCCACACCTCCTGTTGTAATGCATGAGGCTTGGAACAAAGGAACAGGGCCTGTGACTTTACCATGCTGTTTTGGAGCAACAGGAAATGGAGGCGGGGCCAAGAGGTGGCCTGGAACAAAGGAAGCAAGATGGCCATGTTATGTTGTAATGCCATAGGCCTGGAACAAAGGAACAAAGAAGACCATGCGGCCTTGGGACAGGAAATAAGGGGGGCTAAGAGGTGGATGGACGTTATTATTATTATTATTATTATTATTATTATTATTATTATTATTATTATTATTATTATTATTATTATTATTATTATTATTATTATTATTATTATTATTATTATTATTATTAATTTAATTTCTATGCCGCCCTATTCCAAAGAACTCAGGGCGGCTCACAGCATGATAGAAATTACAATAAACACATATCTATAAAAAACCCTTGAGCTAAAAGAAACCAATCATTCCACAAACATACACACAGACATACACTGGCTAGGGGCAAGGTGTTAGCTGCCCCAGGCCTGCCGGCAAAAGTATGTTTTAAGCAATCTACGAAAGGCGAAGAGGGTGGGGGCGACACGGATCTCCGGGGGAAGTTGGTTCCAGAGGGCCGGGGCTGCAACAGAGAAGGCCCTTCCCCTAGGCCCCGCCAGGCGACACTGTCTGGCTGACGGGACCTGGAGAAGGCCCACTCTGTGGGCCCTAACCGGCCGCTGGGATTCATGGGGCAGCAGACGGTCCCGTAAATAACCTGTACCAAGATTTGAATCCATTGGCCACAGGGTGGCCTGCCAGTGCAGCCTTGTCATTGGCTGAAGAAATAACATTGTCATTGGCTGTTTGTAACCATGTGATGCATTGTGTAACCGCCCACTGTAACATTCAATAAAAAGGGAAAGCAGCCTTCTATCTGGGTTCGCTTCACCCCAAGGAAACATGCATGCTGTCTCCTTAATTCGGCTATCGTGAAGGACCCGCCATTAATTGGGGCACAATGAGGAGCCTCAAATCAGAATTGAAGCTGCCTGCGCAGGGCAAGGCTTCAACCTTCCATCACATCTTGAATAGTAATAACAACAACAAATTTAATATTGAAGACTAGGTATACCTGCTCAAAAAATGGAGATGGTGAGAGAATTATACAGCTGAGTCAGTTTTTTTAGAAGATATTATTTAAATGTGGTTGTAGCTTTGCTTTAGAAACAGCATTATATCCAGCTTGGAGACAAAATTTTACCAAGTTATATTTTCAGCCTGCCTGATGGCAAATATGCAATGGTTCCAGTCTATGAAAGAGTTTGCATTTCTAATTCTGCACACATGGAGAACATTGCTCATTATGTCTGATTTTGTAAATCTACTCCTAGAGAGAAATTTCTCCCTCCATTGATTAGGAAAATGGCTGCTAAGACACCCACTGAGATAATCTGTGGCTTACTATCAGATAATAATATTGATATTATCCATCAGATGTTTTAGTTTGCAGTTGCTGACAAGATGGTTAGGATATACAATAAAACTATTGTTATAAACGTAATGGAGAGTGGTTTAAGCAATGTGGAAATTATGTGGTAGATTGCCTGGTCTTATGGTATTTCAACTCACTTTAAAGTCATATGGTTACTTGTATTGATCAATCTGATAGCGTTCCATTCTATTTTCTGCATTTCTGTATTTCTCTGTCCCTTTTTAAAATGGATTTCTAAATAAAACTTTGCACATTTATCAGATTGGAAATATATCCCCAAAATACACAGATAAAAACAAATCAGACTTATCCTGACCTATATTTTGTAAGCCTCATCTTACAAAAATCCCCTCAATCTTCTGCATGAAGCTTTGTGTGATGAGACTTTTTATAGAAATTTGTGAGGTTCTTGGTGCTCTCTCAGCTTGGTTGTTTTCTTGCAGATGTTTCATTACCAAAGTAGGTAACATCATCAGTGCTAGAAGGGAATATGGTTTGTGGAGAGGAGGAGGAAGGTGAGGGAGGAGGAGGATAACTGTGGGGTCCTTGGTGCTTTCTGAGCTTCATTATTTTCTTGCAGACCTTTCATTACCCAGCTACGTTTATCATCAGTGCTAGAAAGGAATGAGGTTAACTTTCTATTTATATACTAATGGCTTGCCTTGTCAGTATTAGTGATAATGCTTTTGGTGTTGTTGTTGTTGTTTTTTTAAATATTTTTATTGGTTTTTTTTAAAAATTTTAAGAAAAAAAAGAGACTAATCATATCAAATCATAGTATTAAAATAAACAATCATCCATAAACAGAGCATAAATACATTTTCCAATGCATCTAATGATAATAACTCAACTGAAAATAAACATCTCAAACAAATAACCTTCATCCTTCTCTATCTCCATCCTATTATTCCCCCTTCTTATCAACTTCCACTTACCGGTAGATCAATCTTCACTCCACCAAAGGCCACCCAGACAACCCTTTAGTAACAATAATTAATTATTCTTCCACCAACCCCAAATACAGTTGAGAAAACATCATATCTAAAATTATAATCCCTCCCTAACCCACGACTTCCCAGAATGCTTACAGGGTATAACAAAAGAAAACCCCACTACATCAAACATAATTATTATTTGAAAGGGTGGCCCTTTTATGGCAGCTTGTTTGGTTAAGAAAAAGACCTAGAGTTCGTTTGAAGCAATGAAATTTAAACTTGTATGTAAGGAATTATTGGCAATTTAAAATTATGGACTGAATTGAGGACCAAGATTAGGAGTAAGATAATGGTTGACATAATTAAATTGACGAAGGATGTATTTGTTTTGATGATCTGGGTTTGACATTAGATTGATTTAATGATGAGATAGATAGACTGGATAAAATTGAAGGAATGTAAGTTAGAAATGCTATAAATAGTTTGTTAGATGAGAGAGCCCAGAAGTCGATTGATTAAATGAAATTTATAGATGATAAATATTATTTTTAACAAGATGAGTTAATTGTTTAATAAGGAATTAAGCTTAATTTAAGATTATGGGTTGAATTAAAGATAAATATTATAGCTAAGGTTTTGGTGAGGATGGTTAAATGAAGATATATTAAGATATATTATGAGAAATTAAATTGATTAGAATGTAATTGATATTGCTACTATTATTAATATTATTACTTTTCTTTTTTGAACTGAGGGATTCATTGATATTGTTATCGTTATTAATATTATCTGTTTAATTCTAATAAGATGAGTTTTTTTTAGAATGTAATGGATATTGCTACTACTATTATTATTACTATTTTTCTTTTTTTGAATTGAGGGATTTATTGATATTGTTATCATCATTAATATCATCTGTTTAATTCTAATAAGATGAGTTTTTTTTAATGGATTGTTTTGATTTAGAGAATGTATATATTACATAGTTTAAAATTCTTGTTAAGATTATACAATAATAATGGTGTTGTTGTTTTTTGAGTGGTATGTAAATGTTATTTAAATATCTGAAAAATAAGGCCTGAAGCTTAACACCTCAAAAACCAAGATCATGGTCATCAGCAAAAACCCGTTAATTTACCACCAATAAATTCAGAAGGAATACCACTAGAAAATGTTGAAAGGATCACGCACTTTGGTTCTAATCTACATGAAAGCTGGGACATGACCACTGAAGTAAAGACAAGGATAGAGAAAGCTGGAACAGCATTCTTCAAAATGAAAAAGGTCTTCTGCAGTCACAACATAAGCCTAAGACTGAAAATCAGGCTTGTCAGATGCTGTATTTTTTCCTATCCTTCTCCATGGAGTAGAGAGCTGGTCTCTGACAGAAGGCCACCTGAAGAGACTAGAAGCCTTTGAAATGTGGACTGACAGGCGGCTGTTACGTAGAAGCTGGGTTGACGAGATCAGAAATGAGGAGGGGATCAGCTGCCTGGGAAAACCAAGGGAAATCATCAAAACAATTAAAAAATGAAAATTAGAATATTTCGGACATGTGATGAGACACCCAGAAAAATACAGCATACTCCATTTAATCCTCCAGGGAAAGATTGAAGGCCAATGAGGTCCAGGCAGAAGAAGAACATTGTGGCTTCAAAATCTAAGGGACTGGCTTGGACAAAACTCAACAGTACTTTTTTGTGCAGCTGCTGATAAAAACAGGATCACCAACATGATCGCCAATGTCCGATAACTGATATGGCACAAGAAGAAGAAGAAGAAATGTTATTTATCTCTATGTGCCTATTGATGGCTGATTTGTCTGAGTGTCAGTCTTAAAGGAATTCTGTACTGGTTTTCAACTTCTGGACTGCCAAAACACAACCACAACCAGTGATATTTCATAAGATTTGTCTCCCCAAAATCCCCTCAACTTTCTGCATGAAGCTCTGTACAGTATGTGTTCTGCAATTCTATTTGTTATAAAAGTCTTTTTGGAGAAAAGATATGATTTTTACCACTACAACATACCCACTATCCCTAATAGTGAGAGTACAAATGGTCATTCTAGACTCACATTCAAAGAAAGCTAACAATAGACCTTTCCTTTCAATTAAAAAAAAAATCAACATATCTCCAAACATACAGATGGATTCAATGATCTTTGAAAAATAAGGATACTCAAATCGATTTCATCCATGCAAATTCAATATGAACCGTGCAAACTCCATCTTCCAGACCTTCCTAAACATTCAGATGGAATCTGTTTGTGTGTGTGTGAATGTATCTTTAAATGTGGAAACATTGGATGCTATTCATTTAACGATTCTTACATTTAGATGGATGAAGCAATAAGACCCTACAAAGCAAAAAAGAGAAAAAAAAACAAAAACCAAAGAGATGTGTCCACTTTTCCTGGAAGACCCTGTTCTCAAAACGAACCTCATCTATCTTTTCTCCATTTTTTCCTCTCTGGGATTCTTGGGAAAAAGTCTCCACTTTTATTTCATTTTATGTTCAGCACCTGGTAACACAAATTACTCTTGGAAGAACAATATTCCATTTCCACCATTTGTATCCCAAGGGCAAAGCAATCCTTGGACAATACCCCCTGTGTCTTTTCAAGTCATAGAGAGAGTGAACTAAGTGAAGAGAACAGAAAAATAAGCATTATTTTTTTTTCCTTAGAGAAGAACAATGCATTGTGAGCCTTGACAAGAAGAAAAGATTGGATGACAGCCCTTAAGAGGGAACATTAGCATATAACCATTTTAGACTGCTGTTCGATTTTAATATCTTTCCTACTTTGGAATGATATGTCTAAGGATGATGGCTGCTCTGGACACCAGGGCTCACCTATCAATTCTTTTCTCTCTGGTCAGTCCTAGACATCTGGCAACCTACTCTTAATGTCACACAGCAAACACTCTTTGCTCACTCATTACATTGCTGGAATGAACTGTGCTGCAGATAATATTTAAAGGTCATTGTCTAGGACTGCCCATTTGCTCTCCCCTGGAGTAAATCTCCCACGGCAAAGCAGGGCAATAAATCCACCCGATGTTATTAACACATTTCGGAAGGGAGAAAGTGTGTATGTGAAATAGGGAGTTCTCATAAAGTCACCAAACAATTATGCATGGGAAGAAAGTTGACAGATTTAGACTAATCCTTATATATATGTTGTTAGCCGCTCCAAGTCCCCAGAGAGGAGCGACATACAAACCCAAATAAATAAATAAATAAAGTGAATCAGCTTTTTTTTTAATACCTGGGATTTTCATTTTCATAAGAACACTTGGATCCCAAGCCAAAAAGCAAGAGATTGCCGGCTGTCTTGTTCACTGGAGTGAACTCCCATCTGATATCAATCAATCCAAGACTCGGTGGATCGACTGGTTTTATTCCCCGTCTTTCCACCTTAATATTTTGCTTGGCATTTGCTCATATAATCAAGTGTTCTGCATGATGCCATAACTTCATGGCAATCCAAGGTTCGCACACAAGCCTACTTGCAATAATAATAATAATAAGGAATGGTTGCTGGAATTGGGTATGTCTAGTTTAATGAAGAGAAGGATGAGGGGGGACATGATAGCAGTCTTCCAATACCTCAGGGGCTGCCACAAAGAAGAGGGAATCAAGCTATTTTCCAAGGCATCTGAAGGCAGGAGAAGAAGCAATGGATGGAAACTCATCAAGGAGAGAAGCAACCTGGAACTAAAGAGAAACTTCCTGACAGTGAGAACAATTAACCAGTGGAACAACCTGCCTCCAGAAGTGGTGAATGCTCCAACACTGGAAGTTTTTAAGAAGAGACTGGACAGCCATTTGTCCGAAATGGTGTAGGGTTTCCTGCCTGAGCAGGGGGTTGGACTCAATGACCACCAAGGTCCCTTCCAACTTTATTATTATTATTATTGTGTATCAACAGAGGATAATATTTGTAGCTTAGGATTGGAATGAGGAGTCCTTAATGCTGTCTGAGCTTGGTTGTTTTCTTGCAGAGATGTCATTTTCCAAACTAGGTAACATCACATCAGTGCTTCCCCTAGCACTGATGATGTTACCTACTTTGAGTAATGAAACATCCGCAAGGAAACAATCCATCTCAGAGGACCACTCAATATGTTCTGTGGCCAGGTTATTCCCCTACTTCATGGACCACAGCAACACAGAGCAAACAGTTTGGGTGAACCATCACTGACATTTTATTTGATAGAGTCATTTATGCAGGATACCTTGGATCTTCAGTTTCAGTGTTCAGTGATACTGTTGTGAAGGAAGATATTAATAATTACAATTTTACTAAAGGATTTACTAATTGCATGGCAGATTTAAAAAAATTGGGCTCATGAACGCTGCGGAAATTTCAGAAAAGTTCTTCCTATGAAAATGTGTTGTCTATTATTCCAGAGGGGGTGGGAAAAACATGGAATAGGAGATATAAATTATAATAAATTAAATGCCTGGAAGTTGTGGCAACCTCCTAAAATTTCAAGCAGCTTAAAAGTGGATCCGAGCCCCAAACAAATGATGCTTAAGCAAGACATTCGGACAGCCATTTGTTGAGATGCTTAATGTGAGTTCCTGCACTCCGCAGAAGGTGGAACTCAAAGGCCTAAAGGCCAGCAACTCTTATCTATCTATTTGTTTGTTTGTTTATTTATTTATCTATTATTTATTTATGTATGTATAAACCTGCCTATTTCACTGATCCTGAGCAATTTAGAAAGATGTTTTACAAAAAAATATATAAAAATGATTAAAGTTAAAGTTAAAAAAAAGGATTTACATAAGAGCTAAGTCCAAGGGGATGGACAGCATAAGAGTGAGGTATTCTTTTCATCTTATCAACCATCTCCAGCAAGGAGCTCCACACGAACTAACAAACCCAGGTTTTAAGATCTTTCTGGAAGTCCAGAAGGAAAGAACAGATATCACTCCAAATATAGAATGTTTCACAGAGTGGAAGACACCATGGAAAAAGCATTTTTCCACAGTGAGAACAATGAATGTAATAGTCCTAACAGTGAAAATAATTAACCAGTAGAACAGAGGTTGCCTTCAGAAGCTGTGGGTGCTCCAGCCCTGGAGACTGTTAAGAAGAGACTGAACAGCCAGTCTGAAATGGTACAGGTTCTCCTGCTTGAGCAGGGGGCTGGACTAGAAGACCTCCAAGGTCCCTTCCAGCTCTGTTCTGATTCTATTAATGCATGAGAGGAATCTGTGTCAAGGCCTCCCTAGCAACAGCTGCCACCTGCCACTCAAGCAGCAGCCATGAGTCCAGGAAGACCACCAAACTGTGCACCAACCCAGTTCTAGTCTTTGCAGTTTTCTTGGCAATGTTTCTGGAATCTGCCTCCTTGCACAATTTTCCACCATGCCAAAACAAACTGCAATATAGTTCATTGATTTTTTTATTTTATTTTTTTTTAAAAAGTGGACAGACTGCTCCATTGACCATGTCTGTGAATATTTTCTGTGTCACCATCGCAGCAATACATTTGCTGTTAAATATATGGGCTGGATATGACACTTACAGAGTTATGGTAGCTATATAGATACACGAATCCCCTAACTGTTCTTTCCGAAACAATCCCTTATCAGATGGGTTGGACTAGAAGACCCCCCAAGGTCCCTTATGACTTACTTATTGTGTTATTCTTTTCTCCTGGATCCCACCAGTTGAAATTCCTTAATAGACGGGGTCTGCAGTAATGTCCTTCTGTTGGAGCAAGTGGGGTGGGCTAATCCCATTGGGACAAGACACCCCCTGAGATATGACTTTAACTCTTGGAATCTAGGATTATGTGATCTAGGATTAAAAAGGGCCACAGTTTACTTAGTAAAGACTAAAAGAATTGCTGCATAGCATTCTAGAATTCCTATTAAGAAATGAATGCCCTTAGGCTGTGGAGTCAGTCGTATATGCTGTCAACGCTGTGACGATGGATGTCCATGCTCTGACAAGTGACAATCAGCAGCCATTTTATTTTTGCTTTTAATGTGCCTTTTCTGTTCCTTTAGTGTTCAGATGTAGAAGAGGGGATGGAGTAAATGCTTGAGGGTTTAGCTAGCCATAGCAATGCAGAAGAGTGGGAACTCAAGGAGATTGTCTGATAAGCTTTTGGCAGGCTGAGGAGCCGGAAAGAAAAGCCTGCATTTTGTGCTAATTGGGGAATATGATTTATGACAGCTTTTGTGGGGTGGGACTTTGGTGCTTTGTATCTGGGGGGGAGGGAATCTCTGTCTTGGGTTCAACTATGTAAGTGCCAATATTGTTTCCCAATAAAATGTTCTTTAAAAAAGAATTATTATTGGTTTCATTTATTGGAACCATGACATATGCTTTTGCATCAAAGCATACTTGATGTCTAAAAGAATGGCATGTACCTGAGGTGGGTAAATATCTTCATTTATTTTCTGTGCTTTCCCCCCCCCCCCTGATCAATTACTATAAGCAATGCACTGGTTGATTGAAAGCATTTCCATTGCTCTCTCCCCCAGAAGAGGCTGGAGCATCTTCAAAGATGCTACAGTAAAAAAAAAAGGGGGGGGCTTCACCCAGGACTGTGAATAATTCAGCATTTGGAATGGCTGGAACACACACACACAAAAAAAACAGCAACAAGCACACATTGAAATAAAACCAGGTTTCCTTTGTTTCACCCCCCTTTTTTTCGTAGGAATAAAATGTTGGAAGATGTAAATAAAACATAAAATAAAATAAAATGTAGGAGACAGTGATGGATGGATGGATGGATGGATGGATGGATGGATGGATGGATGGATGGGTGGGTGGGTGGATAGATGAAGGGTTGCTTAGGGGGTGTTCTTATGTGGGAACATGCCGAAGTCTCCTTAATAAGTTTTGCAAATTTATTGCAGGGCAAAGACGACATGATGCAAATGAAATGCAAACGTGTATTTGAGTTGCATTGTGCAGAAATTCTGACAGCTTCTCTTCACTTAAACATGCAATCTGGCCAGGCTTGTTTAGTTACTGTTGCATGCAATCATAAGCAGGAACATTGCCAAAAATGTGGGCCAGTCGGTCAGAAGTGCTCACTGCTTTTGTGTCTCCCTACCAGTTCATGTTCCTATCAGCTCATTTAATCCAAATTCATTCTGAATTTTTATCCTTTAACTAAATTCCTTCCTTTGCTCACCCATTTCATTCGGTCCTGCTGGGTTCCCTCCTCTGAATGTAGTAGACAAATATTTTGCTTTAGAGAATTATTATCATTGCCTCTCTGTTTGTGTTTTTTTTTTCTAAAAAGGAGGACACAGAGACATTGCAGCTGTGACAATGTTACTCAGAGACATTTCCTTAAATTGGTATACAGATAATCCTTGAGGCACAACAGGGCATTTAACCCACATTTCTACCTCAGTTGTTTTTGCTAGGGATCATAAAAGACTGTAACACGGTAGAGACGAACTTAATTTTGAACCTGATCACAGCAGCGAGACTGTTGGTGGGACAATATTGGAAGAAGCCAGAATTACCATCTATTGAAGAATGGACTTTGAAAGTTATAAATTTGGCAGAAATGGCTAAAATATTGGCATATTTGAAGGATCATTCAAATGAAAAATATATGTTGGACTGGAAATATTGGATAGACTACATACAAGAGAAACACCATTCAAAGAAAATGTATCTGGCTTATAGTTAAATCTTGATATACGGAGTGAATAATGTTTACAAACTTAAATTGATTGTATTAAGTTGAATAGCATTTAACTTGAATTTTTTCTTGGTTTACATGTACAAATGTATATCTAACAATAAAAAATGTTATATAATAAAAAAAAACATAGGAGTGACAGGCTCCCTAAAAGCTACTAATGAGACTGTTTCAAAGTTACGATTGCTGCTGCTGTCATTCCCCTTTATGACCCACCTTTCTGCCCCCATGCAATTACACTAAAAGCCTGCAGTTTCTTCCCCACATGCCCATCAGGCCCAACACTTATCTTCTGAAGCCCTTTGGTTGGTTGGTTGGTTGGTTGGTTGGTTGTGGAAGAAGGACAGGCCAGGTGTCTTCAGACCATGTCTCAGCCATTCAAATGTGGCTGCCATTTTGTCCCCACTCACAAACAGGCAGGGACAAAATGGCAGCCATCAGACAAACAACTTTGTCTGAATAATAATAATAATAATAATAATAATAATAATAATAATAATAATAATAATAATAATAATAATAACTTCCTCTGGCTTCCAGAATGCTAAAGAAACTGCTGAAGGCTGCTAAAAGCTTCTGTGGCACTAGGCAGAGCTTGTTAAGGCAACACAATGGAGCATTTCATTCCCAGGCTTCTTGTCTTGTGGCGGGGAGACAAACCTGGCCACCATTTTGTGGATAAAGACGAAATGGCAGTGGTGACACAAATATGGCTGCCATTTTATGTACAAGACGAAATGGTGGCAGTGAAACAAATTTGGCCACCATTTTGTAGACAAAAAAAAAGTGATAGCAGTGATACAAACCTGGCTGCCATTTTGTGTATAAGAAAAAATGGCAGCAGAGAGACAAATTTGGCCACCATTTTTTGGACAAGGCAAAATGCCAATGTGACAAAATGAAGGCAGTGAAACAAATCTGGCCACCATTTTGGGGACAAGACAAAATGATAGCAGTGATACAAACCTGGCCACCATTTTGTGTATAAGATGAAATGGCCGCAGTGAGACAAATTTGGCCGCCATTTTTTGGACAAGGCAAAATGCCAATGTGACAAAATGAAGGCAGTGAAACAAATTTGGCCACCCTTTTGTGGACAAGACAAAATGATAGCAGTGACATAAACCTGGCCGCCATTTTGTATATAAGATAAAATGGCGGCAGTGAGACAAATTTGGCCGCCATTTTTGGGACAAGGCAAAATGCCAATGTGACAAAATGAAGGCAGTGAAACAAATTTGGCCACCATTTTGTGGACAAGACAAAATGATATCAGTGACATAAACCTTGCCCCCATTGAGCAAAACAAAATGGTGGCGGTGACACAAACCTGGCCACCATTTTGTGGATAAAATAAAACAATGGCGCTGATGCAAACATGGACAAAACAAAATGGTGGCAGCTTTCAGAATCACGCCATGCAGATGTGCAAAGAAGGAATCCATTCCAGAACTCTGGAAGGCCTCAAGGCACTTCAGAAGGTAAGTAAGGAAAAGGAGGAGGAGGTGGTTAAAAATAATATATATATAAAAAAAACCTCCAGCAGAACAAAACAGGCTGATAAGAGTGACATCTTGACTCAAAAAGAAGCTGCCAGTGACATGCAGGATGATGCCCAAAACTTCATCTTTCTAAAACGCCATTTTTGCAGCTAGTCCTCAAGTTATGACGTAATGGAACATTACAATCACATATCGTGGCAGTTGTGAGGGGAAATGTGTGACCTAACAACCCTGTCCATCCCCGCTCTCCCCAACAGAGGTAGCCTATTTACAACCAGAATTGAGTCCAAAGATTCCGTTGCTAAGTGAGACAGTTCTTAAGTGAGGTCTGCCCCAGTTTATGTCCTTTCTTGCCAGGCTTGTGAAATGAATCACCGTAGTTCTTAAATTAGTAAAGATGCTTATCAAATGACTCTGGCTTTCCTCTGACTTTGCTCGTTAAGAGGGGGTAAAAGGGGATCACATCCCACAAGAATATGGCCACCGTCATACATACGAGTCAGTTGCCACGCGTCTGAATTTTGATCATGCTGCAACGGCCATAAGTGTGAAAAATGGTCATAACTCACTTTTTTTCAGTTCTGTTGTAACTTTGAACGGTCGCTAAATGAACTGTTACAAGCCGAGGACTACTTGCCATTAACAGTTTCCTATAACGTCTCCTTTAAATACGTACATAAATAAATCCTAAATGGGAAGGCAAATGATCGGTTCAAAATGCTTTCCCTGTGTTTGTCTGTTTTTGTATGTTTGTTGTGCGCACATATGTTTTATATAACTTATATAATGTTCTGCCTGAATATTCAGGCAGACTTATGGAATAGTAGAATTGGAAGGGACCTCGGAGATCTTCTAGTCCAGCGGTTCTCAACCTGTGGGTCGCGACCCCATTCGGGGTCGAACGACTGTTTCACGGGGATCGCCAACCACCACAGTCCGCCATTTTTTCCCCATTTCCCCTCGGCCGTTGCACGTGCACTGCGCATGCGCGATTCGGCCTGTCGCGTACACCACGCATGCGTGGTTCAGGCCGTTGCGCCACGCATGTGCGATTCGGGCCATCGCGCACGCAGCACGCATGCGCAGTTCGGTCCGTCGCGCCGCGCATGCACGATTCGGCCCATTGCTTGCGCGGTGTGCATGCATGAATATGCCCGTCACGGCGCACATGCGCGATTCGGCCCATCGCGCCACCCATGTGCGATTCGGCCCATCACGTGCGTGTCACGCATGCGCGGTTCGGCCCGTCGCACCGCGCAAGTGCGGTTCGGCCCATCGCACACACGCATGCGTGGTACAGGTCGGGGTTGCGCCGCGCATGGGCGGTGCAGGTGGGGTCTCGGCCTGAAAAAGGTTGAGAACCGCTGTTCTAGTCCAACCCCCTTGCTCAAGCAGATGGAAACCAGTTCAATTTTGGGCTGTTCTATCTGGATATGTTGAACATCCACCCAGAGTTACCTTGAGGTGAGATAGGTTGCCTATAAATTTAATAAACAAAAAGATAAATTTTTGGATATCTTTCACCTCTTCATTTTGAAGGTCTCTGAACCTCACGTTATGGAAGAAGGGCAGGCCAGGGGTCTCCAGGCTGCATGTCGGTGACCCAAACATGGCCACCATTTTCTCCCTGCCCACAAACAGGTGAGGACCACAATGTTCATGCCACACATTGGAAAAAGTTGAGAAACGAGTGGGAACACAAGACACTCCAGTGAATGTTTTTTCCCTCTCCTTGCTGGCAGATGTAAAGATACATAAATATTCTCTGGTTTTCATTCTGGAACTCTGGAATTTACTTATCTTGAAGGACTAGGAAACTGAAGGCAGGCCACCTGCTGCTTTAAGACAGCCACACTAATCCGTGCAGTGAAGAAATCTCACTCCTTAGAGATTACTTGAGTACTCCCACCTCTCCATGGTGCATATTAATTTTTCACGATTAAGGAAAAAAAAGCCTAAAAGAGTCTCCTACTTTTGCAAGATAAAGTTACTCAAAGAGATTTAGGACGGAGAACTAAAATAGCACTGAACAAGAGAAGGATATTTTTTAACCATACTGGAACTGGACAAGATTTTTTTGCCCAACAACAAATATTCTATTATTTCTCCTCTGTCCTTTCCTTACCTCCTAATACCTGAAAATAGGCTGTCTAGGCATCGCAAGCTTTATCTATGCTTTATCATTGAGGGCATTGAACAGCTAGTCTTCAACCAATTTGTGGTTCAATAAAGTTTTGTGACCTTTTCACTGCCCTTTCTCTCTTCTGAGCCTCATCTTCACTGTATTGGCTCAATTCTTCCCCCTTTTTTTTTGACAGAAGTACCAGACAGATTGTCTCACAGAAGAGGGAATGGACCTATTTTATATATCCCAGAGAGGAGGATCAGAACTGGTGGATGAAACCTTCAAGTAAAGCAGTTGAAGTTAGATGTAAGGAGGAACTACCTATGTACACAATCTAACACAGCGGTTCTCAACCTGTGGGTTGCGACCCCATTTGGGGTCGAACGACCATTTCACGGGGGTCGCCAAACAACGCAGTCCGCCATTTTTTTCCCCTTTACCCCTCAGCTGGCGCAGGGGGCAGCACCGCGCATGCACGGGGTACAACCGCGCATGCACGATGTAGGCCATCACGCTGGCCATGCGCAATGCGGGTCATCACACCGTGCATGCGCGATGCGGGTGCTGCGTATGCACGATGCGAGTGCCGTGCATGCACGATGTGGGCCGTCACGTCGCACATGCGCAATGCGGGCTGTCACGGCGCGCATGCGCGATGCTGGCCATCGCACCGCGCATGCACGATGTGGGCCGTCGTGCCGTGCATGCACAATGCAGGCCGTCGCGCCATGCATGCGCGGTGCAGGTTGGGGTCGCGCCGCACATGCGCCGCGCAGGTCGGAGTCGTGGCCTGAAAAAGGTTGAGAACCGCTGATCTAACAGATTCTCCTTCACTACAGGCCTGGGTAGTAAGATGTCAGAGATGTTTTAGTGGATACTGTGCTCAGAAGAAAGTTTGGACCGGATGAATTCTAAGGTTCATTCAAACTTCATGACTCTGTTACCGTCTCTGAAAGGCCACATTAACACCTGAAGTGTCCTTCAAAGAGATACTCCAGCATCCACAGCTGGAGTGATTGTGGACATTCTACAGATTGCAGCAGTCAAGACTCAGAGCTGAACTTTCAGAGCTTCCTGGAAAGCCCGTGGGATCAGTCGTGTTGAATAATCACTTGCCTTATTCCAAGAAGTGCTAATTGAGGAAACCTCTCAAAGAAATGTTCCACATCCATTACATCCAGCAGCCTCTGACAATGCAGTCAAAGCCCTTGACAGTCCATTTGCTATGGTGAAAGGTCACTTCTATAGTAGTTGAATAAGAAATACATTAAATCATTATGTCATGGTTCCGACAGATGAAACTCTTCAAAAGAACTTCGAGGCATTGTTTACCTTAAATAATCTTTATTTTGAGTAGCATAACATCAGCAGTGCATAATCGAAGGCAAAAACTGAATTCCTCTCCCTTGAGTACATAGTATCAAAGCACAATTCCCTCCTCCAATTAATAGTCATAAATCACATTCCCCAATTAGTTTGAAGTGTGGGCTTCCTTTCCAGTTCTCCAGCCTGCCAAGTCCTTATCACCTCTGGCTACAATAACCTTGTTTCTCACCTAGGCTTGGTGTTGTTCCATCTAGCTGCACTCTCGTTCACATCCCCCCTCCCAGCCTCATCTAACTCTAAAAGCAAAAGGTAAAAGATGGCTACATTTCCCTCTATTGTCAATGCAAAAACATTCGATGTTAGCAGTGTTGATACACTAAAACATCTTCTGAACTCTCCATTGTGTTCCTGCCCTTAATTCTTTTCAGACATTTCCCACAAACAGCCTGGGACAGATCCTTCTCTTGTCATAGGCCTCATTCCCCTTTGGATGATCTTCCCTAACTTTATTTACAAAAGTATCCAAAGGGTCAAAACTAGGATCCTTCACCGATGCTTCTGGTCTTTCTCTCTCTCTCTGAACTAGAGAAAGGAAACTCAGCTGAAAACAGGTTCTCAAAATATATATTCAGGGGGCCTTCAATTTATGACCACAGCTGAACCCAACTTTTTGGTTGCTGAACAAGTCAGTGGTGAAGTGAATTTTGCCACGTTTTATTATCTTGCTTGCCAAAGCTGTTAAGTGAACTGCAATAACAACCTTAACATGGTTGTTAAGGTAATATGGCTTCCTCACTGATTTTGCTTGTCAGAAGGTTGCAAAAGGGGATCTTGTGACTCCGGAACACTGCAACTGTCGTAAGTACATGCCAGTGGCCAAGCATCTGAATTTTGATCACGTGACCCTGGGGATGCTGCAATAGTCACAAGTGTAAAAAACGGTCATAAGTCACTAATAATAATAATAATAATAATAATAATAATAATAGTGATGATGATGATAATGATGATGGAAGGGACCTTGGAGGTCATCTAGCCCAACCCCCTCCTTAGGCAGGAAACCTGATACCATTTCAGATAAATCCATTTCTTCTTAAAAACTTCCAGTGTTGGAGGATTCACCACTTCTGGAGGCAGGTTGTTCCACTGGTTCATTGTTCTAACTGTCAGGAAGTTTCTCCTTAGTTGTAGGTTGCTTCTCTTTTTGATTAGTTTCCATCCATTGCTTCTTGTCCTGCCTTCAGGCACTTTGGAGAATAGCTTGACTCCCTCTTCTTTGGGGCAGCCCCTGAGGTATTGGAAGACTGCTATCATGTCCCCCCTCGTCCTTCTCTTCATTAAACTAGACATACCCAATTCCAGCAGATGTTCCGTATATGTTTTAGCCTCCAGTCCCCTAATCATCTTTGTTGCTCTTCTCTGTACTCTTTTAGTGTCATTGTTACTTTGAACAGTCACTAAACGAACTGCTGTAAGTCGAGCGTTACCTGTATTTGGATGATGTGAAACATGGATTTTACCCCTGGTCTGAATTTTGAAATATTATTATTTTTTAACCTAGAAACACTAATCTGTCCTGTCTGAGAGTTTGAGGACTATTCCCCTAACATCCATTTGGCCTTCTGTGTTTTTTCAACTGCTCTAGTGTTTTCCCTGATATGAAAAATCCAACTAATTCGAAGGGAATAGCAGAGAATGGCTGAAAGCACCAAGACTCCCTCTGTTTTGAAGGCATGACAGTTATAGGCCAACCTCATTATTATTTACATCTTCTCCTGTGCTTTGCTATTAACTTCCCTTTCATTTGCATGAATGGCTGCCCTTGAATCCTGTTTAGCCTTCCTCTTAAAAGCAGAAGCCTATTAGTGGTGAAACTCAACTTTTGTGCATTTACGCATATTCCGATAATTAATATCTCCCATTTACCATCCCTCTCATTTTATCATTAGGACCTTCGGATTGCTAAGGTGGCTTTATGAGCATTCTTAGCCTTGATCTTGTGTGCTGGTGATGTGGCTGCCACACAGCGAAGGCAGAACAAAATGTCTTTCATGGCATAATGAAAAGCGTTATAAGCAATTCTTTCTACTGAAAGAATGGTTAAAGAGGAGAAAACAGAGAAGTTTATAGAGGTGACGTCGCTACTATTGTTGCAGAAAGTAAAATAATGTTTGGGACGAGTTGCTGCTTAATTCACCATCACTGAAGGTTTAGGAATATTAGAATCATAGCTCTGAGAGGGACCTTGGAGGTCTTCTAGTCCAGCCCCCTGCTCAAGGCAGGAGAACCTATACCATCCCAGTGAAATGGTTGTTCAGCCTACTTTTGAAAACCTCCAGTGAAAGCCCTCTATTTTAGCTGATGTAGGATGTTCCAATTATTTTTGTGGTGAACCAAATGAGAGCAGAAAGAAGAAATACTAATTGTTTTCTTGGTAGCAATAGAAAATTGATTTGTCACTGTTTTGTCCTCAGGTTTGTTGTTTTGTCCCATCCTAGTCTATTGTTGGAGGTAGTGACAGATTTTATCTTCCTGGGCTCCAAGATCACCGCAGATGGGGACTGCAGCCAAGAAATTAAAAGACACTTGCTCCTGGGGAGGAAAGCTATGGCAAATCTAGACAGCATACTAAAAAGCAGAGACAACACCCCGCCAACAAAAGTGTGTATAGTCAAGGCCATGGTTTTCCCAGTTGCAATGTATGGCTGTGAAAGTTGGACCATAAGAAAGGATGAGCACCAAAGAATGGAGGCCTTTGAACTCTGGTGCTGGAGAAGACTCCTGCGAGTCCCCTGGGCTGCAAGTTGATCAAACCGGTCAGTCCTAGAGGAGATCAACCCCAACTGCTCTTTAGAAGGCCAGATCCTGAAGTGGAAACTCAAGTCCTTTGGCCACCTAATGAGAAGGAAGGACTCCCTGGAGAAGAGCCTAATGCCGGGAAAGATGGAGGGCAAGAGAAGAAGGGGACCACAGAGAAGGAGGTGGCTGGATGGAGTCACTGAAGCAGGAGGCATGAGCTTAAATGGACTTCAGAAGATGGTAGAGGACAGGAAGGCCTGGAGGAATATTATCCATCGGGTCACGATAGGTTGGACACAACTTCATAACTAACAACAACAGCAACAAGCCTATTGTTCTGGAGTTCTTTCCTGGTCATCCAAGGCCTAACTAGGCCTAACTCTCCTTAGCTTTCAAGCTCAGACACATTTGCCAGAGAGTGGCATTGTGCAACTTCTTCAAAGCGGCTTGGTGAAGCAGGCAGGACCTGCTGCTAGGACGGAAGCGAAACCATTTCAATACTTTCCGTTGCTTAATCCTGACAGCATTCTCTGGTGCTGCCAGCAATGGGAGACCGTATCATCCAGAGCTTCTTTTGAGCTGCTGAAGCACCAGAGGTGGCCCTCAGAGCACTCTACATGCTTTGAAAAGACCAAGCAAACTTTTCTAAAGTGTTCCTCAAGGTTTTCGATGGACGATTTTTTTTATCCTGAGTTTTTTTGTGGGTTCAGACAAATGTTTGAAGAGAATAGTTGTTGTGAGTAAAGGCAGTATATAATAATAACAACAACTTAATAAAATAGACCATTCAAGGGACTGAATCAATATTTCCCTATAACATAATGGCTTCCTGATCATCTTGGCTCTGTGAAGTTCAGTGGGAAATGGGTGTCCACCTCAGATATCAAAGATAGTAAGAGGTCTTTTACAATATAATGGGACTTGCCTCTACAGAAATTGCCTGAAGTGCTGTAAACCCATTTCCTTCTGAGAGTGATTTACATTAAAGCAGGGCGATGTGAAAGGAGCACTCTTAAGTTTCAAACCTTCCATTAATTTAGAAAAGGAGGGCAGGAATCCTGCCTGAACACTTCTCTGAAAAGCATTTAATGTTGACTGAGTGGTTATTAGCTACCTATTTCCTTCCTGCTCCATTCACACTTTAGAAAACCAGAAGAAAACTCGAGGTATCGTTCTTGCTCTTCTGAGCTTTGAGTACCACTAGTCAAAAATGGGTTCTTTGAATATGGGATGGGAGCAGCAGCTTAGCAAGCCCCACGGCTCCTGTTTGTGAGGTCACCACCATCATTGGTCTCAGGTGTGTCAATCTACAAATCATTTGCAAAGACAGTTCAAATGCCCTTAAATGTGTGTCCTGCACAGGATTCCTTGCACTGTGAAAGTCAACACTGAAACTCCCATTGGCATCAGTGCAGGGAAGTTAGCGAGCAAGCAAATGAGTGAGAAAGAGGGAGAGAGAGAAAGAGAGAAAGAAAGAAAGAAAGAAAGAAAGAAAGAAAGAAAGAAAGAAAGAAAGAAAGAAAGAAAGAAAGAAAGAAAGAAAGAAAGAGATCATTTTGAGATGTTTCTAATTTCATTTGAACAAATGGCCGGAGAATTCAGGATCATGTTATAGGAAAAGTCATTTCATTCATATTTGCTACTTCAGTTTTCACCTTGAAGCTTGATAGATTAATTTAGCTCTTCTGAATGCATGACCAGTCAGACTTGAATTTCTCTTACATAACTAAACACTGAAGGTCATGCCTAAGGACTCAAAGAGTCCCTGGTTAGATTATATAAAGAGATGGAAAGTTCTCTTCACAATTACAATTTCTTGTCCAGAAAGGTTTCTGATTTTTGGGGGGGGGGTTGAATGAAATTCTCTTCCCAAAGCAAAATCCAGTTGGACAGTTACTGCAAAAGAGTGCAGATCTTTCCTTCCTTGGTTCATGTATGGTCCACAGGTCACTGATGGTGGACCATGCCCCAGAGAGCAATGGGACACGATACATAGTAGAATGCTCTGTGTTTCTTACATGCTCTATTCAATCCTACTTTTTTTTTTACATTTAATACCTGTTGATCTTGGCTATCTCAAAAAATGGTGCTGTAGGATTCAACCTGGTTAGAACCTTGTAGGACATCTCAAGGGAACCCCTGAAGTGAAAAAAAAATCCAGTAAAATGCATTACAACTTAGTGCTGTGAGAGAGAACAAGAGAGAGAGAGACAGAGAGAGACAGAGAGGGAGAGAAGGAGAAAGGGAGGGAGAGAGGGAAAGAGGGAGAGGGAGAGGAAAAGAGGAAGAGGGAGAGAGAGAGGGAGAGGGGGAGAGGGAGGGAGAGGGAGGGAGAGAGGGAGAGAAAGAGAGAGAGAGGGAGAGAGAGAGAGGGGGGGAGAGAGAAAAAGAGGGAGAGGGAGATAGAGGGAGGGAGAGAAAGAGAGAGATAGAGGGAGAGAAGGAGAAAGGGAGGGAGAGGGAGGGGGAGAGAGAGGGAGAGGGAGAGAGAGGAAGGGAGGGAGAGGGAGAGAGAGAGGGAGGGAGAGAGGGAGAGAAAGAGGGAGAATCGGAGAGAGACAGAGAGAAGAGAAGGAGAGGGAGAGAGGGAAAGAGAGAGGGAGAGAGAGAGAGACGGAGAGAGGGAGAGGGAGAGAGAGGGGGGAGGGAGGGAGAGGGAGAGAGAGGAAGAGAGGGAGATGGAGAGATGGAGAGAGATGGAGAGAGGGGAGAGGGGGAGAGAGAGAGAGAAGAAAAGGAGAAAAGGAGGGAGATGGAGACAGGGAGAGGGAGAGAGAGAGGGAGAGGGGGAGAGGGAGGGAGAGGGAGGGAGAGAGGGAGAGAAAGAGAGAGAGAGGGAGAGAGAGAGAGGGGGGGAGAGAGAAAAAGAGGGAGAGGGAGATAGAGGGAGGGAGAGAAAGAGAGAGATAGAGGGAGAGAAGGAGAAAGGGAGGGAGAGGGAGGGGGAGAGAGAGGGAGAGGGAGAGAGAGGGAGGGAGGGAGAGGGAGAGAGAGAGGGAGGGAGAGAGGGAGAGAAAGAGGGAGAATCGGAGAGAGACAGAGAGAAGAGAAGGAGAGGGAGAGAGGGAAAGAGAGAGGGAGAGAGAGAGAGACGGAGAGAGGGAGAGGGAGAGAGAGGGGGGAGGGAGGGAGAGGGAGAGAGAGGAAGAGAGGGAGATGGAGAGATGGAGAGAGATGGAGAGAGGGGAGAGGGGGAGAGAGAGAGAGAAGAAAAGGAGAAAAGGAGGGAGATGGAGACAGGGAGAGGGAGAGAGAGAGGGAGAGAGGGAGAGGGAGAGAGAGGGAGAGAGAGGGGAGGGAGGAAGGGGAGGGAGAGAGAGGAAGAGAGGGAGAGGGAGAGAGGGAGAGAGAGAAAGAGAGAGGGAGAGGGAGAGAGAGGAAGAGAGGGAGACAGAGAGATGGAGAGAGGGAGGGAGAGAGGGAGATAGGGAGAGAGAGAGGGGGAGAGGGGGAGAGGAGGAGAGAGACAGAGAGAAGAAAAGGAGAAAGGGAGGGAGAGGGAGACAGGGAGAGGGAGAGAGAGGGGAGGGAGGGAGAGAGGAAGAAAGGGAGAGAGACAAAGGGAGAGAAAAAGGGAGGGAGGGAGGGAGGGAGGGAGGGAGAGAGAGAGAGAGAGAGAGAGAGAGAGAGAGAGAGAGAGAGAGAGAGAGAGAGAGCGAGCTCACACATAGATGTCTCCCTTAGACAGAAGCACTTGAACTCAGCTCAAGGGAGATTTTGCTTTTAATTTCTCCATAAGCTTCCTTGTATAGCATAACGTTCTCTGAATTTAAATAGTGGCACTTTTGCAAGATGTCAGTGTGAACTGATTCTCTTTGAACATTTGACACACAGGATATGTAGAAAATAAAAAAATGGATGGGTGCTTTTATTTGACACGTGATCCAAAATTTGCATGCATAAAAGTTGATTTAAAAAGGTCTTTCCATAATGAGGTGGTGGTTTGCATTAAGCAGAAGGCTGGGAACTGCTGATCTAATTCCTGGTTTATTAAACATTTAGAATAAAATGCAATCAAATGTTAATACGTTTTTAAAAAGTGAGTGAGAAGTGCTTTAGTCAAACACTCTGCCTTTTTAACTTAGGGTTTTTAATACATTTTTTAAAAAGTAAACGAGAAGTGCTGTACTCAAATTCACGGCTATTTTACTTAGCGTTTAAATCTTGCATTTATTTTAGTTCTGTATCTAGGAGAGAGACTCAGAGTACATGTTTACAGGTACTCTAATGACAACCCAATCTCACAATGATGATATTAGCATTTGGTAATGGAGTGTCAATCATTCTGTTATGACTTCGCGGGCATTTTTGGCAAAGGAAAAGGAGGAAGAGATGTGGGGGGAGGGAGAGGAGAAAAGGGAAGAGGGAAGGAGAAGGGAGAGAAGAAGGAGGAGAAAAAGAGACAATGGGTGTGTGGGGAAGAGAGAGAGGAAAGGGAAGGGGGAGAGGAAAGGAGAAAGAAAAGAAAGGAGGAAGAGGAGGGGAGGTGGAAGGGGAGGCGAAAGAGGAGGCGGAAAGGGAGAGAGAAGGGGAGAGGGAAGAGAAGAGGGAGGGGGAGGGGGAGGAGGATCTTATCCTAACATGACATTCAACAATGGTTTCTACTTCAACTCAGTACAAATTGGCTGGTAACTAGTTTCAGATAAGATCTCCTATATATATATATATTTGTGCCTGCAGATGGCTCTGGGTTGAGCTGAAACAGGCAAAGGAAAGTAAGATTTCTTCCTCCCATATTTGGGTTTACAGGGTGCAATCTAAAAAAGAAATACTTGATACACATCTTCCCTCCCTGACTACTGACAAAGCGGGAGAGAACCTGTGGCTTAGAGGTTAAAGCATCTGCCTAGCATGCAGACTGCCCAGGTTCGAATCCCGGAAGGGTGAGTTCTGACTGAAGAGAGTTAAGGAACTCGAAATAGCTATATCAGAAATCCCTTATTTCTTTGTTAACAATTCTAAAAACATATATATACATATATACATATATACATATATACATATATACATATATACATACATACATACATACATACATACATACATACAGAGAATTTGAGGTGTCTGGGTGACGTTTCGATGAAGTCTCATTTATCATCTTCAGGCTGGTGCTTTTGGCTTCTGCTTCTAGGAACAATGTGTGGTCTGAGCTGTTAACTCTTTGTCAAAAGTTGTTAAAAGTTTAACTCTTTGTCAACAAAAAAAAAGAAATTCGAATTTGTAACGTATCACAGTAGCGATGAGCCTACTTAACACCCCTAGTTTGGGGGGCTGCAAGGCAAAAATGATTATATAAAAAAAGTAAAACTGCAGTATAGCAGTCAAAATACCAAGGTGTATCAACCAAAAAAAAAAAAAAACCCAAGGAAAAGGGACACAGTTATATATTCAGGAAAAGGGACACAGTTGTCATGTAATACTACAGATAGGACATGGCTGAAGGAACAAAATGTCCCATCTTCGCTCCATGATGCAGCTGCCAAATTGTTCAAAACTAGAACTTGGATATAAGAGAATCTCCCTATTTTCACCAACTCTTATCTTTCAGGTTGGAGTTGACTCTTTGTGACAGTAACTCCTCTCGTCCATTATCATATTTTTTTTTCATTTCTTCCTATTATATTCTCACAATGCTGTAATGAAGTTTGCATTAGAAATGATGGCTTCATGATTAACTTGATATTCAGGATCCAGCACTAAAAGCAATGACATTTCCACTGATTGAATCAAAGGTTGAATCCAAGCATAGTCCTACTTGGAATAAATCCGTGAGTTCTTCCTGATGTCAGTTTCAGACTAGAAATTTAGGAAATTGTAGCATCTCATCTGAGGATGATATCATGTGAACATCCCATCTCAGAAAAATAGGCATTTTCCTACACACACATTGTAAACAAATGCTCGTTCTCATTAACAGAGCTACAGTCATATAATTGGAATATACTGTACATTGATTGGATAGAAGGCAAGACATCAAATGCAATAATTGCAATCCTTTGCAACAGGAGATGAAGGAAAATTTGGGAGGCCAGGTCAATAGCCCCTGACTCAAATACAACTTCCCAGAGAAAACTGAAACCCTGATTCAGCTAGGTGTGTCAAATTCTGCAACAAAAACACTTTCCCAGAAAGACTACACTGTCAACTGTACAGCATTTAAAAGAGAGAAGGAATGCTGATAAGCTGGAGAAAAGGCTTATGAAGGCTTCCTAATGGAACCAATATTAATGAAGTATGTATCCACAAAATGTTTTCATGCAGCTGAGAAACATGTAGCTTCTTGAGAGCACAGATCTACACCAGGAGTGTCAAACTGGCAACGTCACGTGATGTGTCGCAACGTATCGTGACTTTTTTCCATTGCCAGCAATGGGGCGGGCACGGTTTTGGCATGACACATCCAGCAGTTTTTGACACCCCTGATCTACACAAAGATCTCAACAGGGCTTTAGAAGCAGTGATACAGACAGCAAAGGATGAATCTGGAGCTACAAGAATAGTATCTCTCTACCAAGTGTGCCTGCAGAAAGCCTGTGTCGTCAAACAATTGTTGTGGTTTTTTTTAATCACAAAATATTAGGTGCAAATCTGCAGAAGCGTTATCTTTAAAGAAGTATGAATGGGTGGTCCAAAGAGTAAAGAATTTATATCTCCTTATTGCCCGGGGAATACATCTGGCAGATGGTTCCTCTCTGCTTGGGTGACCCATGTTTCATCCAGATCAGACAACTGAAGTTCAAGAGTGTAAATGTCTCTTGGGGGGGTGGGGGCATTACACATCCGTCTTGGAAACGCTGGAGTCAAGATGATGATGAAAAGAGATCAGAAGGACAAGAGAACTTAAGCTCAATGGGCTTGAGGAGAATTAGGTGGATTTTGGGGCAGGGACCAGAAAACCAAGAAACAAAGCAGTGAATTGTAAGCCTGTCAAGAGGACAATACCTTCCGACTGACAGCCAGCCCAGCTGGAATTATGACATCAGTACAAGACGGAGGTAGCATACGGCATCTCCAACGAATTAAATTTACAAGAGCCTATCGCCTCTCCACCGCTCAGAGTAAGACACCTCTGCAGGAGTTAACACCCTTGGAATCAAAAAATCAATAGCCATGGAGCAGGACACCAGAGAGCACATTTCAGCTCTTATTTACTTCTGCTTTATTTACTAGAATCTCTCTATCCACCCCCCCCTAAGAAGAGTCAAAGTACAAAAATGCTAAGAATTCATGAGTCCAGGACCAGATGTTTTATTTACAGCATCACGTTTGGAACACACGGCCCCGCAACACTCAAATATTTACTTTTACCTTCTTACGATGCACTTTGTTCTAGTGGTTAAGGTCATCAGGCTAGGAACCCAGAGGTTGTGGGTTCTAATCTAGGGGCAGTTAGGTGACTTTGGGCTAGTAGTCCCTCTTGCTCGGTTTTAGGAAGAAGCAGACAAGAACAAAATGCTTCCAAAATCTTGCCAAGAAAAATACGGGGACTAGTTCAGGCCATCCCTTCCCATAGCCCCACTTTGAAGGAGATGGGAGGTTTAGAATATGAAAAATACATACATACATGCATGCATACGTGCATACAGTCCTCGATTTAACAACAGTTCATTTAGTGACCATTCAAAGTTACAACGGCACTGAAAAAAGTGACTTATGACCATATTTCACACTTACGACCGTTTCAGCATCCCCGTGGTCATGTGATCAAGATTCAGAATCTTGCCAACTGACTCATATTTATGACTGTTTGCAGTGTCTGACGAGCAAAGTCAACGGGGAAGTCAAATTCACTTCACAACTGTGTGACTAACTTAACCTGTAATGATTTACTTAATAAGTGGGCCAAGAAAGGCAATAAAATGTCTGGAGGCAAAAGCTGCTCCACTGATTCATTGTCCTGCATGTTAGGGAGTTTCTCCTTAATTCCAGGTTGCTTCTCTCCTTGGTTAGTTTCCATCCATTGTTTCTTGTCCTTCTTTCTGGTGCTTTGGAGAATAATTTGATCCCCTCCTCTTTGTGGCAGCCCCTCAAATACTGGAATACTGCTATCACGTCCCCCATGGTCCTTCTCTCCTCTAGATTGGCCATTCCCAAATCCTGCAACCGTTCTTCCTATGGTTTCGTCTCCAGGCCTTTAATCATCTCAGTTGCTCTTCTTTGCATTTTTTTCCAAAGTCTCAACATCTTTATAAATTAAGTGCTGGCTGGAAAATGCTGGGATCTGAAGTCCACACATCATAAAGTTGACGAAGTGGAGTAACACTGCCATAAATATTCAAAGAATTATTTGCTATTGCATTCTGTTGTAGAACATTTCTATGACATTTGATTTGTGATGGCTAAATCCCTCAATTATTTCAATCACTGCATAACGGAGTCATCAAATATGGAATATGCATATGCAAAATGATCCTAAAACAGGTAACAGAAGGAAACGGTGACACTACATCCCCAGGCATTATATGACTCAAGTAATCTTTTTTCTGGTAAGACAGGGGTGCAGAAAAGTGTGACATATGTGAGTCAGAAGCATTGAGTTTGTGGCTTCCAAAGACTATGTTCAAAAGTTTTGACCCACTTTGCTTAATTAATACTGTATTTTATTCAACCCTTGATTAAACTTTCATTTTTGGTTAACCCGAAAAAAAAAAAAAACAGCTGTAGCTGCTTAAAAGGCTAAAGGTATTCCTTTAAACATAAATTGCTTTCCATGGGTCATGGCCCCATCCATTTTGGAAGATGTCCGTCAACATGCTGTGCAACCATGGAACCAATAAACATGGCACATGGCACAGATTTCTTCCTTTCCTGTAGTGTTCATCACTCACAACTTTTCAATGGGAAACCCTTTACCTGTATAATACCATTTCAAATTCTCAGGGTCAGATATTAATAGGTTTAGAGAGGATAGCGCTTTTCTGAAAACACAAAAGCCTAGCACATAAGGAGGAAGACCAAAGTGAAATTCTTAATAATAATAATAATAATAATAATGATGATGATGATGACGATAATAATAATAATAATAATAATAATAATAATAATAATAATAATAATAATAATAATAATAATAATAATAATAATAATAATAATAATAATAATAATAATAATAAGAATAATAAAGTTGGAAGGGATCTTTGAGGTCATCTAGTCCAACCCCTTGCTCAGGCAGGAAACCCTATACCATTTCAGACCAATGGTTGTCCAATCTCTTCTTAAAAAATTCCAGGGTTGGAGCATTCACCGCTTCTGGAGGCAGGTTGTTCCACTGGTTAATTGTTCTCACTGTCAGGAAGTTTCTCCTTAGTTCCAGGTTGCTTCTCTCCTTGGTTAGTCTCCATCCGTTGCTTCTTGTCCTGCCTTCAGGTGCTTTGGAGAATAGCTTGACTCCCTCTTCTTTGGGGCAGCCCCTGAGATACTGGAACACTGCTATCATGTCCCTCCTCGTCCTTCTCTTCATTAAACTAGACATACCCAATTCCAGCTACCGTTCTTCATATGTTTTAGCCTCCAGTCCCCTGATCATCTTTGTTGCTCTTCTCTGCACTCTTTCTAGAGTCTCAACATCTTTTTTACATCATGGTGACTAAACCTGGATGCAGTATTCCAAGTGTGGCCTTACCAAGGCATTGTAAAGTGATATTAATACTTGATGTGATCTTGTTTCTATTCCTCTGTTAATGCAGCCTAGCACTGAGTCGGCCTTTTTGGCAGCTGCAGCGCATGGCTGGCTCAGATTTAAGTACAAGTAGTCCCTCTTTAACAATGGCAATTGGGACTGGCAATACTCTAGCTAAGTGCTGCAGTTGTAAAGCACAATATGACATTTATGATGACAGTTGTGGCAGTCCTAGTTGCCATGGTTAGATGAATTCTGTGCGGTCACAGCATCCCACTGCCATGTGTTCACCATTTCTGACTTCCCGCCAGCGTCCCCAATGACTTAGTCTGTCGGAAGCTGGCAGTGAAGATTTCAAATGGTGACCACAGGTCCCAACAACATTATAACCGTGAGCTGGTTACCAAGAGTTTGCGGTCATGTGACTCTTGAGGACACTGTGACAGCCACAACCTCAAGATCCAGTTGTAAGCAACCCTTGTTCAGTACCATTGTAACTGTGGAGCAGTCTCTGAACAAGTGATGGCTCAACAAGGACTACCTGTGCTTAATTTTCTATGGATCGAGGTTGTATTTTATTCCTGTATTTATTTCCCCACATACACTATGTATTGATACAATCCAGTAATATATTTTTAGGCAACAGTCCTATAAGGTTTGCTGGGGCATAGACCGTGTACACACTAATGCTTAATTCTGAGTAGACATGTATATATTTCTGTAACTATTTGTCTGAATTAGGCTTATAACGTTCTGTGCATTTTTAGCCAAACGAAGAATCATTCTCTTTTATTTTCCAGATGACTGGATTTACACATCCTCCTATGTTTCTGGTGAATTGTACCTGTCTCTTTTCTTTTTTTTCTGGAGAAAATGGCTTTTAATCTGACAGCAACGTATTATAAAGTTGCTTAACTTTGATGGACAGTCTGCTGCAAACGAGGCAATCCATCTTGACTAGGTTATGGATTGCAATAAAATGCACCGATTTCTAATTTTACAAAACCATTTTGCAGGCTCTCACACTCTCTGCCCATTTGTCACTTGTCTTCAATATGCATGCATAACGAAGTAGTATTTGTCAATAGCAGAGCCCTGGATTCGGTTTAGACATAAACATAGAATAACATCGTTGGAAGGGAGCTTGGAGGTCTTCAAGTCCCTGCATCATTTCAGACAAGTGACTGTCCAGTCACTTCTTAAAAGCCTCCAGTGATGGAGCACCCACAGCTTCTGAAAGCAAGCCATTCCACTGGCTGATTGTCCCCACTGTTAAGAGGTTTCTCCTTAATTCCAGGTGGCTTCTCTCCTTGATTAGAAAACTATCCATTCTGGAAGGAAAGTCTTCATAAACCAACATAAAGATGCACAAAATATATCTCTAACGTCTATTTTGTCTACTATTCACTACAATAGATTCTTTCCATCCATTGTTTCTTGTCCTGCCCTCTGGGTACTTTGAAAAAGAAGTTGACCCCCTCCTCTTTGCGGCAGCCCCTTAAATACTGGAAGACTGCCATCATGTCTCCCCCTAGTCCTTCTTTTGTCTAGGCTAGCCAAGCCCAAATCCTGCAACTGTTCTATTTGGACTGGGAGTCACTCCTCACAGTCACCCATGCCCTTGTCACCTCAAGATTCGACTACTGTAATGCTCTCTACATGGGGCAACCTTTGAAGAATGTCCAGAGACTGCAGGTAGTCCAGAATGCGGCCGCGCGAGCCGTCTTGGGTCTTCCAAGACATGCTCATATCACTCCAGCCCTCCGTGAGCTACACTGGCTACCAATTGATCTCCGAACACAATTCAAAGTGTTGGTTATGACCTATAAAGCCCTTTATGGCAATGGACCAGGTTACCTGCGGGACCGTCTTCTGCCTCATGAATCCCAGCGACCGGTCAGGGCGCATAGGATTGGCCTCCTACGAGTCCCATCTGTTAGGCAATGCCATCTGGCGGGACCTAGGGCAAGGGCCTTCTCTGTTGCTGCCCCAGCCCTCTGGAACCAGCTTCCCTCAGAGGTTCGTACTGCCTCCTCCCTCCTAATTTTCCAGAAATTACTGAAGACTCATTTATGCCGACAGGTTTGGGGCATATGAACTGTACTCTGCCCCTTGGGCGTAGGAATCTCTCCCATCATTGACTGTATGTGGTTTGTGATTGTATGTTGTATGAATGTGTTTTAGATTAAATGAATGTGTTTTAGATTAAATGGTTAATTGTTATTGTTAAATTTCCTACTTGTTATTGCATTATTGCTGTAAGCCACCCTGAGTCCCAGGAGAAGGGCGGCATAGAAATTTAATAAATAAATAAATAAATATGTTTTAGTCTCGAGTCCTCAGGAAATTTCTCTTAGTTCTAGGTTGCTTCTCTCCTTGGTTAGCTTCCAACCATTGTTTCTTGTCTTGCCCTCTGGTGCTTTGGAAAATAAGTTGACCCCCTCCTCTTTGTGGCAGCCCCTCAAATATTGAAACATCCATGTCTTCCCTGGTCTTTCTTTTCACTAGAATAGACACACCCAATTCCTGCAACTGTTCTTCATATGTTTTAGCCTCCAGTCCCCTAATCATCTTTGTTGCTCTTCTCTGCACTCTTTCTAAAATCTCAACATCTTTTTTATATCATGGTGACCAAAACCTGATGCAATTTAAACCATAATATGAGCCACTTCTTTGAAGATTGCACATGTCAAGACTGCATGCAATGTTTTGTTTACTTATTGATTGTTGGTCTGATGCTGATTGTGGGTCACAAGATTCACATCAGACCAATCCAGAAGCAAACAATATCTCAGTCAAGGAACTGCCAAACAAGCTAACAATAAACAACCCAACCAAAGATGTTCCAAGACCACCCCCACCAAAGCTGAGAGGACAATCCACTAGAATGTAAATTGAGAGGAAACCCTACTCCCTTCTAGCACTGATGATGCTACCTGGTTGGGTAATGAAACATCTGCAAGAAAACAACCGAGCTTGGAAAGCGCCAAGAACCCCTCACTTCAACTCTGATATTCTCCTCCATATTTGTTTTAAATGAAGACAAAACTAGGAAGATCACATAATCATTAGGAGAGCTTCCTTGTCTCTCAAATATAAAACAATCAATTACCAAAGAGTACCCAAAGGTTGTGGGACTGCATGAGACCACAGCTGATAATTTACTGGTCATTGATCAGAGATTGATTGCTACCAAAATCCAGAAGCAAAAGGGCCAATTTTGGAAAGATTTAATCTGTTTAAGCCTGCAAAATGAAGAGCAGGAATGAAAGTTTGATCCTTCAAGGCATCCTCTGAAGACTCCCACACGGAAAGCTAGTTGAAAGCCAACAGTTTCTTTCTTTGAAGTGGTTAGATCCAAGTCTGTAAGTTAATGTCTTTATTTGGACAAGGCAGGGTAAGCCAATTTTTTTTGTTCATGAATTTTTATTCAAAGTTTTAAAAAGAACATAAAACTAACCGAAAATAATGAAGAATCAAAAGGGCGAAGAGAGATAAAGAGGGAGAAGAAAGGAAAACAAAAAAGTGTAGAAAGAAAGGATAAAGAAGAAACAGAAGGAAGAAGCTTCCAATTCTCTTTGCAGCATATACAAATATAATTTCAAAATTATCTCTTACTCTATGATTACAATACTTTATTTCTATGGTCCATTTTCTTTCCTAATCATCAAAACCACAAGTCATAATAGCTTTTTTTTTCCTGCTTCACTCAAAAGGGATTTCCAGTCAGCCATAAATGCAGATATTTTCTTTTCTTTTCTTCTTTTCTAATCAAATAAATTAATTTAGTCAACTCCACAGTACAATACTTTCTTGAATCAAGGAAGAGTGGAAAGCATTTCAACTTGGCACTAGGAAAAAGCCCATAGTCAACAGAGTTGATAGGTCTCTTTATCCCCCAAGACTTTTGTCAAATCCTCTTTATAAACCATCTAAGCTCATACCTTATTCATGATGGACCAAAATGTACTTTAAACACCTCTTTTGCTCAAAGCTAATAATACCAAACCCCGCAAGTTTGCAGAATCTTTTTCTCTGAAAGGTGATGGAGTAAAGTGGCTTAAAAAGTAACAGATTCCCCACAACCCATCCGTATAAGAAAAAGAATGGGATTTTCTGTGAGGAATTTCCAAACGTAACAAGTGAATTTTCTCTTTAATGGAGCATTTTTTGCCTTTTATGTTTTGTTTTGCTTTTTCACAACCCAAATATCAGACGTTGGTGATTTATAGGCAAGTGTTTGTTAACGATTTCAGAGTTAACCCTAACTCAAACCCTATTTGAGAATATAGTATCAAAGGAGCTGGAAATCTTTTAATCCATTTTTTTAAAGACTGTTTTGGGATCAAACCTTTATTGCCTTCTTTTAAATACAGAAAGGAGGAAATTAAAAATAATAATAATAATCTGAGATGGATCCACTCAAGAATGAAGCCGATTGCATGCTAGGTTCAGGGATCAGAAATAACTTTACAGAGTTAGGTGTTCATCAGATACAACAATCAATCAAATATTCTGAGGTTAAAAAAAAACCTAATGAAAACATAACACAATTTCTGCTGAAATTCAATGCTTTCTGCTGAAACGCAGTATGTAATTTCTAATGAAATTAAAATAATCCATCCACATTGTGGGATTCATTGTCTAATTAAAATGAAATCACAAGCCAAAACTTCCAAGAGCAAACAATGGTAATTTATTTGTTACTCCTTTGCAAAGGGGGTGCTCCTCGTTTATGCAAGCACACAGAGGGCACACCCCAAATCTACATTATTCATTCTTTATATTCTCCATTGCAGTTACAAATTTACCTCCCGCCTTTTCTTCATTGGGTTAGTAATCAGACTGTAATCATGTCATCACAATCTATCCAAAGTTTACATCTCACAGTACTCTATAGTAGTGGCCAAAATTGTGGAAACCTTTTGGGAAAACTGTACAGTAGAAATGCCACCTTTGGTTAAGTTTCCACCCATTTTTCTTCTAATTTCTTTATAACTGTAGCCTTGTTCACTTAATAATACTATTTTACATCACTTTCTGGGCAACCGGTCAACTCTTTGCCCCATGACTTTAATTTTATTACATTTTACAAGCTCACTCAATGAAAGAACATGAAAAAACCCCAACCAACTTGATAGCGATCACATAACACATTGACAAACGTCCTCCTTTCAGCTTCAATACAGAACATCAAGAACTGGATCCTACTGTGATCTGATTGGCTCACTGCCAAAACAAGATGACACCCGATTGGCTCTCTAAACACTCACCCCCATTGGCTACCATCAGATGAAGGAAAGCTCCCTGAGATCAACCTGAGCAAGTTGTGCTTCCTTTTTCTGGTTGTTTGGCTATAACTTTTCATAGAATACAGTACAGACAATTGAACAAACTTTGTTGCGTTACATTCTTGATTAAATTATCTTCCCACTGATATATAATTTTATGGTGCTACTCCAAAAAGAAAAGTGGTGTTATTAACCATCAAACCTCAAAAATACACTTTTCCCAAAAGGTTTCCACAATTTTGGCCATTACTGTAACTTATTGCGCACCCCTCCACCGCCCTTATTTACGAATTTCCTTTTATGGTTGTTAGTTCCTAGGGGTTGTCTCTAAAGTTGCCATCATATCAGTAAATTCTGGTTAGGACCGGTTTTCAGCGTAGCAGAGACCTTTCCTAGATACAATTCTCAAGCTTCCAGCTAGGCTCATGAGATTAAAATATATGCAATGTATTTGCTCCATGTCTTCTCACAGTTCTGTAAAAACAATGAACTCTTTTTCCCACAACGTGAATCATTTTCTGTACTTAGGACTGAAAATGGGAAGAACCGGATGGCTTGATATTTTTTTTTCTCTAGGAACCCTGCGTTCTGGACTGGGCACTCTCAAAATTGAAGCCACGGTAAATTCAGAATTTATAACGAGCCGGTTTGGACCAGTGATGAAAGCACCACGCTGGAAAGTGGGAGATGGTGACTTCTATTGGAAGAAGAATAGGTACAGGAGAACCTATACCGCCTCAGACAAGTGACTCTCCAGTCTCTTCTTAAAAACTGCCTGTCATGATTCCGACAGATGAAACTCTTCAAAAAACTTTGAGGCATCTCCGTATGTTGTCAAAGCAAGAACATCCAATGTTAGCAGCGTTGACACCTCCAGTGATGGAGCGTCCACGATTTCTGAAGGCAACTTCTGTTCCACTGGTTGATTGTCCTCACTGTTAGGAAGTTTCTCCTTAATTCCGGGTTGCTTCTCTCTTTGGTCAGTTTCCAACCATTGTTTCTTGTCCTGCCCTCTGGTGCTTTGGAGAATAGTTTGACACCCTCAAATATTGGAACACTGCTATCATGTCACCCTAGTTTCTTCTTTTCTCTAGACTAGCCAAACCCAGGTCCCGCTGCCATTCTTCGTATGTTTTAGTCTCCAGGCCTTTGATCATCCTAGTTGCTCTTCTCTGAATTTTTCTACTCCCACTTTAGGCATGAAAGCCATCTGGGTGACTTTGGGCCAAGCACTGGGAGACCGTGAATTCTAGTTCAATCTTAGGCATGAAAGCCAGGTGGGTGGTTTTAGGGCAATCACTCTCTCTCTCAGCCCAACTCACCTCACAGGGTTCTTGTTGTGAGGAAAAAGGAGGAAGGAGTATTAGGTATGTTTGCCACTTTTTAGTTATTTATATAAAATAATAAAGGCGAGATTTATACAGGTACATATGGAGGTATTTGTAAAAGATAATAAAGACGGGATACAAACAAACAAACCAATAAATTTAAATCAGACGATATCAAAAAGAATTTCCACTTCATTTCCTTCTGCTCAATCATGTTTTCTGCCGACTATAATGGTTATACACACACACACACACACAGAGAGAGAGATGAGGGAGAGAGAGAGATAGAGAGATGAGATATATATATATATATATATATATATATATATATATATATATATATATATATATATATATATATATATATATATATATATATATATATATATATATATATATATATATATATATATATATATATATATATATATATATATATATATATATATATATATATATATATATATATATATATATATATATATATATATATATATATATATATATATATATATATATATATATATATATATGAGGGAGAGAGAGAGAGATGAGGGAGAGAGAGAGATGAGGGAGAGAGAGATGTGTGTGTGTGTGAGAGAGAGAGATGAGGGAGAGAGAGAGAGAGGGAGATGAGGGAGAGAGGGAGAGATATATGAGGGAGAGAGAGATGTGTGTGTGTGACAGAGAGAGATGAGGGAGAGAGAGAGATGAGGGAGAGAGAGAGGGAGAGAGAGAGAGAGAGAGAGAGAGAGAGAGAGAGAGAGAGAGAGAGAGAGAGAGAGAGAGAGAGAGAGAGAGAGAAGACACACAGACGCACAGGCTGGTAGACTCTCAAACATGACATCATGGCGGATATTTTCTGAATGGTGGTTAATTTGCTCAGTTTGAATTCTCTGGGATCTGAGCAATTCCGGTTTCCAAAGTGAAAGCTGCACTTTGGGGAGAATAAATTTCTTTTTGAGGCTTCCTTCCTGTCATTATATCATCTGAAACTCTGACAGAAGGGAACAGTTTTCTTTGCCAGCTAACACTAACACTAGGTTTAGGGAGGTTCATTGCTATTTCCGGCACTCTTTATAATGCTCATCAGTTTCTTCACCTGTCTGCTTTTATTACGTGTTTCACTTCACATTTCTTGTCCATAATTGTCTCCCTGCCTCCCTTCGTTTCTCTGAAGAACAAAGCCGGTGTAACCTAGCCCTGCTTTTCTTTTCCTTTCCTTTTCCTTTTCTTTTTTCTCCTCTTCTTTCGTTTTGTGAGTGCTTTTTGCTTTAATGTCTTTTAAATTGTTTAAATGGTTTCAAGATTTTAGATTTGTAAGCTGCCCAGAGTCACTTGGTTGAGTTGGGTGGCCATAGAAATGGATTGATTGATTGAATGAATGAATAGCTGTCATGATTAGCTGTTCTGAAAGGAAAGTCTTTGTAACCCAACATAAAGATGCATAAAATGTATTTCTACTTTGTCTACTGTTCACTACAACAAATCCTTCTCCTTCTCCTTCTCCTTCTCCTTCTCCTTCTCCTTCTCCTTCTCCTTCTCCTTCTCCTTCTCCTTCTCCTTCTCCTTCTCCTTCTCCTTCTCCTTCTCCTTCTCCTTCTCCTTCTCCTCCTTCTCCTTCTCCTTCTCCTTCTCCTTCTTCTCCTTCTCCTTCTCCTTCTCCTTCTCCTTCTCCTTCTCCTTCTCCTTCTCCTTCTCCTTCTCCTTCTCCTTCTCCTTCTCCTTCTCCTCCTTCTCCTTCTCCTTCTCCTTCTCCTTCTCCTTCTCCTTCTCCTTCTCCTTCTCCTTCTCCTTCTCCTTCTCCTTCTCCTTCTCCTTCTCCTTCTCCTCCTCCTCCTCCTCCTCCTCCTCCTTCTCCTCCTCCTTCTCCTTCTCCTTCTCCTTCTCCTTCTCCTTCTCTTTCTCCTTCTCCTCCTCCTCCTCCTCCTCCTCCTTCTCCTGCTCTTCCTCCACTTTTTGGTTCTTGCATAGTACATGGAGCACTCAGGAAAAAGCTAGATTCCTGTCACAAAAAAATTCACAGCATCAAGCAGACTTTAATTATTTACCAAATTCATACCTCTGTCCAGATATGAACATATCTGTGTCAAAGACTTCTGTTGTGCAGGAATGGAAAAGTATGTTTGTAAAGTGTGTGTGTGTGTTTGTGTGTGTGTTTGTGTGTGTATGTGTGTGTGTGTGAGTGTGTGTGTGTGTGTGTGTGTGTGTGTGTGAGAGAGAGAGAGAGAGAGAGAGAGAGAGATTTATGATTCTTCAGGATTTTACCATTTCCAACAAAGTTTTTTGTAGGGGAGAGTCCACAAGTGACATCACATTTATCTTGTGCAATTTGTAGCATTTGAGCAATGATGCCCTGGTGTTTGTGATGCCATTGTGATTAGCTCTGGATGCCTGTGCTGAGGTCCATCACACGAGGGATGAGCCAGATTAGAGAAATTTAGAATACAATGACCTGAAAATATACGTCTTGCTCTAAATCAGGGGTGCCCAACCTTGGCAATTTTAAGACTTGTGTACTTCAATATGGCCGGCTGGGGAATTCTGGGAGTTGAAGTCCACAAGTTTTAAAAGTTGCCAAGTTTGTTCCCCCGTGCTCCAAATCATGAACACAAACATTCTGCACTACAACTATCCTACACTATTTTTGAAGCCACAGATCCATGTGACTATAAATACTATCTTTCTAAATCAGAAATATTTGTATTTTTTTGTGAACGCAATTTTTGAGGTGCAGTTATTCAGAGGAAAGCAACATCTGTTCGTTATACAGTGCCAATTCCTGCCCTGAACAGGCAAAGCAGAAAAAGGCAGGCAACACCTATAATCATTCTCCCAGGGAGCTACAGAATATTTGCATTCCTAAATAATGTTTTTTTTTATGATTCAAGAGAAATTTTAAGGTAGCATTCCCTGGAGAAAAAAAATGTTCAGCCATTAAGGCTTTTCTCTTATGCGCAAACACTCCCGTCAGGTGGCAGGACTGAGCCAACTTTGGCTAATCTCCAACGATGAAGTCAGCTGAAAGGTGATTTGCATTTGTATGGGAGAGGCTCCTGAAAGCCTTGGGATGCCATTAAAGCTTGCTTTGAAAAGACAACAGGAAGCCAGCTTCTACTGTTGTGCAGAAATCTATAATGCCACATTGACCGTGAAATCTTCAGAAGTCAGTTTCATTGAGAAACCTCACTGCTGTTAGGTAGAGTCAACCAACCTTCAACAGACAAAGAACATCCTGTCTTTGGACTCCAAAAGTTCTACAGACCTTTAGCAATGATTTCATCAATTCTCTACGTCAAGGATCCATTCCCGGTTGGTCACTGGGATGCTACGTAAAGCCCATCTCACACAGAATAAAGGCTGTGTTTCATTTGTGCCAAAGTTAATATACCTTAGAGCCAAGAGTAGGGATCAGCATGATGTTTGAACTTGGTGTAAATGTAGTGAACCCTGGTGGCCACGTTCAGAGAAGGACTTTGCCTCAATTCAAAACCAGCTCTGGATCTCCCCGATTTGATTACGTGGATTCATTTCAAGAGGGGATCGACTTTTGTTCCCCTGAACTTCTGTTGCTGGTTTGTTTGAAACTGGAGCAAACTTGGGCTTTTCATTTGCAAGACTGGGGCTGGTGGCTAAATCTGTTTGCTAATTGAATAATAAAATAGCAGAGTTGAAAGGGACCTTGGAGGTCTTCTAGTCCAACCCCCTGCTCAGGCAGGAAACCCTATACCGTTTGTGGAAACCCTATATGCTAATTGGTGAGATCTTCTGTCCCTTCCAAGCTTCTGAGTTTAGGTCAGCCCATTTAAATCTTCTGCCAAAGAGAAGAGAGGAAGAGCCAGAACTCCTGGCAGTTTAGCCCTTGCTCACGTCCTCAGATCTATTGACACATGTGAAAGATTGCAAAGGCTTACACGCAGTCAACCCAACCAGCGTGTGCAATCGTGGTTGGAAATGTAGAATAGCAGTAGCAATAGCACTTAGATTTATACACCACTTCACAGTGCTTTATAGCTCTCTCTAAGCAGTTTGTAGAGTCAGTCTCTTGCCTCCAACAATCTGGGTCCTCGTTTTACCGACCTCAGAAGGATAGAAGGCTGAGTCAACCTTGAGCCAGTCAGGATTCAACTGTCAAACTGCAGGTAGCCGGCAGTCAGCAGAATTAGCCTGCAGTACTGCAATTCTCACCATTTCACCACCACGGTTCACTTTAACTGACCCATTTAACTGACCCAGTTCCTACTGTAGCAACACTGGTGTGAGCCAATAGCAAGCAGAGTGGAAAAATATGTTTTCCTTCCTGCTGGACCCATGATTTTTGCAGCCTCCTATTGGTCACCTGGATGGACCAATGACTGCCTCACCATGACCTTAGCATGCTTCCAGTCTTCTGGAGCCAGGAACAGCCAGGAGCAGATCCATTTCAGACGTTAGGAGGGGCTGGGGAACAGAATGGTGGTAAGTTTGCTTGCAGATATGATTTTATGTTGGTGGTAGCGGTGACGTTCTCCCTTACCTTTAGTCTCATCCAATGAGGACAAAAAAAATCAAAAAGGTACACAATGAAAGTCCCCATACCTATTCATAGCCCAATTTTCAAATTTCTACATGTTTGCATAGGCTAAGGAAAACACCACGACTGTTTGAAATATGTATATATTTTGCCCTGAGTAATTAAACTAGATTTTCTTTCTCATCTTTCTATATTCTAGGTGAGCTTAATTTAACTTCCATATGTAGTTGTCTGTTTAGGAGTAGTTATTTCTAAGCATGTTGGCATAAGTGATAACTTATGATAGATTACCTTGGCTGAGTTCTGTACTTGGATCCCAAAGCTGGAAGGAAAACTGTGCATTTTTTCTCAAAGAAGGGAATCATAGAACACCTACATATTGTTGCCAAGAAAACCACATGAACATATTAGTTAGTCACCATTAACTTGCAGAAACTGGGTAGGTCTAGTCTAATGAAAAGGACAAGGGGGGACACAATAGCAGCCTTCCAATATCTCAGGGGCTGCCCCAAAGAAGAGGGAGTCAAGCTATTCTCCAAAGTGCCTGAAGGCAGGACAAGAAGCAATGGGTGGAAACTCATCAAGGAGAGAAGCAACCTGGAACTAAGGAGAAATTTTCTGACAGTCAGAACAATTAACCAGTGGAAATGCTTGCCTTCAGAAGCTGTGAATGCTCCATCACTAAGAACAAATTGGGCAGCCATTTGTCTGAAATGGTATAGGGTTTCCTGCTTGAGCAGGGGGGTTGGACTTGATGACCTCCAAGGTCTCTTTCAACTCTGTTATTCTGTAATTCTGTAATGGCGGCAGCTCAATTATTTCCCTCCCTAAATATGGGCATCCTTGAGGAGAATTTTGGTGATTTAGACAAGTATTGAGGAGCTGCCCCTTCCCCCCCCCCAACACTTTTATTCTTAAAAATCATTAAGTCACCTACTATATATCCAAGCTACTTCTTTTTGGGAGTTCAATGAGTCATAGTGACATAAAATGGCCGCCTCAAATACCAGCCTTGTGCTCTCTCTAAAGTTTTCACAGACTCAGTTTTAAGACTTGGAGAGCTTTTTATTATGAAAAAAATAAGGGAGAATCAGATTCTGATTATTCAAAGAAGAGGCTATATAGACACATATGGTTGTAGGATCGATTAGAGGGCCCATCAAGTGAAACTTGACACCTAGTAGCTCATGTGGACATGTCCATGTAGTCCTGTTTGCGCCAATAGGGAAATGCCCTCTTCTAGGATTTATGTAATTGTGTTTGTGTGTGTGTTTCAATTTCTACATTAATAATAATAATAATAATAATAATAATAATAATAAAGTTGGAAGGGACCTTGGAGGTCATCTAGTCCAACCCCCTGCTCAGTCAGGAAACCCTATACCATTTCAGACAAATGGCTGTCCAGTCTCTTCTTAAAAACTTCCAGTGTTGGAGCATTCATCGCTTCTGGAGGCAGGTTGTTCCACTGGTTAATTGTTCTCACTGTCAGGAAGTTTCTCCTTAGTTCTAGGTTGCTTCTCTCCTTGGTTAGTTTCCATCTGTTGCTTCTTGTCCTGCCTTCAGGCGCTTTGGAGAATAACTTGACTCCCTCTTCTTTGGGGCAGCCCCTGAGATATTGGAAGACTGCTATCATGTTCCCCCTCGTCCTTCTCTTCATTAAACTAGACATATCCAATTCCAGCCACCGTTCCTTATATGTTTTAGCCTCCAGTCCCCTGATCATCTTTGTTGCTCTTCTCTGCACTCTTTCTAGAGTCTCAACATCTTTTTTACATGGTGGTGACCAAAATTGGATGCAGTATTCCAAGTGTGGCCTTACCAAGGCCTTGTAAAGTCGTATTAACATTTTGCGTGATCTTGATTCTCTCCCTCTGTTAATGCAGCCTGGCACTGTGTTGGCTTTTTTGGCAGCTGCAGCACACGGCTGGCTCACATTTAAGTCATTGTCCACTAGGACTCCGAGATCCCTCTCACAGTTGCTACTATTGAGCGAGGTACCCCCCATACTATACCTGCACATTTGGTTTTTCTTGCCTAAATGTAGAACCTTACTTTTTTTCACCACTGAATTTCATTTTCTTTGATAGTGCCCAGTGTTACTGACATTATTCAATGTCAGTGGAGATTCTCAACCATCCAAGTCATGCTTGTCCCAAAAGGTAACTGGACTCTCTTGCTTTTTTTTTTCTTTGAAAATGTTTTGCTTCTCATCCAAGAAGCTGATTCAATTCTCCAAGAGCTGATGCCACCTCCAAGAACAAGAAGTTTCTTGGATGAGAAGTGCAACGTTTACAAAGAAAACAAAATAAAACCAAGAAAGTCTAGCTGCCTTTTGGAAAAAGCACCTTCGGGACGACTCCTTTACTCAGTCTTATTCTCAGCCATGTCATCTCCTGGTGGTCTCCCCTCCCATTCTCAGCTAGTTCTGATTTTATTTAGCTTTCTCCAAGACCAGCCAGAATCAAGGAAGTGAGGCTGTCTGCTAAGAGTTCCGGGATGTCCTTTTGCAGGCTCCGAAGACTGTAACTTTCTGGAATGGCTAAACATTTGAGACTCCATCGTTGTGCATTGCAGATAATTGGTAAATGGTGTGCATGGTGTAGATGGGGATGACACTACTCCTTGCTAAAGGGCAGATTGAAGAAGAATAAGTATTAAATATAACCAGGAAGAAAAGGCCAAATAAGGTGAAGAGAAAACTGACAGAGGGTTAATCTGATTTGGCGTTTGAAGGGTACCTCTTTAGCGACGTTTGACAGGATCTCAGCAGAGAGCGTGACAGAATGTATGCAGAAGGAGGTTTTTTTTTTTTAATTTGAATCGAAACAGAGTTGAGAAAGTTTGTGAAAAGACAAGGCTATGGCTGTAAATGGTGGCGAATTTAGAATCTGAGTTGAAATTCAAGGATCATCTAAGCCAGAAGCAGAGGTTTTAGCAACTGAGGAGGAAAGTGAGGAAAGATTGTTGCTATTTATTGGCTAAATTGCAAAATGTAAAACCAGATAGATGAGATGTACACCAACCAAAAAAGAAATCAGAGACCCCAAAATTAACTTCCTCAGTTGTTGTTCTTTCTCTCTAGAACAACATATTCTCCATGGTTAGCTGGACCACTACACTGATGATGTTTTGGACAATGACAGAGACGGTCCTCATTAAATCGCCTTCAGAATTGTTTGGCAATTATGGGTTTAGTCATAGTTCATCATAGTTTTATGTGTGGGTTTTTTGATAATATTGGAAAGTTGCCTAGAATTGGACTGTAATCAGCTTATAAATATAGTGGAGAGGGAAGGAAGGAAGGAAGGAAGGAAGGAAGGAAGGAAGGAAGGAAGGAAGGAAGGAAGGAAGGAAGGAGGAAGGGAGGGAGGGGGAAGAGAGGGAGGGAGGAAAGGAAGGAAGGAAGGAAGGAAGGAAGGAAGGAAGGAAGAAAGGAAAAAGAATACATTAATGATTTCTAATACAAAGAATGCCAGCAAATTTTACCATTAAAACATGTACTGATGATTGTTATTAATTATAATGAATAGATTTCTGTGAAAACTTTGGCAGGTTAGATATTTTGAAAAATAGGTTCCGTCAGCTACAGAGCAAAGGGCTTTATGGAAGAAACCTAATTCACTGAGGGCATAAATCATTCCAAATTTGCTTTGAATGGTTGACTCACATCTAATATTTGAGTCATCAAAATCAAATGATCACCCTGAATCAGTCTGAAGAGTCAATTTGTTTTAGAAAATTTGTTTTGTACATGCACACATCGAACACTTTTTGAAGCATTTTGGATAATTGCTCAAATGTCTAATTTGGTCCTTCAAACAATGAGGAGACTGGTATGACATTGGCGGGCCTCTAAGCTCGAGAAAGACACATAAAAAGTTATTTCTAAGCAGTTTCCTTTATTAGCCTTCACTCATAGATAGGGATCCAGCCAAACTAGAGCATCTGCCAAAATCATTAGAGATATATCTGAGAAATTCTAGAGGCCTCTTAAACTCTGTTTCTCCCAGCCAAACTGTCATAAGAACATATAAGAACATAAGAAGAGCCATGCTGAATCAGGCCAAAGCCCATCGAGTCCAGCATTCTGTGTCACACAGTGGCCCACCAATTGTATGTGGGGATCTTGAGCAGAAAGAGAAGGCAAAACCCTCCCTTTCCCTTGACCCCCAACAAATGGAAGTCAAGGGAATCCTGCCTGCCTCAACCAACATAGAGGCAGCACATGGACATCCGTTTTAATAACCACCGATACACTTGGCCTCCATGAATCTATCTAACCCTGCCTTGAAGCTATCAAGGCTGACAGCTGTCACGACCTCTTCTGGAAGTGAATTCCATAAACCAACGACCCTCTGGGTGAAGAAATATTTCCCTTTATTTGTCCTCACTTTCTTACCTATGAGCTTTAGGGAGTGCCCCCTTGTCCTGGTATTGTGTGATAGAGAAAAGAATTTTTTTCTATCCACCTTTTCTATCCCATGCATGATTTTATACACTTCGATCAAGTCACCCCTTAAACACCGTCTTTCAAGGCTGAAGAGACCAAGGCGTTGCAATCTGGTTTCATAAGGGAGGTGCTCCATTTCCTTGTCCAAACTTCACTGGCTCTTTTTTTTTTTTTTTTTAAATAATTTTTTTATTAAAATTTTTTATAAAAAACTTTTAACAATTATAACATAGTAACCTATTAACTCAACTGAAAACAAACAAATTACATAATAAAAATAAACAATACAAAGAATTGCTCGGAACCCCCCTCCAGAACACCCTCCACCAGCCCACTCCTCTTGTATTTTCGCTCCTCCTCCTCGCCATCCAAAACACTAGCTACAATTCTACCGAGCATCCTACAAAAATTATCTAATCCCTAAGCCCCCAACTACAGTTGAGAAACATAAGCTAACGTATATTATCTCCCTCCCCCCTCCCCCCCCCGACTTCCCAGAATGAATACAGGGTAAAAACACAAGAAACCTCACTAAACTACTATATTAAACTATTTAACTATATATCAAATCTAATTCTTTCAACTGATATTTCTTTTGCATATAATCAATCCATTTCTTCCAGTCCATCAAAAACGTTTCATTTGAGTGGTTCTTCAGGTATGCCGAAATCTTGGCCATCTCCACAAGATGGGTAACTTTTAATGTCCATTCTTCAATAGATGGTATTTCAGATGACTTCCAATATTGTCCCACCAACAGTCTTGCAGCAGTAATCAAGTTCAAAATCAACTTAGTCTCTGTAGTGGAACAGTCCTTTGTAATACCCAACAAAAACAACTGTGGTACAAACTCAATACGCTTTTTCAAGATATTTTGAAGAATCCACCATATTTTTATCCAAAAAGCCTTAATTTTTTTGCAAGACCACCAAATGTGAAAGTAAGTAGCGTCCATAGAGTCACATCGCCAACATTTGGGTTGCAAATTTGGATACATAGACGATAATTTTTTGGGATCTAAATGCCATCTGTAAAACATTTTATAAAAATTTTCTCTTAGATGCTGAGCTTGTGTAAATTTAACATTTTTCACCCATATTCTTTTCCAAGTTTCCATCATAATTGGGTGACCGAAGTTACCTTCCCATTTAATCATACAATCTTTAATTAATTCAGTTCCAGAATCAATTTCAATTAAAGCATCATATATTCTTTTAATATGCATCTTTCTTTGATCTCTAATTTGTATAATTAATTTTTCATCATCCTTTAAAGAAAAACCCATCTTGACATCTTTTTGCCATCTGGCTTGAAGTTGTGCATGATAAAACCAATTATGAGCTATACCTTCCTCCCTTAATTTATCTAATGATTTCAGTTCTATGCTATTCCCTTCTTTATTTAAAAGTTTATCATAGGGCACCACGTCTTGAATTTGTTGTATACCTATACTCTGTATTGCGTGTCTGGGAACTGTCCATAAAGGAATTTTACCATTTAGCTTATAATAATACTTTTTCCAGACTCGCAAGACAGAGTTTCTTATTATATGTTCTTTAAAACTCCTATCCAATTTTTTATCATAAACTAAATACGCGTGGAGCCCATATACTAACCCATATCCTTCTATATTTAATATTCTTTCATTTGTTAAATTAATCCAATCACTTATAACCACTAGAACTGCTGCATAATAATATAATTTAAAATTAGGCACTTTCAAACCACCTCTCTCTCTTATATCTTGAATAATTTTAAATTTAACCCTTGGTTTCTTGCCATCCCAAATGAATTTATTTATACCTTTCTGCCATTCATCGAGATTTCCATCCTTTTTAAGTATTGGTAACATTTGAAATAAAAATAAAAATTTCGGCAATACATTCATTTTAATAGCGGCTATTCTGCCCAACATGGATAATTGTAGTTTTTTCCAATTCTCCAATTCTTTTTGTACTTTACACCATAAAAGTTCATAATTATTCTTATATAATTTACCATTTGAAGCTTCTATATAAATTCCTAAATATTTAACTTTTTTAACTATCTCGCATCCCGTTATTCTTTCCAAGTCTTGTTTTAATTTGTTATCAAGATTTTTAACCAACATCTTTGTCTTGGATAAATTTAGTTTAAAACCTGAAACTTTTCCATAATTTTGAATAATTTCCATCAAACTCTGAACCGATTGTATTGGCTGAGTTAGCGTCACAAGTAAATCGTCTGCAAAGGCACATAATCTATAATCATGTTGTCTAATTTGTACCCCCCTTAATTCCTCTGATGCTCTAATCCTATTCAATAGTACCTCTAAGGTTAAAACAAACAATAAAGGGGATAAGGGACAACCCTGCCTAGTACCCTTTTCTATATTAAATGAATCTGTTAATTGTCCATTCACTATAATCTGTCCTGTTTGTTTCTGATATATAGCTGATATAGAATTAATAAACTGGTTCCCCATTCCCATCCTTACCACAAGCCTTTGCAGAAACGTCCAATTCAGTCTATCAAAAGCTTTTTCTGCATCTAAAAACATTAAAACAGCTGGTACTTGGATATGTTTATCCAAATATTCCAATATGTTAACAAGTTGTCTAACATTGGTTTTCATCTGTCTCCCTTGTAAAAAACCAGTTTGATCCGGGTGAATCCTCTGTGTCAAAACTGTCATTAATCTATTAGCCAAAATTTTTGCAAAAATCTTATAATCCGTATTCAACAAGGAAATAGGTCTAAAATTTTCTACTTGAACATTATCTTTACCCTCTTTAGGAATCAAGCATACATTAGCCGTTTTCCAGGAGGGTGGAACCCGACCACCCTCTTGTATATTCACAAATAACTCCCTCATATGTTCCACCATTTCCTCCTGTAAACACCTATAATAAATCGTGGTAAAACCATCAGTACCTGGAGATTTTCCCAATTTCAATTGCTTAATTGCATCAATAATTTCTTCTGGCCTAATCAAAGCATTTAATCTATCTCTTTGTTCCAAAGTAATTTCGGAAACATTTTGATTTTGTAAAAAGGCATCTATCTCTTTCTCTTGAACTTTTTCTTCAGCATACAATTTGGTGTAGAACTCTAGAAAAGCCTTCTTAATAGTTTCTTGATGAAATACTTCTTGCCCTTTATATTCAACCTTCTCAATTAAACGGGATTTTTGTTTTTTCCTTAATGTATAAGCCAACCATCTGCCAGGTTTATTAGCATTAAAAAAAGTATTATGTTTAGCATATTGTATATTCCTGGCAACCTGGTCGGTCATCAAAATATCAAATTGTTTCCGTAAAACCTTTATCCCTTCTTTAATGTCACTATCATCTGGTTTATCAATTAATAATAACTCTTTCTTTCTTATTTCCACTTCTAAAACTCGCCTCTTTTCCTCCTGTTTACGTCTATGCCTAGCATTCAGTTCAATTAATATTCCACGCATGTGGGCCTTACTAGAGTCCCACACCACTTCTATTGGTAAACCTACATTCTTGTTTAACCTAAAAAATTCCTTGATAGCCTTTTTACATTCTTGCACATACATTTCATAATTAAACAGATTTTCATTAAGTCTCCAGGATCTACGTAAAAATTGGCCAGACCTTAATTCCATCATAACTGGATTGTGGTCAGACAATACATTAGGTAGAATTTTAACTTTCTTTAAATTTAACATAAAATCACTAGTAGTTAAAATAAAATCAATTCTAGAAAATGATTGATGTCTGTCAGAGAAAAAAGTAAACTCTTGATCCCTACCATGTCTTTCTCTCCAAATATCAAACAAATTAAAATCATCTTTAATATCAAAGAAAGATTTAGGTAAAATTGAACGCGATTGAGAAACTAATGAAATCTTTTTCTTATCCAAACCAGCATCAAGGATTCCATTCCAGTCTCCCATTAAAATACAAGATCTATAGTCCAACTCTAATAACTTTTTGTGTAATGATTTATAAAACATGCCTTGTTTTTGGTTTGGAGCATATATACCCATCAAGAGAACTTTCTTCCCATCCAGTAAAATTTCTATAGCTAAAAATCTACCTTGAGTATCTGCTTCTAATAACTTAGCTTTTATATTATTTTTAACATAAATAACAATTCCATTTTTTTTATCTAAAGATGATGCCACAAAGTGTATACCCAGCTTATTATTAATCAAGTATTTCTGGTCTGAAAATAATGTGAGTTTCTTGTAGACAGATTACATCATTTTTACATTGCTTCAAATAATGAAATATCTTCTTCCTTTTTTGTGGAGAATTTAAACCATTAACATTCCACGTCAAATACTTATTTGACATGGCCTTTACGTGAAAGCTTCTGCAAAGACCATTCCACTTCTTCCTGCCTCTTGGGTCTTGCTCCCATGGCTTCCATAGATGTCAGATCAGTTTGCTTGGTTTGAGTTGGTTGTGTTTTTTCTCTTTGTTCAATAGCTTTAGTAGGTTCACGTACACGCCTTGGATCTTTAGGCTTGTCTAGTGCCAAAGGTTGAAAGATATCAATTGACTGCACTGGTTGCTCAACTGCTTTATCCAAAAGAACCGATGAAATTAGTCGAGGTTGTTGAAGTTCTGCAGATTGCAATAATTCTAAGTCTTTAACCAACATTGCCCCCTTAGGTTTTGGGGAGGTAGATCTATCAGCCATCAATATATTCTCAAAGAAATCTTTCGCTTTAGCTACAGTAAACAAACGGTATCTTTTATTTTTGAAAAGTAAAGAAAGTCCAGTTGGTACCTCCCATCTATATTGTATTTCTCTTCTTTTAAGCTCCTCCGTCAAAAAGGCGTAATCTTTCCTTGATCTCAACATCTTAGGAGGTATCTCTTTCAACACCTGTACATCTTGACCAGCAACACTCAGTTGTTTATTATAGGCTATAGATAGAACCCAATTTCTATATTTTCTTGTATTAAAATATATCACAATATCTCTAGGCAAATTCCTTTGTGCTGCAATGCGTGAGTTCACTCTGAACAGTCGTTCAATCTGCCAGGCCACATTCTCAACTGAATCATCCAGAAATTTTGCTAAAGCTTCAGAAAAAAATTTTCTTAAATCTTCTTGGTTCTCATTTAATACATCTCTAAATCCCCTAATTCTAACCGCAAACTGCATCTGATGATATTGTGTCAAAGTAGCTTGATCTTGAACATCGCTTCTAATTTCTTCTAATTTTTCTTCAAAATGTTGCTCAGCATTCTCTAATTTCTCTTCAACAACAATAGTATAGTCCCAGACACCCTTAATAGCGTCTACAATATCTTCTCTCATCTCCTGATTAGAGGCTTCTATCATAGCTTTAAAGTCTTTTTTCTGCTCAACCATCTTTTCCTCTATTTTCACATCAAATTTATCTTCCAATTTATCAAACCTATCATTAAAAAAGGATATTACATCTGTTAAAGCCGACTGTAGATCTTTCACTGTAAGCATTTGTGAGGACTGTGCAGGTTCTTGAGATTCTAAAGGAGCAGACTGTGATTTGACAAGCTGTCCTGGAGAGGGCATAGCCGCCTTAGCAGCTGCCTTTTGTCTTGTAGTCATAATTGAAACAAAGAAAGGGAAACTAAAAAAAAAAAAAAAATTTTTTTTCCACTTCCGCCCTTCTCAAGTTCTTTTTTAAAAAGTCCAATTATTTTATAATTTAGTAAAAAAATCAATAAATAAATCAAGTCCAAATAGTCTCTCAAACAAGTCTTGAAAAAAAAAGAAAAAAAATTCCGTTTCAATTTCTCAGTGGAATAAACACTTTCATCTTTCACTTTCACTCAGCAGAAAAAGCAAACGCCATCTTAAAAAGGTTATATTGATTCAAAAAAGTTTGTAGATACAAAGGCAGAAACAAAGTAACAATATACTTGCAGTACTCAGAAGGCTCCTGTATCCATTCCGTCTGAATAAAGCCTTTATTATTCTTCCTGAAAGAACAGAGGCGGTCGCAACGTCTAATTCTGTCAGCCGACAGAAGTGTTTCTGAACAGGAGCTTTTCAAGAGCCTGGGGAGCACACCTTCTCTGCCCCTGAAAATTTAATCCAGGGGTCTTGGAAGGGCTCAACCCGGCTCTTAATGCTCTACTCCCCTTCTTTGCCCGAAGGGGAGTTTTTTCGCCGCAACAAACAGCTGATGAACGCTGTTGTTGACGGCTATACTGATTCAGAGACCGGAGCCTCACATTAGAGGCTCCATCGACGAGGCGGAGCCACCGGAAGTCCCAAACTTCACTGGCTCTTGATCCCCTGGAATGCAGCCCCTCCCTCTTGGGAATTCACATGTTGGCAATTATACAATGGTCTCAGCTTAACAAATTGTATAGATGTTCTAGACAGACTTTATGCAGCTTTTTATACTTATTCCTCCTCACGGCTTTGATATGCTCATTTCATTACACAGCTTCCTTCCTTCCTTCCTTCTTTGACATTTCTTGACCTTCTTTGGCCTTCCTTAACCTTCCTTGGCCTTCCTTCCTTGACCCTCCTTCCTAGACCCTCCTTTTTTTCTTTCATCTCTCTTGACCTTCCTTCCTTGATTATCCTTCCTTCCTTAACCATTGTTCCTTCCTTGACCTTGTGTCAACGCTGTTAATATAGGACATTATTGCTTTGACAAGATATTCAGAACTGTCTGGTATTTTTAGGGTTAATTTAGATGACATAGAAAGGGAGGAGATTTATAAGGAAAGCACTAGACAAGGAATGGAAGTGAATCTTTGCCCTCTGGGCTAATTGGAAGATGTGATTTATGACTGCAAAATAAGGGAGGGGTTTAGCAAGAAAAGTCAGACACAAGCAAGAGAAATTCAGATTCTGGCATTCCATTCAATATGTGCCGACAATGTGTCCATGATTAAAGACTTTTTCAGAATAAATATGCCTGGAATTTTCTTGAAGTGTTCCATTAGTTGGAACGTTGACACCTTGTCTTCCTTTCTTGACCTTCCTTCCTTCTTTCACTTTCTGCTTGCCTGCCTGCCTTCCTGCTTTTCTGCTTTCATGTCTTCCTTCTGCTTTTTTTAACATTCCCCCTTCACCTTACTTTCTTGACCTTCCTTGCTTCTTTCACCTTTCTTGTCCTTCTTTCCTTGATCATCCTTCCTTCCTTCTTTCTTTCCTTCCTTCCTGCATGCCTTCCCCTTTTTTCCTTGACCTTCCTTCTTTTGACCTTCCTTGACCTTCCTTTCTTCTTTCACCTTTCTTGACCTTCATTCCTTGGTCTTCCTTCCTTGACCTCCCTTCCTTCCTTCACCTTTCTTCTTTCTTTCATCTTTCTTGACCTTCTTTCCTTGACCTTCCTTCCTTGACCATTCTTCCTTTTTTGACCTTCCTTCCTTGATCTTCCTTCCTTCAACTTTAGTGACCTTCCTTCCTTCCTTCCTTCCTTCCTTCCTTCCTTCCTTCCTTCCTTCCTTCCTTCCTTCCTTCCTTCCTTCCTTCCTTTCCCAGATTAGCATAATGTCAGAAAAACATTGAGCTTTTTTAACCAACACATCTTGAGCCACGTGCCCCACACTTGATTCCCAGACTTTCAAATCTTGTGCGTAGGCCTGTTGACAATCCCCTCTCACACACTTAAAAGAAGAAGAATCTAAAAGAGAGGGGGGGCAGGTCACTATGCAATGTCTACCTTTACAATTTAGGGGTTGTAGCAGCAGTGCAATTCGGAGCCTATTAATGCATTCCCAAAATAAACTTAGTAGAAATTAACCCTTGCCTGCTCAAATAAAGCAGATTTTGCTATACGGTCTATCCTGAAATGACCTTGTAGAAGTGTAGGTAAATAAGCTCCTCCACATCCTCCTCCTGTTGACCTTGCAATCTTTCTTGGGGAAAGAACATCCTTTTAAATGCATTTGAACTGAGTGTTTCATCTTGCGTGTCCTTGTTTTTAAAAAGCTAGTTGCCTAGGAACTCAACTCTCTTTCTGCCCATCCTGCAAAGTCACCACCACTAATAGGCTTATCGCCAATTAATCTACCTTCCTCCTTTCTTAAGAGAAGTCCATTTGAGTAACCATCACATTGCAATGCAAGTTATTGTGAGAATCAATTCTAGATGGTATAATTGATGGACTCATTTAGTGCTGGGTTGTTATTATTATTATAATTGCTAATCATCATTGATGTTTGTCTTGGTCCCTGATAAAAGACCCTCTGCTCTATAAATGCTAGTTAACTTGCCATTATTCATGCACATTTGAGCAAATTTTCCATTTTAACTTTTCCTTTCAACACTCCCCTTTCCGTCCGGGGCTGCTGAGTTTTGAGGCTGCAAAAGCTGTGACTGAGCTGTTATGCTAGTATAGCATTCCTGTTTTACATTTTTGTGACAAGTGATAATTCAATTTCTAAGCTGACACAAAGTGTTCATTTTATCAAGGGCTGTATCTTCATCTTAATGATTTGCCCATTCATGGGAATACAGTAGTGTTCCAGGAAGTGTGATGGGAACTTTTGGGAACTTGGCATGTTCCTGCTCTCTATTCCTCCCTTTTATTCCAGTCTTCCTCTTAAGAGCTGAATCATTGAATTGTTTTCACAGTTGCCTTGCACTTTATTAAATGCTACCGTTAGTCCTTTGCTTGCAAATTACTGGTCTTAAAATGTTTTCTGGAGGAAAACTATCCAAGGTTAGAATAGAATAGAATAGAATAGAATAGAATAGAATAGAATAGAATAGAATAGAATAGAATAGAATAGAATAGAATAGAATAGAATAGAATAGAATAGAATAGATGGAGTGGAGTCGAGTCGAGTCGAGTGGAATAGAATAGAATAGAATAGAATAGAATAGAATAGAATAGAATAGAATAGAATAGAATAGAATAGAATAGAATCGAATCGAATCGAATCGAATCGAATCGAATCGAATCGAATAGAATAGAATAGAATAGAATAGAATAGAATAGAATAGAATAGAATAGAATAGAATAGAATAGAATAGAATAGAATAAATGGAGTGGAGTGGAATAGAATAGAATAGAATAGAATAGAATAGAATAGAATAGAATAGAATAGAATAGAATAGAATAGAATAGAATAGAATAGAATAGAATAGAATAGAATAGAATAGAATAGAATAGAATAGAATAGAATAGAATAGAATAGAATAGAATAGAATAGAATAGAATAGATGGAGTCGAGTGGAATGGAATGGAATGGAATGGAATGGAATAGAATAGAATAGAATAGAATAGAATAGAATAGAATAGAATAGAATAGAATAGAATAGAATAGAATAGAATAGAATAGAATAGAATAGAATAGAATAGAATAGAATAGAATAGAATAGATGGAGTCGAGTGGAGTCGAGTGGAATGGAATAGAATAGAATAGAATAGAATAGAATAGAATAGAATAGAATAGAATAGAATAGAATAGAATAGAATAGAATAGAATAGAATAGAATAGAATAGAATAGAATAGAATAGAATAGAATAGAATAGAATAGAATAGAAGGACTGGAGCAGAGTGGAGTGGAGCGGAGCGGAATGGAACGGAACAGAACAGATTAGAACAGAACAGAACAGAACAGAACAGAACAGAACAGAACAGAACAGAACAGAACAGAACAGAACAGAATAGAATAGAATAGAATAGAATAGAATAATAATTTTATTGTCACTTTGAATGTACACTAATGGCATACATTAAAATGAAATTTTGTTGCATTCAGCTCTCAAAGGGTCACTACCTCCGATATACACTACATAAATATGACAAAAATAAATAAATAAATAAATAAATACAGAATTATGCATATACCCACGTATATTATATGACACAGAGAAACAACAGTCTAGTTCGGGTTATGTATACATGTGCATGGCGAGAAAAACAAATCTTGCGAGTTTACCAGACGGATGGCATAGGGAACAAAGCTATTACAGAATCAGGTAGTCCTCCTATAAATACTTTGAAACCTCCTCCCAGAGGGAAGCAACAGAAACAGACCGTGAAGTGGGTGTGTGGGGTCTCTAACAATGCTTTGAGCTCGAAGCACATTTAATCACTTATCAGCATCCTGAATATCAGGGAGTGAGCTTCCTATGATCTTCTCAGCTGTCCTCACCACTCTCTGTATGGATTTCTTATCTGAGGCATGGCTGCCACCAAACCAGACAATGATGCAGTTTGTTAAAACGCTCTCCATCGTGCCTCTGTAAAAAGTGGCCAGGACAGAAGGAGAAAGATGTGCTCTCCTCCTCTGATGCAGGAAATGTAGATGCTAGTTTGCACACTTCACCCAGGATGAGGTGTGGAGAGACCAATTCAGATGGTTAGCTATCTGCACCCCCAGATACTTAATACTGCATCTTTGATACTGAATGGAGTAGGATTATGCCGGCTCTTTCTAAAATCTACGATGATCTCCTTTATCAACATTTAGAACCAGGTTACTTTATTGCACCAGTCCACCAGAACCTTCACCTATTCCCTAGGTTACGCTAGGGGAGGTTTATTGGAATTGTTCAGGACTTCAAACTGGTCACATGAAGTTCAGATATTTAGTGAGATGGGAAAACAGATGGAGAAGCCATCTTCATCACAGGGGTCTTTGGTACACTCTAAGTTTGGTTGCTTTCTTGCAGACGTTTCATTACTCTAACTACGTAACATCATCAGTGCTCCACCAATAATATCACCTAGCTTGTGTAATGAAATAACTGCAAGAAAACAGCCAGGTTCAGGGAGTACCAAGGACCCCTCATTTCAACCCTGAATTAAAATATTGTCTTTTATTGTTACATCTCCATCTGCGCCAAACAGATCATTTGAAGGAAAAGCTCTATTCTCCTGCACAGCACCCATGCCTTTCTTCTGGCCAAATAGAAGCCTACATCCAAAAGAAAACATGGTCTTCTTTGAACTTTTCTTATCATTGGCATCTTTTTTCCTAGCATTCAATTGGAAAGTTTATGACCAATAAATTCAGAAGTAATTAATCCTTGCCTGCCGAAATAAATTACATGTTCTATCATCAAATGACCTTGTAGAATTGTAGGTGAGTACCCTCCTCTTATTGACCTTAATAATAACAACAACAACAACAACAACAACAACAACAACAACAACAACTTTATTACGGTCATTGACCAGCAATAGACATCACATTTTACAATATATTTTAAAAATAGTATTGACATTAATAGTAAATAATAACATCCCTGTTAAGAAAATACATGTTCTCAGAATGTCACTCCGTAGTTTACATGAGTGGAAAGCCGATAAGTGTGTGAGTAAATATAATGTTCCAAAAATTATTAGAGATATCTCCAAAAAATTGGCACAACTTGACGGCTATAAATTTGTAACCAATTTTTTTTTCTTGTGGACATTGCAGCAACACAGTATTTTGCCACTGCAATATTCACTTTGGACCATAGAGAATCAGGACTGAATATATATTTGGGGTTTTTGTTTGTTGGTTTTGTGTGGGTGTATGTGATTCCCTTCCAATGTGTTTATCTTTTATCAGGGTTCATTGTAGCCTTCATTGATCCTACTGTTTTATATGCCTGTTCAGTTTCTCTGAAGTGTTCTTTTTTTATTATTATTATTAAATTATTTTATTAAATCCATCAACATTATAGATGAGTTCATATTAAAAAGCAATCATCATATATCCTGCAATACACAGTCCTGGGACGAACAGAGCAGAATAGAATGGGACTTTTCCTGCCAAGGATTTGGGAATTATCCTTTTACTGATGCCATTTATGCTACATTTGTTTCTTTGATAGACATATCACACAACTGACCCGTATTCAGCACATCCAATTCCAATATCCCTTTTGTAAGTGTTGGAAGTAAAATCAGATCTGGTTCCAAGCCAGGAGAAAGACACTGAAATAAAATGGAGGCAGGCTGCATTTTGGAAAGGAGGTCTCTGTTTATTTGGTAGCCAGATACTTTAGTGACAGCAGCATGTTTCTGGGGTGGCTGGCCAAATGGGGTTGAGAGTAGGTGGGCTTTTATTCATTCTTTGGGGCTTTGTGATTGAGATGCCTGTTCCTGTGCAAGAATATGTCCTTTAATATTTTAACAGCTGTTGCCAAATTCCTATGGGGTCATGTAGGGGTCATGGCTGGTTCTACAGGCAAGAGGGGAAATGCAAATCCTAGGTGTTTTGTTTGTCTGAGTTAATCTTGTCCATTTCAGTTCCTTGCCTATTGTGTTGCTTATTTAGAATTTCTGGCTGCTTTTTGTTTATGAATAGAGTGGCCCAGTTTTATGAATAGATACAAAATCTTCAGGTTTCTGCTTCCTGTTTTCCTATGGCAGGAAGACTGGGGCTGCTTTCTGTCTTTGAGAAGTTTCTCCTCTCCTCCTTTAGGGAAAATATAATATTCTGCCTCTTTTTAATATTAAGAATAAAGAATATTTTATTTGGGGGAGGGGGGGTCTTTCCTACATAAGTATCTCTGCCTAGGCCAGCTTGCAAATTGTCATTACTGTGAGCAAGGAGAAGGGAGAGGAAGACCACATATAAAGTACACAGAAACACAAACACGCACTAGGGAACTTGAGCTGGCATCCTTCTTTTATGGAATCTGTTTTGGGGAGGCCAGTTGTACTGGATCAGAGAGAATTTCCCAAAATATGAAGCATTACTATTCATCTAAGAGTTAAGAAGAGTCATCTTGGATTATACGTCAGACAAATGAACTATCAGGACCCTCATATCAGTCAACCCCCCCCCCCAAAAAAAAACATACACAACACAATCCTTTTATCTGAATAAAACAATTCAGCTGAGACTTACATATCTGGGCCTGGTTGGGGTAAATTATAGGGGTGGCTCAGAAACATGATATTGCATTCCTTGTTTATCCCTTTTATTTGTTTCTTGTACTTCATTTTTACATCATCATCATCATCATCATCATCATCATCAAGTTGGAAGGGACCTTTTTAATCATTTTAATTTTTGTATGTTGATGTTTTTAATTGGGCTGTAAACCGCCCCGAGTCCTTTGGGAGGGGGGCGGTATAGAAATCACAAAAATAAATAAATAAATCAAGTCCAACCCCCTGCTCAGGCAGGTAACCTACACCATTTCAGACAAATGGCTGTCCAGTCTCTTCTTAAAAACTTCCAGGGTTGGAGCATTCACCACTTCTGGAGGCAAGCAGTTCCACTGGTTAATTGTTCTCACTCTCAGGAAGTTTCTCCTTAGTTCTAGGTTGCTTCTCTCCTTGGGTTATTTTCCATCCGTTGCTTCTTGTCCTGCCTTTGGGCGCTTTGGAGAAGAGCTTGACTCCCTCTTCTTTGGGGCAGCCCCTGAGATATTGGAAGACTGCTATCCTCTCCCCCCTTGTCCTTCTCTTTGTTAAACTAGACATTCCCAATTCCAGCCACCGTTCCTTATATGTTTTAGCCTCCAGTCCCCTGATCATCTTTGTTGCTCTTCTCTGCACTCTTTCTAGAGTCTCAGCATCTTTTTTTACATCATGGCAATCATAAAAGCGACTGCTGGTTAAGAGGGACAATGCAAAGCTGCAACCATGGATGAATGCAGACTACAAGGAAGGACCTCAAAATGTACCAGTTTTCATAAGAAACGAGCTTAGCACTTTTCTCGAAAAGAAACAGAACTCAAGCAACGAGTAAAAAAAACAAAACAATCTCATACACCAAATGGATATTGTTCCTAGTCAGAGGGATTGTTTAAACTTTCCTTTTGTAGCATTAGCTGGAAAGAAAACCACGTTGGCTTTCGCAAAGACTAGTCTGTGACATCCCTCTGCTGAAAAGGGGTTCTACCTTGCTGAAAATCAGCAGGGAAATCTTTTTGATTACTGTCAAGTCACACCACCTAGCAGCCAAGCATAATGACATTCCTCCAAGAAGAGATCCACTTCACTGTAAACATTTCCCATTCCTCTTGCATTTGGGTATGTGTGAGTGCACAATTGTGCTTGTGACAGCTGTGAGGACCCTGAAGAGGCCTGTCTGATTGAAATGTCGCTCTATCTTCCGTTCCTACTTCTGGCTTTTGCTGCAGCCATGCATAAAAACATTGTGTGCCTGGCTACTGTTGGAACAGGAATATTTGCTATGAACTTAAGACGGAGAACTAGGCTTTGACTGAGCTACAATATAGATAGGTAGGTCGGTAAGTAGGTAGATGGAGAGACACACAGAGAGAAGGAGACAGACAGACAGACAGACAGACACAGAGAGAGAAGGAGATAGATAGATAGATAGATAGATAGATAGATAGATAGATAGATAGATAGATAGATAGATAGATAGATAGATAGATAGATAGATAGATAGATAGATAGATAGATAGATAGATAGATAGATAGATAGATAGATAGATAGATAGATAGATAGGTGGATGGATGGATGGATTCCATTCATTCATTCATTCATTCATTCATTCAGCCAGGTCAACGTGACTGAATTATTCAGGATGTGTGCTCCTGTAAAGATAAACATATATGTGTGTTTATTTGTGTGGGTACTTCCACAACATCACCATTTTCCACACCTCTTAACAAACCTGTGAAATGATCTGCAACCGTTTTCACCACTGGCAACCTTGTGTCCCCGAGTACTTGACTCTGTTGACTCAGCTTAAAACAAATCCTGACCAATGTCTTGCCTCCAGCTTTGGCAAAACTCTTCATTTGACGCATGGATTGGTTGAGTTTGCAGCTGACCACAATCGATTCCAACTTGAGTGGCATACAATAGATATAAACCAAAATGTAAAACATTCACGTTACACTTAAAAATGAATGAGTTTCATCAATCAGATCAGAACCAATTTCCCTTCCAAGGATAGAATGATTTAGTGATCCTATTATGATTCTTCTTGGCTTTCAGTGTCCCATGCATTAGATGTACTGTAGGTAAGTTGGTAGGTAGGCAGAAAAGGAAAGAAGAAAGAAAGAAAGAAAGAAAGAAAGAAAGAAAGAAAGAAAAGAAAGAAAGAAAGAAAGAAAGAAAGGAAGGAAGGAAGGAAGGAAGGAAGGAAGGAAGGAAGGAAGGAAGGAAGGAAGGAAGAAGGGAAGAAAGAAAGAAAGAAGGAAAGAAAGGAAGGAAGGAAGGAAGGAAGGAAGGAAGGAAGAAGGGAAGAAAGAAGAAAGAAAGAAAGAAAGAAAGAAAGAAAGAAAGAAAGAAAGAAAGAAAGAAAGAAAGAAAGAAAGAAAGAAAGAAGGGAAGAAGGGAAGAAGGGAAGAAGGGAAGAAAGAAAGAACATTTGGCAAATGCTTGTCATTTACGTGAAGCATCAGTTCCTGTAGAACAGACACTGTGTTTATTTTAAACATTATAAATAGATAATAGTTCACGGCTTAGCGGTGAATTTCACAGTTACAGAAAACATTCACATTGAGGTGGCTTGTGCCGCCACACTGAAGTGGCCAGGCTAAATGTCAGTATGGAGATAAACCCTCAAAATAGTCCTGGCATGACAAATATACAGCCTAACGCACTTCCCTCCTCCTTTCCACAGGGAAAAAAAAACCCTTATGCTTACTGATAAGACAAATCCATTAATAAACTATTCTATATACTGATGGTCAAGAACTTGACCAAATGGAAGACTTGTACTAAGAAACAGACTCCATTGATTTTCTTTTCTTTTCTTTTCTTTTCTTTTCTTTTCTTTTCTTTTCTTTTCTTTTCTTTTCTTTTCTTTTCTTTTCTTTTCTTTTCTTTTCTTTTCTTTTCTTTTCTTTTCTTTTCTTGGAAATGTTTACAGTGCAGTTTTGCTACCCTTTTGCTCCTTGGTGGAAGGCAAGAAGCAGGCAGGTAGGATCTGGCCTGAAAATATCTGTGGCTAAAACCAGCAGATTAATTCACAGGTTCAGTTTTCTAAATCATCGCACCTCAATGGGCATCTCTGTAAAAAACTAATTCCCTTTCACAGCCAGCCCCTCACCTTCACAGACACGTTTTCCTTTAGGACGATCGCCCGATGCACTGAGATATTTTGTAACCATGAAGGACTCTTAAAAAGGGAAGATGGGGTGTTACTTCTCCCAAGGAGCACAGCTTGGCTTCCGTTATCCAGACTTTAATCTGGGCCTGCGGTTAATTGACGGAAAAGCTGAAAAGCTGTAATAGTCATTAAGCATCCTTGCGAACAGAACGAATCGGATGTAAAACTCTGCTCCTTTGCTTCACACAATGAAACATTGCACACGTGTGTGGAAAGGGTGGAACCCGCATTGCAACGTTGCAGTGTTGGGGAGGGGGGTATGTGTGTTTGTGCTTTTGTACACATCTGAAAGATCCCTGTGATCGTGATTCTCTGCTAATATTTATGGGACACTTTGATTTATTTGACGTCTAGATTATAATTCCTATCCTGAACCCCCCCCAAAATGTTACTCTCCCACCAATTTATTATAATGGGCAGAAGGAGTGCTTTTGAGGAATAGAAGGAAGAGCTGCATTGAAGACAATGACTAGGTAAAAGAAAACTGTAATTTGAGATACTGTCTCAGGCCTTGCCCTCCCAAGTTCTCGTGATGAGAAAGGGAAGGAGGAGGAGATACATTGAGGCTTGCAGAGGTACAATTTAATCCGGAGTTTTCATTCAAGGCACAAATGCCCGTGGTTAAATTGTCACATGTTAGACCAGGGGTAGGCAACCTTGGCTCCTTCATGACTGGTGGACTTCAACTCCCAGAATTCCTGAGCCAGCGTGGGGGAACTATGGCCCCCTCGTGACTGGTGGACTTCAACTCCCAGAATTCCTGAGCCAGCATGGGGGAACTATGGCCCCCTCATGACTCGTGGACTTCAACTCCCAGAATTCCTGAGCCAGCATGGGGGAACTATGGCCCCCTCATGACTCGTGGACTTCAACTCCCAGAATTCCTGAGCCAGCATGGGGGAACTATGGCCCTTTCATGACTCATGGACTTCAACTCCCAGAATTCCTGAGCCAGCATGGGGGAACTATGGCCCCTTCATGACTCCTAGACTTCAACTCCCAGAATTCCTCAGCCAGCGTGGGGGAACTATGGCCCCCTTCATGACTCGTGGACTTCAACTCCCAGAATTCCTGAGCCAGCGTGGGGGAACTATGGCCCCCTTCATGACTCGTGGACTTCAACTCCCAGAATTCCTGAGCCAGCATGGGGGAACTATGGCCCTTTCATGACTCATGGACTTCAACTCCCAGAATTCCTGAGCCAGCATGGCTCAGCTTGGAAACCTCTCCCTTTCCCCTACCCCGGTGTTAGACATATGATGCAAAGTCCTATTTGAGCACATCTGAGAGGATGAGTAGGGGTTAGGGAGGGGCTAGTGGGGCCTACCAATCACAGCCAGTTAGAACACAGATTTTTTTTTTCTCAATGAGCCTAACGAGAAACGTGGCTTCAGGAAGAGTGGTAGATGCACGCTCTTTCCTAGGCATTTTTGGGAAGAGGAATGGCGTAATAAAATTGGGGGCCTTTTCTTGTTGTTCGGAGACTATCACTGCACAATGGAATTAGGGAAATGCTCACCCAGCATGCCTTTTCTTCTAATTAGCATGCTAATTGCAGTGCGTTTGTCATAAAAATTAATTTTCTGTCCTATTGCTTCTGGATATGGGAATAAAAACGAGAAACAAAATATAAATGATGTCCTAACAAAAAGGCAAACTAGGGTATTTTTTTTTTAAAAAAAGAATACTAGTAACTGTTCAATTCATAAAGCTTGGGTTGAGTCCTGCGATAGATTAAACTGTTCGTTTAATCTGCTGTTAGTCTAATCTATTTGTTTGCTTAATTGTTGCAGTTTTAGATATTAGGAAAGGCCTAAAGGCAGGCATGAGAAAGGTTTAGAAAGGAGAGACCTCAAGAACTAAAGGTCTAACAGATCCAAGTCCTGGAACTCTACCACGTTCCTCCCTTTGGGAGAAAGTAACTTAGTCTTTCTCCCAAAGTCTTCAAATTGAGCTATTTATCACACTGCTATTTACAACAAAAGAGAAAGACTATTACTAGCAGTGATATTACTGTTACTACCACTATTTCTCCTTGCTTCTCACACCTCCATTATACTTAACCGGAGTGGCTATGTTCATCAGAATCCTTCAGAGATACATGGGTACAAGCAGACTGTCCTCCCTCCCCATAGGAAAAAGATCCTCTGAATCTATAATAGCATTCAATCAGAATATCAATCAGAATAGAGCTGGAAGGAGCCTTGGAGGTCTTCTAGTCAAACCTCCTGCTCAGGCAGAAGACGCTATACTATTCATTGCTTCTGTGTCCTGATCCTGCTCCCATTAAGACCCAAGAGTAGAAAGAACATATCGGTGGATCAGTGAATCAATCCTTTGTTGTTAATTGCAAAATTGTGTCCAGCCCATCACGACCCCATGGACAACATTCCTCCAGGCCTTCCTGTCCTCTACCATCTTCTGGAGTCCATTTAAGCTTACACCTACTGCTTCAGTGACTCCATCCAGCCACCTCATTCTCTGTCGTCCCCTTCTTCTCTTGCCCTCCATCTTTCCCAGCATCAGGCTCTTCTCCAGTGAGTCCTTCCTTCTCATTAGGTGGCCAAAGGACTTGAGTTTCAACTTCAGGATCTGGCCTTCTAAAGAGCAATTGGGGTTGATCTCTTCTAGGACCGACCGGTTGGATCGCCTTGCAGTCCAGGGGACTCACAGGAGTCTTCTCCAGCACCAGAGTTCAATGGCCTCCATTCTTTGGCGCTCATCCTTTCTTGTGGTCCAACTTTCACAGCCATACATTGCAACTGGAAAAACCATGGCCTTGAACCATCAATCATTTAATAACTCCCAAACCCAAGAGTTGCACCTCCAGAGCAGTGACACCCTAGGGACAAACGTACTATAAATGTAGATCTCTTTGAGATATATGCTCAAAGTACTGTTTGTTTTCGCTCTCAGCCCAAGAGAACTGCCTATCTGCTCTTGGAAAAACAGGGTTAGATTAATGGGTACATATAGCCAGCCTAGCTTATTCGCCTTTTCTTTTGAAGCCATGTTCTTATGTTGATACACAAGCATCAAGTTATTTCGATAGAAGGCAACTCCTATTGAAAATGAAGTAAAGAACTAAGGAGAAATCTCCCAACAGCGAGAACAATTAGTTAGTTGTTGGTGCTCCATCACTGGGGTTTTTCAACAAGATACTGGACAACCATTTGTCCAGAATGGTATAAGGTCTCAAAGAAGCCATCTAGGTCAAAACTGAACAGCCCTCTCTCAACAGAGGGGGAGGGATGCCACATAGTCTATCTCCAGTCTACAAACAGTCCTTTTAGCCATTCCAAGAAGGCTCCACATCCATTTGCATTACTCAGGGACCCTGAGGATATTGATAAACCTCCAAGTGGCCTCAACAACTCTCTAAGAGAAGGCAAATGACCAGCTGTCTGCAAGGAGTATAAATCGTTTCATTCCCCACCATCCAGTCAGAGCTGAAGAAGCTTCTTGGATGAGAAGTGAAACGTCTTCAAAGAAAAACAAGGACATGTAGTTGCCTCGTGGAAAAAGCATCTTTGGGATGACCATGACCTGGATGATTGAGACTCTCCATAGACATATTAGGTCTCTTGCTCAATGGAGGTTGAATTAAAAGCTTCCACCAAGGCCCCTATGATTCTATAAACCCACTTACTAAAAATAGTGTGTAAGTCATCCTAAAACCAGGTATAACTAGATTTCCAAAGGTAAATTGTATTTCTGCATGAAATATCTCTTATATCTGTGAGCAAAGGGAAGGAGGACAAATGATGAGACATGAGTGACAACATGGTTAGTCAAGTGTCGCAACTTAAGTACTTGCATTGGCTATTACCATGCAGGTATGTCATGCGTTATAGCATCGCCCTGGGGAATGTCAGTATTTTGATGTCATTACAATTTCTTGCAGGTACCTCTGGTTACATTGTCTGATTAAAAAAAACACAGACATAAATTCAATTTGTTCTGTTGTAGAGCTGACCTCTGTTTCCTCTTGACACCAAACATTTGGATGATTTGCGATGACATCGATTATAAATAGTGTTTCTGCATCCATTTCATTCCAACGTATGTAGGTCACCTTTTTTTTTTCAAGGAGGAGCCCACACACTGAGATAATAGGAATATTGTAGGAATATTCTTAGTTTGTTCACATCCCTTTGGATGAGCTGGAGGTTTTCCAAATTCCTGAGTCTTGTTCAGCTTGTGGAACATCTTGCAAAGTGGCAGATATATTTTAGCAGCTCAGCCCGTGCATGTGAATATTAAAACTTCATTTCATAATGCTACAGCTGACAATAGCTGACACATTATTGGACAACTATATCCTTGTATATTTGTTTTCAATTCATGCAGGCTACCGAAGATGAAACGAATACAGTACAAACATCAAGAGGAGTATACAGTATCACAACTTACATTAATGAGAAAGGACCAGGAGTTTAACATTAAGACTATTCTTGTCTCAGTCTTCAAAATTTAACAGGTATGCATTACCGTAAGATTCATTTACACACAGTCATTCATACTCTTGCATAACATAACAATTTCAAGGGATCTTATTTATATTCCTGGAAAGTTAGAAGATAATTTGAATTCTGATGATTCCAAAATAATAATATAATATAATTTCTATGTAGACAGAAAGATGGATGAATGGATGGATGATAGAGTCAGTAAAGAACACAAGGATTCCAACATTGTCTGGTGTTTTTTTCCTTTTTCCATTTTAATTTGAATTGCTTCCTTGTCCGTATGAATCCCTTTCACTGTAACTCCTCTTTGCTGTCTTGAAGGACAAGACCTATACAGATTTTTTCCAGCTATAATTGCAAATATTTATTAAAACCTACTAAATTCCAAGTGACCTATCAGTCTTTATAATTGCCTCAACAATTACACTGGCACCATAGACATCTTCAGCTAGCCATGATGAGGCCAAAAGGGAAAAAAAAAGTGGAGTGTGAGATCACAAGGCACAATCTGCCCTCACCTGCATCATGGAACCACACTCAGATACCTAAAGGGAAGAGTGTGTGTTGCAATATTATAAGGCATATTTTATTACCTGGTTCTCGCCTTCACCCTGGTGATCTATATAACTCAACAAATGTAGAACATAAGTTCTACATATGATCCAAGACACCATTCAGTTTCATAAGAATGGTTCTACGTACACTTCTGTCGGGAGCTCAATCATGAATGGTGTGTATTGGTGAAAACATTTTGCTCTTCTGCGTGTTTGGGTGGTTCCTTTATGTCAAGGTTGAATTTCATTGCAGCCCTGAAGAAGTCTTAGATACAATTCAAAATGCATGGGTTTTCCAGGCCGTATTTCTTGTCATAAAGTTAGTTTAGCTTTCCATTATTGATTGCATGTTATATCCCAGCTTACTTGATTGCAACCTTTTTTGGTAGATGAGTTTTGTTGGAATATTCATGAGCAGGAAGAGTCATGTGGTAACTCAGTCAGCCAATGTGAAGAAAGTGCTACTGAGTCTGTGCAAAAAGGGTATTGAGTTAGGAGCTGGATTTTTCCAGTCTCAGGTTTGTCTCTGTATCTCTCTGTAAGAAGTCTTCATTGAGCTACGTTGCTGTAAAGAAGAATGTATGGTATTGTAAATATTTTGATATGAATATAAAGAAATGTATTTGAATCAGCTAAATGCAGTCAACTGTGAGAGCTTCTGGTTTATTTTTTCACCAACAGAGAAATTAAAATTCTCTAACAAGTTTCCTAATTGCATCTAATCTTTTGCCGTGGTGCTCTGTGACCACATGATTCTTTGCTTCAGCTAATATTTCTTGCTCTGAGATACTTTGATTTGTTTGACACACTCATTCTATACCCAGAAATGTTATTCTCCCACCAAGTTATTATACTGGGTAGAAGGAATACTCTTGAGCTGCATTGAAGGCAATAGTTAGGTAACAGAAATCTGTGTTGGGTCAGAAATGTAATTTAAGATACTATCTCAGACCTGACCTGCCCAAGTTTTTATGACAAAGAAAAGGAGGAGAAAATATATTGAGGCTTGCATGGATACAAATTAATCCAGAGTTTTCATTCAAGGCACAAATGCCCATGGTTAAATTGACATGTTTTGGACAAACAACGCAAAGTCCTATTTTAGCAACTGAGTTGGGAAAGTTGGAAGGGAAGTCAAGAAGAGAAGGACCAGAACCATGGTAGATGGACTTGATTATAGCAGTGATGGATACATCATAGGAAGACCTGAAGGACAAGGTCTGTCTGTGTTATTGCCAAGCATTCATACCAAGTTGATTTCTACCTAAGGATTCAAAATCAATAGAAATTGTGATTCCTTTTACCATATAAATAATTTTGGAATGTGCATTTTATTTAGACTGTCCCTGCTTCTGCAATCCCCACCCCACCGCATACCTACCCTCCATAGCTGACGTGGGAACTTGGAGAAAAACAGATTTGGTTTTAAGGTGTACGTGGTGTTTTGGGAGAGGTGCAATGTAGGAGCCCACACACTGTGACTCACAATTTGGCCTCAAATCTAGATCACTGCAGAGTTCTTAAGGACAAGCTAAGTTTAACCGTAGTGTTGTTTTTTTTAAGTTTGGGAAGGGAAAATAAATGGTTTTATCAGGAACAGAAATGCACACGTTGATTCGTGTGAATATGAAACTGGAGATGGCTAAGTTGTTGAGCATCCTGGCTCAGCCCACATTTGGACAACGTGAGGGTGCTGTGCTATTTCCATGGAGATTCTCCAGCTAAGCTACATGTCATGGATCTGTCTGATGATATTTCTGACGAGATGCAGAAAACAAATTTCTCACAGAGATCTCTCTCTCTCTCTAATCAGATTTATTGAAAGAGAAAAGAGATTGGCGAGAGAGAGAAACCAATTTATCTGTGAGTTGCTAGGTTAGAGCTTTGCTAATTCTCTCACTAGCCACCCTGTCAGGGTGAGCTGATCATTTCCCGAATAAAGAAGGAATATGCTGATAATCAGAGCTCACTTTGGCTTCCATCTTCCTTTCACAGGTCCTGTTCAGTTAGTTTTGTTACATTTTCAAGGAAAGAAAGGAGATGTTTTAGCTCAGGAAACAGGCCTCCATGATCAGTACCAGCCACCATGCTCTGCTAGAGAGCTGTTACTTGTCTGCAAAAAAATCTGGTCAAGTGCTACCAGTGAGTGGTTTTCCAGATGTTTGCAGCCCACATCTGGAAAATGCTCAATTCCCTCACCTGATTCTAACTCGAAAGAAGAGGCTGGACCTTTTTGTCGCAATGCAAGGGGATGTTTCAGCTTCAGAAAATGCACATATGAACACACAGTAAAAGCGCAAAAGAGCAAATCTGACCTGCTCCATGTACACTAAATGCTTCTAGTTAATGCATGGTTACTTCATGTATTTTATTTATTTATCGGTATCCCGCCTTCATTTCTCCTCCTACGTTTCCCCCCAGCAACAACCTCTGAGGTGAGTTGTGCAAAAAAACAGTGATTGGTCCTAAATTACCCAGCTGGCTTTTGTGCCTAAGAACTCACCACCTCCTGGTGATTGGCCCAAAGTCATCCAGAAGCTTTTGCTTTGCAGGATCCAATCTGGATCAGTCACTAGGAGCATCACAGCCAGAGTGTGGCTTGATCGGCTGGGTCAGACCTTGTGGTGTGGAAGCTGATGGTTGGTTCCTCAGTCAACTGACATGCACGTGACACAAATGAGAATATCTGTAAAGGGCAAAGTGAAGCAGTGAATGTGCCTTGTGATGACTAGATGTGAATGGAGGGAAGAAGAAGAAGAAGAAGAAGAAGAAGAAGAAGAAGAAGAAGAAGAAGAAGAAGAAGAAGAAGAAGAAGAAGAAGAAGAAGAAGAAGAAGAAGAAGAAGAAGAAGAAGAGGAGGAGGAGGAGGAGGAGGAGGAGGAGGAGGAGGAGGAGGAGGAGGAAGGGGAAGGGGAAGGGAAGGGGAAGGGGAAGGGGAAGGGGAAGGGGAAGGAGAAGGAGAAGGAGAAGGAGAAGGAGAAGGAGAAGGAGGGGAAGGGGAAGGGGGAAGGGGAAGGGGAAGGGGAAGGGGAAGGGGAAGGGGAAGGGGAAGGGAAGGGGAAGGGAAGGGAAGGAGAAGGAGAAGGAGAAGGAGAAGGAGAAGGAGAAGGAGAAGGAGAAGGAGAAGGAGAAGGAGAAGGAGAAGGAGAAGGAGAAGGAGAAGGAGAAGGAGAAGGAGAAGGAGAAGGAGAAGGAGAAGGAGAAGGAGAAGGAGAAGGAGAAGGAGAAGGAGAAGGAGAAGGAGAAGAGAAGAAGAAGAAGAAGAAGAAGAAGAAGAAGAAGAAGAAGAAGAAGAAGAAGAAGAAGAAGAAGAAGAAGAAGAAGAAGAAGAAGAAGAAGAAGAAGAAGAAGAAGAAGAAGAAGAAGAAGAAGAAGAAGAAGAAGAAGAAGAAGATAATGATAATGATAAAGTTGGAAGGGACCTTGGCGGTCATCTGGTCCAACCCCCTGCTCCGGCAGGAAATCCTATACCATTTCGGACAAATGGCTGTCCAGTCTCTTCTTAAAAACTTCCAGTGTTGGAGCATTCACCGCCTCTGGAGGCAGGTTGTTCCACTGGTTAATTGTTCTAACTGTCAGGAAGTTTCTCCTTAGTTCTAGGTTGCTTCTCTCCTTGGTTAGTTTCCATCCGTTGCTTCTTATTCTATATTACTATAGAATAGAATTAGAATTAGAATAGAATGTGTTATTGAACACCAAAGGAATTTGTCTCTGGTGCATAAGCTCTCAATAGCGAGATAAATCATAGATCATAATCATAAGATATATTACTATAGTTGATCATGTTATAACTTTGTTTCTTTGTGAGTTATATTTTCTCTACCTCTCATCAGTCCCAAGCACGACATTAGGGACAAAACAGGTTGACTGCAGTTGGCTGCTATAACAAAGAAAAATAAACTTAATGTTAACCTCTGTAGGTATCAATTATGTATTATTGCTATTTTTCCATTATGGCATTTCCTCAGATACACAGGGAAAATAACATACTGTAATGTTGTATTGATGCGTTGGTCAAAATAAAGGTCTCATAAGCATTATAAACTTAGAATTACCACACACTGCTTTGCCGTCTGTTAACTAGCTCCAGGCAAGTTTCCAGATTCATTGTCATTAGAACTATATGATAGCAACACTTACGTATTATACAAATAACCAGGATGCAACCCTGGGAGGAATGAGCTGCTGTAAAGATCACGAGAACCACTAGATGGCAGCAAAGGACTTGGCATTGCATTCCTTTGCTGCCACCTATCAGTCACTCGGATCGTTGCAGCCCAAACAGACTATCCTAATAAGAAGTTTAGCAATATAAGAGAATATTTGTAGCTGAGAGTCCTTGGTGCTCTCTGGGCTTGATTGCTTCCTTGCAGATGTTTCATTTCCAAACTAGGTAACATCATCAGTTCTAGGAGTGAGGTTTACTTTCTGTTTATATACATGTAGTTTCTCCTGTCCGTGTTGGTGGTAGTTCCTTGGTTAGACTGTTGTTTTTTTTACTGAGTTGGTAGTTCCTTGATTGGAGTATTGTTTATTGCTTGGTGTTCATCTCAGCTTTATCTGGATGATGATTGCTGGTCAGGAGATGTTGTGGTTTTAGCTTTTTGACTGTCGCTTTTGAGTGATATGTAGATGTAGTTTACCTCTATGTGCCTGATGATGGCTTCCAGCAAGCCACCAGTTATATAAACAGAAAGGTAACCTCACTCCTTTCTAGCTCTGATGATGTTATTTAGTTGGCTAATGGAATATCTACAAGAAAACAACCAAGCTCAGAGAGCATCAAGGACTCCATAATAAGCATCTTTTACAGTCGGCCTCTTGGGACAAGGGGCTGGCCAGGAGGAATTTAAAATATCCCCCACGCCCATCTTTAGTTTGTAAGTCTAGAGAAGAATGTTATACCTTATTAATCCTAAGAGAAAATTAAAAGCAGCTCAAGTCTCTCTCAAAAAAAAGATTTGATACAAGGCTTAGGGTGGTAGTATTTGCTTGTGTCATGTAGGCACCAGGTGTGAAGTATTCTTTCAGTTTACAAGCCTCAAATATATCAGTTCCCTAATCATATGTAACATGATGCAAAAACTGGCTAAAGCTGTATTTCATCTTGGACTGGTGAAGATTAGAGTCTAGCTCACACAAAAATGTACAGTACAACAACACTATCAGATTATAACAAGCAGACTTAGCTTTCTCCATTAAGTAGCAAGCACGCACACAAATGCCGCCCAGTGTTGTATTGCTAATACAAAAGAGAAAGGCTGTCATTCCTCATAAAGCTTTGGCAGAAAGGTTGAAGTCTCCAAAGAAACTCGTGTGATTTCTTTCTTACCGCCCTGCTGCAGAGGTATTAAGGCAAGTCAAAATTGCACTAAAATAAATAACGTTAGAAAAAATAATCCACCATCCCATTATACTGCCCTTGTAGGAATTAGAATTCTCTCTTGCATGTTTCTACAGGACTAGGTATTATGTATGTCCCAGTCTATTCTCCAAAGAAAAATAAAATTCCACTGTCGGAGGAAGCCTATTGTGCGGACAAGACAACAATCATTTTTATCAAGCTTACTTTTAGCACCATCTTAAGACTAACTGTCTAAAGCAGGATATAACATTCCTCTGTATGTTTATTTTGTAAATGGATTAATATTGATGTATGATGCCCGGGGGGAACTCTGTTCAGTTTCGGAGATGTACACTTAAGCGATAAAATTGGAATGTGATGGGTTTTCAAGCCCACAAACCCACACATCTTCCTTTTTTTATCACACAAAATAAATAAAGTTCTGTTGGACTTGATGACTGGGCCATAGAGAAGAAGAGAAATGCCTGCTTCTGTCTTGATCTTCTTTTTGTCTTCTACAATATTACAGTGGTCCTCCCTTTTGGAGACCCTTGCCTCAGATAAAAGCTATGTCTATTTTTCCAATCTTTGAATTCTGTGGAAAAGGGAAAAAAACGATATCTCCTGTTCAATTGTGGTGAACCCTTGTCACGGTGAAAATGAATGTTAGAAAGAGAAAGATGCATACCTCCCTGTGATCCAGCATCCTCCACAGTGGGTAGAACTGATTGGCTTCACCAGTCAATTTTTATCTTCATGTAGCACTTCATGTTTTTCTGTTGAACATGAAGGTAAAAGCATGGATGTTCTAAATATATCTAAACAATCATCGACACGGGCATATATACACATAATTCACAAACCAACTGTTTTCTTCCAATCCATCTCTAAAGTTGTTATATATTTCTCTTCAAGGTGTCTTCAAAACCTATTATCCCCCACTCCCATCTCAAACATGCCTTAATATGATTTTAGGCTGGCTGTCTAGTTGGATGAGAATAGTACTTAGAATAGGCTATCGAAACGAAAGGCAATGATTGCTTCCTTAATATTTATAATGATATTATGTACGTGTGCCCTTGGTATTAAAGCAAAAAAAAAAATTGGCCAATTTACCATGCCTTACAGAGTTCTGTAACTACATTTTTATTTTTTTTTAACAAAATCACAATATATAACATTTCCCCGGAGAACAACACAGAAATTCGGTAGCCGCTGTGCATACAGAAGAGGTTTTTTTCACATTTGGAGGGCTAATTTTGTACACACAAACACTTATTGAGGAACTTGGCAAGCTTGCTTTCTTGGGTGCATTCGTGTTTTCCTAGATACCAGAAGGAAAAAAGCCCTTCAGATCTTCAATTGCTACAGATGCTTCACAGCATCTGTAGGAGATGCAAAGACCCTGTACCATTTCAGACAAATCGTTGTCCAATCTCTTCTTAAAAATTTCCAGTGTTAGAGCATTCACAACTTCTGGAGGCAGGTTGTTCCACTGGTTAATTATTCTGTCAGGAAATTCCTCCTTAGTTCTAGGTTGCTTCTCTCCTTGATGAATTTCCATCCATTGCTTCTTGTCCAGCCTTCAGGCGCTTTGGAGAATAGCTTGACTCCCTCTTCTTTGTGGCAACCCCTGAGATATTGGAATATGGCCATCATGTCCCCCCTCGTCCTTCTCTTCGTTAAACTAGACATACCCAATTCCAGCAACCATTCCTTATATGTTTTGGCCTCCAGTCCCCTGATCATCTTTGTTGCTCTTCTCTGCACTCTTTCTAGTGTCTCAACATCTTTTTTACATGATGGCAATGATGATGATGACAATGATAAAAAAGAAGAAGACGCCAGACACAGATCCAATTAACATTTCCCAGATAGTGATGGGGTGATTTGCTTCTTTGTTCCACTATCGGTAGAGACATTTACCCTCCAAAAGAGCATTCCAGCACTTCTGTGTCTGAATTTTGTTTGTTGGCTTCTTCATTATCCCTTCCTTGCTCACGTTATTATTTCTGGCAAGTAAAGCTTTCACTCTCTCTCTCTCTCTCTCTCTCTCTCTCCTACAGATGCGCTGTATTCCTGGCATGGCTTCAGCAAACCATTTGAAATATTCCGCAGCCATTTGAGAGACACATAGGAAGAGCTTTGCTAATGCCAGGAGGGGGGAAAGACGAGCAGGAGGGAGGGGGTGAACCCAGACAGTTTAGGAGAGAATTGAAACAATAGCCGGTTCTAGAAACAGAGCATTTGGTTTCTCCCCTTCCATTTTGCTAACCTCCCTTTGAATGGCTGCCAGATTGATATTCTATCTTTATTCGGGTGGGCTTAGATAGCAGGCGTCCCTCCTGTGTCTGAAATGAACTGTCACTCATTCTGCCACCTGTACCAGCCTGACATAATGTTAACTGGCAGCTTGCTAACCGGCCAAATTGCCAGTGCTCTCTTGAACATGGCACTGGAAGTCTCGCTTGGAATCAACTTGTGTTCCACACCTGCTGCTGCTGCGGTGGCGGCGGCCTTGACAATGCCGAGCAGGGGAAGCGTTTGGAAAACGAGCTAGAATTTATGATCGTGCGGGGAGCTGCAGGAAACACCAGCTAGGAGAAGGGAATGATTAAAAGAAAAAAAGGAAAGAAAAGCTTGTAACAGTTTCTTTAGGGGAAAAAAAAATCACAATTGGCTGTTTATTTGAAAGGCTGCTTGTTCAGATTCAGATGATCATCCGGGAAGGTGGGTTGAGAAAGGAGAAAAAGAGGACCTAGTTTGCTGGCTGAGGAATTCTGGTAGTTGAAGTCCACAAGTCTTAAAGTTGCCAAGGTTGAGAACCCCTGACCTAGTTAAAGGATGCTCCCTTACTTCTTCTTATTTCTTACGTTCAGCTCCCTTAAAAACAGGGGTCAGGAGAAAGGGCTGAACTGCTGAGAAAGAATACTGTATACAGTGCGTGTTTTTTTAAAATCCCATTGTCAAGGCTCTGACTGAAGAACCCAACGGATCCAATCTCTCATGCAAAACTTTATTGGGTGAATAATTTTAGCACAGGTGAGAAGAAAAGCAGCTCTAGCTCACTGGCGCCTAAATTGGTATATTAAAGCGTAGAAGTCTCCCTCTCCTAAATCCAGCAGGTCACATTGTCCAATTAAACGTTACTCACTTGTTATGAGAGAAAGTCTTTAATTCTCAGTAAACATCTTTGGAGAGACCTTGGTTCTCATGGACCAGCAGCTGGATATCTGAAATCTACATTCACTCGCCCTGCCCCTCCATCCAAGTCTGTAGGCAACCTAAGAAGCATTAATGAGTGAAACAGCATATGAATTCTTCGATGCTCAACACCCATCTTCATTATTTTTGTAAATGAAATGAGGAGCTGAACATACCTCATACACCTTCTTCCTCCCATTTCTCCTGCAACAACAACCTTGTGGGGTGAGTTGGGATGAGAGAGAGTGGCTGGCCCAAAGCCCGAGACTAGAACTCACGGTTAACCTGGTGATTGAGCCAAAGTCACCTAAGTGGCTTTCATGCTCAAGATGGCACTAGAACTCACGATGTCCTGGTTTCTAGCCTGGTGCCTTCACCACTAGACCAAACAAGCTTCTGGATTGTATTCTTCTCCTTTAAGTGACAAAAAAATGGGACATACTCTGATGGAAGGATGGAAGACCTTCCCCAAGAGATCTACCCTATTCAGTCTTTCCCTTTTCCTTGTATTTGCTATGTGGCTGTCCTTCCCTGGAAACAGAAGCTAACCCAGGATGTGCTTAGTTAGAACTTCTGTGGATGCCCTCCAAAGGCTGGTCCAGGAAGTTGAAAAATAACTTGGAGGATGGCAGTGATAAATGACTTCCATACTGTTGTATCTGGCCCTTCTCAGCTGAGTGAAATCCACATAAATATTTCTTTAAGAGTTTTATTTAACACATTTCAAAAGATTCACTTCAAAGCAAGCTGCTGGCAGTTTGTTGGCCGGAACGGCCAAGTCTGATTTATTTACATTTAGATTAAACATTCTCCCACCTTCCAATTAACTCACTCTTTATCTCTTACATTGTCCAAGACTTCATTAATCTTCCGTAGATTTCAAAAACACCAGAAAACTGAGTTCAAACGAACTCGGTGATGCATCAGACTGCCTCTTGATATTAACGTTGCTCGTGACAAAGAATTAGTCCCTTCTTCCTCTTCTAATATAGTTTTCAATACGTCACTTCCTTTTTCCACTTAACTGACTCCTCCGCCTATCAAACCTTCGGAATCTCGGATCAAGCCATCTATCTTCCTGTTCCAAATCTGACTCATCACTTTGAGAGTCTGACTCATCCTGCATACAAATCTCCTCATTGTCTAGCTCGGCTGCCGGGAGGGGAAAATACCCAGAGGGGCCTGGTTGTGCTTCGTCATCCTCTGATATGTACCCAGCCTGTCTAGAGACACTCACAACACATACTATGGCCAAGGAGACTGCAGAGATGCATCCATAAACATCTCTAGGGTTGGTCTTGGATAAGAGCCTGTTGCTGCAGATATAACTGAGCGATATATTTCAAAAAGGAATTCCACAGAGCTTCTATAAGTCCTTTGAGGTAGACCAGGCCAGGAAACAGAGTCCCACAAGTTGGATTGGAACTATATTTATAATAACCCTATCTTGAAAGCCTGACTCTGCTTTTCCTTCTCTTCCTCCAGTAGTTCTATGAATGTTGGTAGAACCACCTACGGCTGCAATCCAACATGGTATTTTAGAAAAGAATGTTTCTTAATAGATGAGCAATTAATTAAGGAGCTGGTCAGGAAGACGAGCCCACCAGGAATCTGTGTAAGTTATTTTGAAAGCATCCTAAGAAAGATTCATAAAAGGAAATGTACATATTACAGCTTTAGAAGGCTACAAAGGCGCCCAAGAAAATGCCATTTTAAGTAGGCAGTTAGCACAAGTAGTGCTTAATTTACGGCCATAATTGAGCTTGGAATCAAAATCATAAGACATTGCAATTGTGACCGCAATGTGACCATTTTGTCAATTTTTGCAGCCGTCACTAAATGAACGATGCAGTCATTAAGTGAATGCTGCAGCTATTAAGCAAACACAGTGCAATTAGGTGACTTCAAGAGGGATACAGCCATCATAACTCCGAAAACAGGTCATAAAGTAGTTCTGGAGAAGCCTGTTGTAACTTTGGATGGCCATTCAGCAACAAGCCATAAGTCAAGGACTACCTGTATGGATCTGAAGATTAGCAGAAGGGATGGTGCATTTTAGTCCTCCTTTACCTACAGAAGGTAGTTGAGTGACTTTTGACCAGTGATTATTGGAACTAGACTGAAATTTTAAAAAAATAGCTATCTACTAAGCCACACTGGCCCAGCCTGGTGGATTATAGTCCATAATCTTCAGTGAATAAGCCTTCAGTCTGTAGTGGCTGGATTTGGGCTGTAATTTATAATATTAATAAAGTTCAGTAATCTTAGACCTAACGTTTGCAATAGCTATAGAATATTAAGGGAATGAGAAAATGGAGTCAAAAAATAGAATCAAAGCCCCTGGAAAGAACATGACAGGCTGACTAGAAATTTGATGAGGGGCAATTTCAGGTTTTGCTTGTATTTTTAAATTGTACTGTCAACTAAAACAAGAAAAATTCCTTCAACGTATATATATATATACCAATCAGAACACACCTCCACCCAATCAGAACACAGCCGAGCTCCCAGCCAATCAGTTCAAACCCCCACTGGCAGTTAAAAGGAAGAAACAGCCACAACCACACATTGCTCCTAGAAGCACGAAGCCGAAAGCACCAGCCTGAAGATGACGAATGGGACTTCCGTCGCCAAGACACTTCAAATTCTACGTGGGAGAAAACCCGAAGAACCAAAAACCTACATACAAACACCCGCGAAAACCTCAGAAAACAAATAGATAGATAGATAGATAGATAGATAGATAGATAGATAGATAGATAGATAGATAGGTAGGTAGGTAGGTAGGTAGGTAGGTAGGTAGGTAGGTAGGTAGGTAGGTAGGTAGGTAGATAGATAGATAGATAGATAGATAGATAGATAGATAGATAGATAGATAGATAGATAGATAGATTGATTGATTGATTGATTGCAAAGCAATCCATCTGATCTTTGAGGATGGTATTGCTGAACTCAAACACAAATATGTCATTATTTAAATAATACCCAAAGCAACAGCACTTAGACTTATAGACCGCTCCACAGTGCTTGACAGCCCTCTCTAAACAGTTTACAAAATCAGCATATTTGCCCCCCCCCCAACAATCCAGGTCATCCTTTCACTGACCTTGGAAGGATGGAAGGCTGAGCCAACCTTGAGCTGGTGAGATTCAAACTTTGAACTAGCCTGCAATACTGCATTCTAACCATTGCGCCACTACATTCTGCTAGTTAGAATACAGGATTGCAGGCTAATAACAAAAAAAAAAAAAAACCATCAGAAGCAGAACAATATCTTGGGCACAGAAGGACTTTTAGATAACAATAAAGAAGGCAGAAGGAAAGGGTCAAACTCTCAACAGTGCTGTTTCTTATGGAAAAGGATGGACCACAAAACAGATCTGAATCTTTTGGGAGGTTATCTGAAAATAATACCAGACAGAATTGCGAGGGGGGGGGGAGTATTAAATTATTGAATTAAAGCCCTCAAACAAGGCTCAAAGGTAGAATGAGCTAAACCTTTAAAAAACAGGAAAGTAAATTCAACTGACTATCCCTAACAAAGAAGCAAAGCAGAGTCTATGTCAGACCATCTTATATGTTATGACCTATAATAGACACATTCTCTGCTTTTCTTGGTCCAGAAAATTATTATTGATGACGACGACGACGACGACGACGATGATGATGATGATGATGATGATGATTGATGTATGGATGATGGTGGATGGTGGATGATGATGATGATAGAAGAAGGAGAAGGAGAAGGAGAAGGAGGAGAAAAAGGAGAAGGAGGAGAAAAAGGAGAAGGAGAAGGAAAAGCAGAAGCAGAAGAATCAGTAGGAAGAGGAAGAGGAGGAGGAGGAGGAGGAGGAGGAGGAGGAGGAGGAAGAAGAAGAAGAAGAAGAAGAAGAAGAAGAAGAAGAAGAAGAAGAAGAAGAAGAAGAAGAAGAAGAAGAAGAAGAAGAAGAAGAAGAAGAAGAGGAGGAGGAGGAGGAGGAGGAGGAGGAGGAGGAGGAGGAGGAGGAGTAGTTATCCATTCTGACTCTTGGTGATTCTATGGTCCAGAACTCTCCATCTCATCCAATCTTGCAGTACTTTGAGTTGGTGGTGTCAGCTTTGATGGTGTCCAGGCAATGTGTTCTTTGACAACCTGTTTTCCTTTTGCTGCTAACTCTTCCCAACATAATTGCTTTCTCCAGTGAATTTCTCAGCCTGACATGGCCAAAATAAGTGAGACACCATTTCATGATTTTGCCTTCTAATAACACATCTGGTGTTATGCACTCAGGCACTTGCTTATTAGTCCCCTTTGCTGTCCAAGGAACATGTAGGCGTCTCCTCCAGCACCACAGCTCAAACGAAGTGATTTTCCTCCTGTCTTGCTTTTTTTTAAGATCCAACTTTCATAACCATAGGTAATTACAGTGAACACAATAGAGCAGACTAACCTACATTTGGTTGCCCGTCTAAGATATATTAATTTCCCATTGTACAAACTCACTATACAGATATGATAGGTGTTGCTGTAATGATCTTGGACTTTTTAGCAGTTGCTTGACTTCTGTGTGTAAACCAGTTGGAAATGAAGTCAATTTACTAATCCTTTTTCAAAATTCAGCCTTTTCTCTTCTTAGCCATATAGATAGCCTGATTTCCAAGCTTCTTTTCCACTTCTCCACATGTCAGAGAAGAAAGCATCAGTTACTTTCCTTTCCATGGTTGGCACTTCTAGGTCATGGAGGGGGGAGGGGGTTGTAAACATTTTGTTAATTTTCTAATGTTACAATCGTTATTGTTGTTAGTTGCAAAGTCGTGTCCGACCCATCCCGACCCCATGGGCAATGTTCCTCCAGGTCTTCCTGTCCTCTACCATCTTCTGGAGTCCATTGAAGCTCATGCCTCCTGCTTCAGTGACTCCATGTAGCCACCTCATTCTCTGTCGTCCTCTTCTTCTCTTGCCCTCCATCTTTCCCAGCATCAGGCTCTTCTCCAAGGAGTCCTTCCTTCTCATTAGGTGGCCAAAGGACTTGAGTTTCAACTTCAGGATCTGGCCTTCTAAAGAGCAGTCGGGGTTGATCTCCTCTAGGACTGACCGGTTTGATTGCCTTGCAGTCCAAGAGACTCGCAATTACAATAATAACACTTAATAAACAACCCATTGTCTGGGTCCATTGTTAATTCAGTGGTACATATTAACTTTCTCAGTCTGGTTCCAATACTATATCATCCAATGCTTCCTTGATCCACTCTTCTTCCTGTGCTACGCATTTTTCCACACTGGAAAAATGTATTACTGTTAATACATATACAATATACATATACAATTATATATACAATATATAATATACATATACAATTAAATATAGACATCTTCACCACATTTTTCAAATGGAGTGGACACATTGCCAACGATGACATTAAGAGCATCAGGTGAAGTGGGCAGCATTGCTTGAATCAACACAAGCTAGAAAGCACCACTTCTGGGGCAGAGTGTGAAAAGGCAAGTGAAACTGGGGGCAAAAACAGGATGTCCCTTGTGAGTTCCTGCCAATGATGTTGACGATGATCATCGTCATCGTCATCATTCAGTTGCATCCAACTCTAGGCAAGTCCATGGGCAAGGTTACTCCACATCTTCCCGTCTTGCACTAAATAGAATAGAATAGAATAGAATAGAATAGAATAGAATAGAATAGAATAGAATAGAACAGAACAGAACAGAACAGAACAGAACAGAACAGAACAGAACAGAACAGAATAGAATAGAATAGAATAGAATAGAATAGAATAGAATAGAATAGAAAATATGGAATAGAATAGAATAGAATAGAATAGATGGAATAGAATAGAATAGAATAGAATAGAATAGAATAGAATAGAATAGAATAGAATAAGGCATAGAATAGAATAGAATAGAATAGAATAGAATAGAATAGAATAGAATAGAATAGAATAGAATAGAATAGAATAGAATAGAATAGAAAGTAGGAATAGAATAGAATAGAATAGAATAGAATGGAATGGAATGGAATGGAATAGAATAGAATAGAATAGAATAGAATAGAATAGAATAGAATAGAATAGAATAGAATAGAATAGAATAGAATAGAATAGAATAGAATAGAATAAGGCATAGAATAGAATAGAATAGAATAGAATAGAATAGAATAGAATAGAATAGAATAGAATAGAATAGAATAGAATAGAATAGAATAGAATAGAATAGAATAAGGCATAGAATAGAATAGAATAGAATAGAATAGAATAGAATAGAATAGAATAGAATAGAATAGAATAGAATAGAATAGAATAGAATAGAATAAGGCATAGAATAGAATAGAATAGAATAGAATAGAATAGAATAGAATAGAATAGAATAGAATAGAATAGAATAGAACAGAACAGAATAAGGCATAGAATAGAATAGAATAGAATAGAATAGAATAGAATAGAATAGAATAGAATAGAATAGAATAGAATAGAATAGAATAGAATAGAATAGAATAAGGCATAGAATAAGGCATAGAATAGAATAGAATAGAATAGAATAGAATAGAATAGAATAGAATAGAATAGAATAGAATAGAATAGAATAGAATAAGGCATAGAATAGAATAGAATAGAATAGAATAGAATAGAATAGAATAGAATAGAATAGAATAGAATAGAATAGAATAGAATAGAATAAGGCATAGAATAGAATAGAATAGAATAGAATAGAATAGAATAGAATAGAATAGAATAGAATAGAATAGAATAGAATAGAATAGAATAGAATAGAATAAGGCATAGAATAGAATAGAATAGAATAGAATAGAATAGAATAGAATAGAATAGAATAGAATAGAATAGAATAGAATAGAATAGAATAGAATAAGGAATAGAATAGAATGGAATGGAATGGAATGGAATAGAATAGAATAGAATAGAATAGAATAGAATGGAATGGAATGGAATGGAATGGAATGGAATGGAATGGAATGGAATGGAATAGAATAGAATAGAATAGAATAGAATAGAATAGAATAGAATAGAATAGAATAGAATAGAATAGAATAGAATAGAATAGAATAGAATAACAGAGTGGAAGGGACCTTGTAGGTCATGTAGTCCAACCCCTCCCACCCAAGCAGGAGACCCTACACCAGTCTCTTCTTGAAAGCCTCCAGGGATGAAGCTCCCACAACTTCTGAAGGCAACTTCTGTTCCATGGGTTGATTGTTCTCACTGTCAGAAAATTCCTCCTTATTTCTAAGTTGAATCTCTCCTCAAGTGGCTTCCATCCATTATTTTTTCATCTGGCCTTCGGGCGCTTTGGAAAATAGGTGGTCCCCCTTCTCTTTGTGGCAGCCCCTCAACTATTGGAAAACTGCTATCATGTCTCCCCTGGTCCTCCTCTTCATTAAACCAGACACACCCAATTCCTGCAACCATTGTTTACAGTATATGTTTTAGCCTCTAGTTGGTCTTTTCTGCACTTTTTCTAGAGTCTCAAAATATTTTTTTATAGTGTGGAGACCAAAACTGGTTGCAGTATTCTAGATGTGATCTTACTAAGGCTTTATAAGAGTGGTATTAGTACCTCATGTGATCTTTTTTTTTAATTTTTTATTAAGTATATATTTGTAAATGTAAACAAAGAAAAAATTCAAGTTGAATGTTATTCAACTTAATACAATCATTTTAAACTTGTAAACATTCTTCACTCGGTATATCAAGATTTAACGATAAGCAAGATACATTTTCTTTGATTGATGTTTCTCTTGTATGTAGTCTATCCATTGTTTCCAGTCCAACATATATTTTTCATTTGAATGGTCCTTCAAATATGCAGATATTTTAGCCATTTCTGCCATATTTATGACTTTCAAAGTCCATTCTTCAATAGATGGTAATTCTGGTTTCTTCCAGTATTGTCCCACCAACAGTCTCGCTGCTGTGATCAAGTTCAAAATTAAGTTCGTCTCTATAGTGGTACAGTCTTTTATGATCCCTAACAAAAACAACTGAGGTAGAAATTCAATACGCTTTTTCAAAATGGTTTGAAGTGTCCACCATATTTTTCTTCAGAAAGCTTTAATTTTTCTACAGGTCCACCATACATGAAAATATGTAGCCTCCATACTTTCACATACCTCATGTGATCTTGATTGAATCCCTCTGTTAATGCAACTTAGGATTGCATTGGCTTTTTTTCTTTTTTCTTTTGCTGCCACCACACATTATTGGCTCATATTTAATTGACTCCAAAATCCCTCTCATAGTTGCTGCTATTAAGCCTGGTTTCACCCAATCTACAAGTGTACATTTGGTTTTTCTTGCCTAAGTGTAACTGGCTGGTGTCAGCTTTGAACCTGCCCTTGAGAAATAGTTACAGGTACATATTCATACTGAAGCAGTAGGTGTGAGCTTAAATGGACTCCAGAAGATGGTAGAGGACAGGAAGGCCTGGAGGAACGTGGTCCATGGGATTGCGATGGGTCGGACACGACTTCGCAACTAACAACAACAAAAAATTCTATTCTATTCTATTCTATTCTATTCTATTCTATTCTATTCTATTCTATTCTATTCTATTCTATTCTATTCTATTCTATTCTATTCTAGGAAAAGATTGAGGGCAAGAGAAGAAGGGGACGACAGAGAATGAGGTGGCTGGATGGAGTCACTGAAGCAGGAGGCGTGAGCTTAAATGGACTCCAGAAGATGGTAGAGGACAGGAAGGCCTGGAGGAACGTGGTCCATGGGATTGCGATGGGTCGGACACAACTTCGCAACTAACAACAACAAAAAATTCTATTCTATTCTATTCTATTCTATTCTATTCTATTCTATTCTATTCTATTCTATTCTATTCTATTCTATTCTATTCTATTCTAGGAAAGATTGAGGGCAAGAGAAGAAGGGGACGACAGAGAATGAGGTGGCTGGATGGAGTCACTGAAGCAGGAGGCGTGAGCTTAAATGGACTCCAGAAGATGGTAGAGGACAGGAAGGCCTGGAGGAACGTGGTCCATGGGATTGCGATGGGTCGGACACAACTTCGCAACTAACAACAACAAAAAATTCTATTCTATTCTATTCTATTCTATTCTATTCTATTCTATTCTATTCTATTCTATTCTATTCTATTCTATTCTATTCTATTCTATTCTAGGAAAGATTGAGGGCAAGAGAAGAAGGGGACGACAGAGAATGAGGTGGCTGGATGGAGTCACTGAAGCAGGAGGCGTGAGCTTAAATGGACTCCAGAAGATGGTAGAGGACAGGAAGGCCTGGAGGAACGTGGTCCATGGGATCACGATGGGTCGGACATGACTTCGCAACTAACAACAATAATTTATACCGGGGCAACATGGTTGTGTAGATCAACTGTACATTTTTGATCCAGTTGTCTCGGGTGTATCGCCTCTTCATCCCTTTTATATTAGACCTTCACAGCAATAGTAATTAATAATAACAGAGGGCATATTAGCCTTTAGACCAAGCCTTTAGGCTCACAAGGGCTCATAACATAAATCACAACATTGTTGTAATTTCAAATGGTCACTAAATGGACTGTTTTTTTTTTTTTTTTTTTTTTTTTTAATAATTTTTTTATTAAAATTTTTTATAAAAAACTTTTAACAATTATAACATAGTAACCTATTAACTCAACTGAAAACAAACAAATTACATAATAAAAATAAACAATACAAAGAACTGCTCGGAACCCCCCTCCAGAACACCCTCCACCAGCCCACTCCTCTTGTATTTTCGCTCCTCCTCCTCGCCATCCAAAACACTAGCTACAATTCTACCGAGCATCCTACAAAAGGGAGGGAGATAATATATGTTAGCTTATGTTTCTCAACTGTAGTTGGGGGCTTAGGGATTAGTCACTAAATGGACTGTTGTATGTCGAGAATTACCTGTACATTTTGAGTCTCTCTTGGTTCAAGTCCAGCTACTACGTTATCCACCATTTACATTGGCAGAAAGGTGATCAATATGTCTGCGACGGGGTTTGCTAAGGCTTCTTTGTGTTCAGTTCTATTTTATTTTATTTTTTAAATGAACCCATGCTTCGTCTCATCTTTATTTAAAAAAGGAGGCTCATATTTGGGGCAAATAACCTCTTTTCTCTGCGCATACTTATATACTGGGGGTGAGTTTTGCCTTGGGTTTTCTTCGTCAGACTATCCTTGTATTTTCCTGGCCTTCACTATGCTGTAGCTTAGGGATGGAGAGACAGGATAACGGGCCCATCCTGAACTGCAGGGCTTATATCACGAATGCAAGGATGGTTAGACAGTTTTTATGGTCTCCGTGTGAAATTGGTTTCTGGTGCAATCTTTCCTTCCCCACCACCTCAAGGTTGTAGACCTTGCTCTTTCTCCTATCAATGGACTCTTCTCCAAAGTTTTAGCCAGCCAAGAATTCTCCTTTTCCTAAAAGCTGAGCTTTGCCCCTTTTCTCCCTCCCACCATCAACTATGCTGGGTTCCCAAGATGAGATGGAAATCTTATTAATCCTCAATAACTGTGCATTGCTGATCGCCTCCAGTAATTTCCAGTTGCGGCGGTTTAGACCTTCAACCTTCATTCAACCTTCAACTACTTCAACTTCATTCATTCATTCATTCATTCATTCATTCATTCATTCATTTATTTATTTATTTATTTATTTATTTATTTATTTATTTATTTATTTATTTATTTATTTATTTATTTATTTATTTATTTATTTATTTATTTATTTATTTTTCCTCCCCCTAATGTGTTATTGAATGCTGCTTCATCTCCTTGCTCAGACTGGAGAAGAAAAGCGAACCCGTCCATCCATCATTTCTTATTTCTTTCATTTCGCATTTTTAGAGACCGGCAGCCTCCCCCACACCCCCCTACCGCCTTGCCAGAGGTTCCAAGCAGAGCATCGAGGGGATTTAATTTATACGGAGTGAAGAAGGTCTACAAATTTAAAATGATTGTATTAAGTTGAATGGCTTTAACTTGAATTTTTTTCTTTGTTTGCATGTACAAATGGATATCTAATAATAAAAACATTTAAAAAAATGATCCAATTACTTATGCCTCGAAAAAACTTCCAAGCAAGGTCAAGGCAAGATAGCTAGCCTCGGTAGACCCCGTCGCGAATATTGATTAAGATTTCCATGGCAGCCCGGGGGGGGGAGAGAGAGAGAGAGAGAGAGAGAGAGAGAGAGAGAGAGAGAGAGAGAGAGAGAGAGAGAGAGAGAGAGAGAGAGAGAGAGAGAGAGAGAGAGACCGTTATCTCGCCTTCGCGCCCCAAACTAGGCACAGGTAGGGCGGACGTCTTCTTTCTGTCACACCCCACGAATTGTGTGTGTGTGTGGGGGGGGGGTGTCTTCATCCTGTCTCCAGCCCCTTAGCCTCCCCTTAGCCGCGCGGAAACTCTTCAAATAGTCTTCTCCTCCTGACACCAGCCAAGAGAGTAGGGCGCACCATGCGCGCACGGCGCTTTTGTCCCAGTTACTCTGCAGAGACGCGATGGCCAACAAGAGCCAGCCAGCGAGCGGGAGGAGGAGGAGAGGCGGATTTCTCTCTCCCCCCCCTCCACCACCCCCCCCGAGGGCAGCGCTTTCCCAGAGACGGACTGGACCTCGGTTAGCGGCCGAGAAAAAAAAGGCTTCCTCAACGGCTCGCCATCCCCGGGAACCCCGCGCCATACAAGAAACCTCCGCTTTCGCGCGCCGCGCTCTCTCCTTTGGCAAGCTTGGCACCGACCGGCGACAGTTTCACAGTCCGGGTCTGGAGAGAAAAGCCGGCAAGGCTGCAAGAAGGAATTCCACGCCGAAGGACAGGCTGCCGGCCCACCCACCCACTCACACCCACTCCTCCACTTCCCATGAAGCCCCCCCCGTGCGCGCGGGCGCGCCTGCCCGCGCGCGGCCAGCCCGCGCATTCCCGGGCGCGGGGCGCGGAGCGCGGAGCGCTGCTTCTGCCCTGCCACCGCAGGAGGAGCGCCGAATGGCTTGGGAAGCGGAATCTGGACCGACTTTGGGATCAACTCCGAGGAAGCGCCTGGGGACTCCTGCCTTCGAGGGGTAGGGGAGGGGGACGCAGTCCCGCCAAGCCTCCTTGGAGAGGGAGGGGCGCTTCCTTTGTCCCCCCCCTCTTCCTCTCCCCTCCCCTCTTTCCTTCACGCGGCCAGCAACACACAAAAGAGAAAGGCAACCCGGCAAACGGGCTCGGGGAGAGAAAAATCTGGGCAGCCCGGTCCCCGGAACGGTTCTGACTCCCGGGTGTGTGTGTGTGTGTGTGCGCGCGCGTGCGCGCGCGTGGGAAGGCGCGTGCGCGTGTCTGCCCCCTCCCCTTTGTAGCTTTCCAGCGCGCCTGTGTAATTTCTTTTTTGGCTGGGATTTTTTTCTTTCTTCCCTTTCTTTCACCTACCCCCCTCCTCTCCTTCTCCCCTCTACCCCCCCGCCGCCGCCGCCGCTGCTTCGGGCTTGGCTTGGCACGGCGGCGCCCGTGCCCGGTTTTTGTCAGGAGGCCAAATCCGAGTCCCCTTTGGCTTTGGGCTCGGCTTTTGGGGAGGATGCCCGGGGCGGCCGGCTCTCCCACAGCCCCGGGGATGGCGGCTGGGCTTCCCCTGCAGGCTGCCGCCTTCGCTTCGGTCTCGTCTTTTTGCAAGCGCTGTCCGAGGACTGGCGGCGGGGCTGCCGAATAAGCGAGGGGGACGAGGAATACAGCAACGCGCCGGCAGCCCGGGGGATGTGGCCACCGCTGCTGCCAGCCGCCTCCGGGGATCGCAGACGCGTCGCCGCGAACAAGCAGGAGCGGCTGCAAGCGAGGCGTTTTGCTTCCCGTCGCTGGTCTTCTGCCACGGGGAAAGGGGCTCCGGATGGCTGCTGATCGAGGATCTTGGTTTTGAAAGGGGGAGAAAGCTGGCTTGGCCGAGACCTCGACCCGGATCTTTACTGTCTGACAGCCGCGACTCCTCGGGACCCGTTTTGGCGAAGAACGCCCAGGATCTTTTTGAAATTATTATTATTATTACTATTTTTCCTTCGGGCGGGGGGGGGGCAGATCCGGAATCCAGGAAATCGGGAGGGGGCGGGAAGTCGCAGGGAAAAGGAGGAGACCTCGGTGGCCACGGCGGCTGGCGGAAGGTGGAGAGAGCTCGCGCGTTCCAGCTGATTCAGCAGCGGTCGTATGAATGCTCGGCGATGTAGCTGAAAGGGCGGGAGGGGTGCCGCGCTCTCCGGATCGAAGGGGGGCGAGCTCTTGCGACCACCGGCCGGCTGCGGCTGCCTCCCCCACCCACGCCCGGCCGTCGGATCTTCCCGCTCCTCTCCCCCTCTCCCCCTCCCCGCCTGGCTTCCCCGCCGCTCCGCATGCTGCGCCCTCCTCCCCCATGCCGCTGCTTCCCCCCGGGGGAGGGGTAGAAAGGCGCCGAGGAGGATGAGCGAAGGGGTCGCCTCGCCCCCGGGTGCCGCAGCAGCCGCCGCTGCCGAGCAGGGGGCGGCGGCGGGCGGGGTCCCTGCGGGGGGCGATGGAGGGCCCGACGCCGCGGCCCGGGAGGTGCGCTGCGGCGACTGCCTGGTGTGGAACCGGCAGCAGACGTGGCTCTGCGTGGTGCCCCTCTTCATCGGCTTCGTGGGCCTGGGGCTCAGCCTGATGCTGCTCAAGTGGATCGTGGTGGGCTCCGTCCAGGAGTACCTGCCCACCGAGCTGATGGATTCCAAAGGGATCGAGCAGGACCCTTTCTTCCTCTCCAAGCAGCCCACCACGCCGCCCAAGAGCGGGGAGCCCACCGCCTCCCCCGGCACGGACGCGGCCGCCGTCGCCGCCGCCGCCGCCTCTCGGACGCCCAACCAGATCAGCACCCGTCTCACCACCATGACCAGGGCGCCCACCCGCTTCCCGGCCACCCGGGGTCCCATCCGGGCCAGCCCGCCGCGGTCCACCACGCCGCGCCATACGCTGGCGCCCCCGACCGTCCGGGCCGCCCCCCCCACCACCACCACCACGGCTGCTGTCGCTGTCCCCTTCAGCACCACGCTCCTGATGGCCCGGCCAGCGCCCGGCACCCTTCGGACTCCGCCTGTGCCGGCCTGGCCCACTGCGGCGTACACTACCTCGTCGTACAAGACTTATCTTCAGGACTCGGCTCCTTCCTGGACCTTATCCCCCTTCCAAGAGGCCAGCACCACCACCACCACCACGCCGGAGACCAACTCCAGCCCCAAATACCGTAAGTGAAAGGCAACTTTTGCCTAAGCTTCCCGCTCTCCTCCTTCTCCTTCTCCTTCTCCTTCTCCTTCTCCTTCTCCTTCTCCTTCTCCTTCTCCTTCTCCTTCTCCTTCTCCTTCTCCTTTGGGTGGGTTCTGCTTGGTGAGTTGCTTTGGCTTGGGCTGAAAGAGTTCTTCCAGATGGACCAGGCTGCCAGCCCTGCTTGGGAGGTGGGTGGGTTGGAGTTGGGAGGGTTGAATGCAGGAGGCTCTTTGGAAGTTCTTGTGTGGCTGGCCATTTCTGTGGGCCTGGAGAAAATGGAGAGGGGATGTTTTTATGGTGACCATCCAAGGAAGCGTTGCTTCACAGGGTGAGGCAGAGACGGGGACCGGGCCCTTGAAGCCAGAGAAGACCTGCCAATGATGGGGTGCTTCTGATCTTAGGGCTGAGCCTTGGACTGGTTTGTTAGGATGGGGAAGTGCAATGGTTTGAGACAAGGAAGGCTGACCTTAGCGGTTTGGTGACTTTGGAGAAGAGCAGGGAGAAGTTAAGAGAAGAAGGGCTTTTGAGTCAGAGTTGTGCTCAAGACTCTTGGACAAAAGGCATGAATGTTCTTCTCAGCTTTCTGAAAACGTTGGTTTCTTTCCTTCCTTCCTTCCTTCCTTCCTTCCTTCCTTCCTTCCTTCCTTCCTTCCTTCCTTCCTTCCTTCCTTCCTTCCTTCCTCCTGAAAGCCTTTCCAACATATTATTCTCCCTTTTAAGTCCTACTGTTTTAGATTCATGAGTGTCAGCTCTCACTTGCAGATGCAAACATGCACCACACACAGCATCTACTATATATGGAACAGTTCTGGGTGGTTTTCTCTTCTTGCTGGGACCTAAATGGAACCTTATTCTATAGGAATGAAGGTAAATAAATGATGAGGGGTTCACACACACACACCCCTAAAGGGTGGAGTATCTGACATATTGGCATCCCTCGCCAGTATTGCACATTTTCATTTATGCAGTTCACTCTTACTTCCTCTTTTATTTGAGAAAGAAATTGGAACTGAAACCTTCAAGATCTCGTGAAGGTTATCCAGGACACGCATCTCCACAACAGATGCCACTGTTTCAATGAGAGTTGGGAAAAGGAGGAGGTGGTGGGAAAGGAGATTCCATATTTATCCCCCCATATTTCTCACCGCCCTTTCCTTAGCGAGATACGTTAGAGGAAGCTGGGTTTCTCCACCGCTACCTTCCTTCTTCTCATTTTCCAAAACGTAAATCCGACCGAACACTCTCACCCAAGGTTATTTCCTTCCCTTCATGGTCCTTTCCCCTTTTGCAGGGCGAGCTGCTGGCTTGGCTTCTTTCAGCCAGCGGGCTTTCTCTTTCTCTCATCCATAGCTTAAAGCTGATTGTTTGTAACCTGGGATGGAGAGCCATCCTCATAAGATGTTGTGATGTGAGAACAGAGGCAAAAGCAGCTGGATTCAGCTGGAGAAGGAGAGGGCAGGCAGTACGTTTGTGGTCACTGTGTGGGTGTCGAAAGAAGGAATCCATATTCTGTTTCAGAGAAGATGTTCTGTTTGAGAGGGGCTCCTTTGATCTGACTGAGGATAAGGGAGGGGGAGAGAGAGAGAGAGAGAGCCACTCAAGATGCTGTTTCTTTCTTTCTTGCTGGCATTTGCTTAATCTTTCCCTCCTCTGGTCCACCTTGTCTTCTCAGTTTCTTGCACGCAAAGTTCCTTCAGTGGGGAAACCTCTCCAGTGCCCTAATTTTGTGAGGCTTTGAGCCCACAGGACAGCAGGTGGGGCGATGTTCAAAGAATAGACTGGTTGGTGCAAACCGCTGTCCATTTCTGTTCTAATTAAAAACAAATAAATATCATCTCCAACATCTCTTAAGACAGGGCAGATCCCTGATGGTTTTCTAACCTCTGCTGGGGAGTCCTCTGACCTTAGAAACCGCTCAAAATATGAATGTCAGCTGGCAGGAACCTATTATCTCTTTCTCTCCCCCCCCCGTGATCACACCTAGGCGATAAAGGATTCGTCAGATCTGCAAGTAATTTGATTGTCCTGGCTTTGTGAAGATCGCTCTTTCAATTATAGATTGGATCTCAAACTTTCCTCCCCTTTCCTCTGCTTCCCCACCCCTGCTTTAGTAAAGAGAGACAATACAAAGAACTGCAAATTCATCAGAAAGTGGCCTCGTTGAAGCACATGACAGTTTCTGCATGATCATTAGCAGGAGATTAAATGGAATATGAAATTGAAAGAGAGACACAGAGACAGAGACAGAGACAGAGACAGAGACAGAGACAGAGAGACAGAGAGACAGAGAGACAGAGAGACAGAGAGAGACGGAGAAGGAGAGAGAAATTTAGGGCACATGGAATTTCTTCCCTTTCTCTTCCAAAGGTGCAATATTATGATTACGGTTGGTCGTACAGATGTTCAGACTGGATTTGGCATTTTTCTCCATGCCCTGAGTCCTTCTCAAGGACCTGGGATACACAGATGTTACTATTTGATGGTGTTAAAGGAGATGTAAGCTCTTCCAAGTAAAGCTGTCCCTTACAATTGACAGATGGGGATTTGGTTAACACCCGGTGGTGTTCAAGTGATGCTCCAGATACTTTGGGATTGCATCCATGCTTTCTACGACTAATGGGATCGTCTTTGCTTTTCTTTGCCACCATCATTCTGTTTCCAGGTCTTTGTATTGTGTGATTTTTCTCCAGTTCTTTTTTTTTCCCTTCTCTTCTGCTGTCTCCAGGTACTGCAGTGTCCACTATCCAGACCTTTTTTTGGTCTTTCTTATCGAAAATAGTTAGGCCTGGAGTAATATGTGATAGGTTGCTGTCTATTTGAATTCTAACGTCCCAGAGTTCTTTAGCTTCTTTATTTTCTATTACTTGTCTATTTATTTATTTATTTTGGCCCCACCAGTTCTTCCTTGCAGGCAAATAGTCTCTTTTATAGAGATTCCAATGCACCATTGTTGCTACTTTGTCATGTCATTGTTCGTAGTCAATCTGTGCGAACTTCTTGTAGAAGCTAACTGATATTATTAATGATAATATTTTGATTGTGATATCAGGTAATAAGTTTTCTCAGATTAGCAGAGGCTAACTAATAGTCCAGCAATTCCTTTGTAGGCAGTTGCCTTGACCAAATGCATCTTTCATTCCACATTTTGACCCTTGGTGGCTTTTAAAGGACTTTTGTATTAAAGGATAGATACAAGGAAAGAGAGAAGGAAGTGTAGTTGTTGGTTTTTTTTCCTGAGAGATTCAATCACTTATTAAAAGAAAGATGTGCTGTCCTGCTTTGATCCGTGAATTTGTAGAAAACTCAGGTGATGGAGTGATCCAGCATATAATAACAATAACAATAACAATAACAATAATAATGATGATATCTATCTAAATTATCAACACTTTAATGAATTTGTTTCTCAAGGGTCTCTAAGTCAAGTTATGGAACTTCAAAGTGGTGTTTTAACTGAGAAAGGCTGGTTTATATCCCATGAAACCTTGCAAAGTGTTTTGATGGAGGAAGATGGTTCTTTATGGAGATTTCTCATTGCTTTTTCTCTGACCACTTTTGACAGTGAAGAGACACGTGACAGTCACATGTCACAAACATAACCCCATCCACTGAGACTCCTTAGAGCAGGGGTTCTCAACCTTGGCAACTTTAAGATTTGTGGACTTCAACTCCCAGAATTCCTCAGCCAGCAAAGCTGGCTGAGGAATTCTGGGAGTTGAAGTCCACAAGTCTTAAAGTTGCCAAGGTTGAGAACCCCTGCCTTAGAGAAAGATCAGGCTTATCTTCTTATCTTCTTCTCAGTCTAAGTTGGATAATTTCATGGTGCAAGGATGCGCTCTCCGTTTGAAACTTTTGGCCTTTTTGAGTAGTGCAGAAGGAAATGTCCCATGCATAAATGGGTCTAAATAGCCCCAAACTGGATTTGATTTACCGTCATTTAAATGCAATCAAAACTGGATTCCATCTACATGTGGTTCTTCTCCCTTTATTAACAGTGGGGTTTTTTTCTTTTTGTCATGCTTTGGAAAAATTCTGGCAACTGTTTTAAGGCTCTCTGCATGAAGTGGAGAAAAGCAATCTGATCCATGATGTACAGGGTGAACATAATCAACCAATGAGCATTAAGGGTGCCACAAATAATGCATTGTGTAAAAACTTTGGCAACAACAGTTTCATGGAATTAGACCGTGATCGCTGGAATAGTTACGCACCTTCCATAAGTTTCTGCTTGTTTATAAAAATCTGGAAGAGAAGGATCCCTATGGATCCTTATCTTTGGGGAGCATAATTTGCGTAAAAAACCAATTAGGGTGTTTGCTGCTCCATTTCTCTGGAATAATACTCTCCTGTTTATTCCCAATCGCCTTGAGTTTCCAAAAAGCAAAGAAAGAACCTGGCTTTTTCAGTGAGACTTTCGGATGTGATGCGTTTGATTTTGACTCTTTCTGCCGTCGGAATATATTTTGACATTTCGATTCAGGATGTTGTGTCTTGCTTTGCCCTTATTGCTGTGTGAGCTCTGCAGCTTGCTCCGTGTGGGTTGCGGTGGCAAATAAGGCCGGCAAAATAAATAAATATGTAACAGATGCAGCTGTAGTAAATCTAAAGGCAATGCAAGGCCAACCATTCATCAGAGTTCACGTATCGTATGTTGGCTTCATCAGGTCAGTATCGTGGAACAGGTGTAGCAAAAAAAAAATAAATGAAAAACCACGACGTTGGCACAGTTCCTTTCCACTGGTCCTAATCTTGCAGCCTCATGCAGAAAACCACATTCTGTTTTGACCTTTGCAGTGCAGTTTTGTGGGCATAATGACCTTGGATGGAAATGAACAGCAGGACTTTTGCTATAAGTGCTTTTCAGGCACAGCCATCCTTTTCAGCACAAACAATGTTGGTGTTTTAGTTCCAGTGGTTCCTGTTTACAGCTTGGAGGAGAAATGGGATAGGACAGAGAACAGTAGCAGAAATCAATGTCTTTGTATCGGCAGAAAAACTCAAAGGATGGGTTTTGAAACACTGATGTAAAAAGAGAGTATTTAGATCTCTGTCTTTATTTTACAGCAACTAATAAAAACTGAAGGGTTAACCCCCCCCCAAAAAAAGGAAGGAAGCATCATTCAGTTCCATAGATTAATTGGTAGGTCATTTCATTGCTGATTAAGAATTGATTGTTGGATTTCAATTAGAAACATCCCTTGTGTTCCATGCTGGTGTCACTGAATGCAATACATATTCCTGCATCTTCTTGTCTGTATTTTCCGAAAACTTTCCTACATTATTTAGTTGGGAGAAGCTATAACTTGCTCTCCTTTCCCCTGAACGTTATTGGAGTTGGCATAAAATATATTATTTAAATTGATAATGCTTCTGGAAGTCCCTCAGAGCTGGGTGGCATATAAAGTTATTATGAATCAAACACAAACAAAGCAGTTTATTTACATAGGAAATTAACTGCTGGAGAATGTTTTCCTTCAATATGTTTGGTGCTATGTTGACTTTGTTGGTACACAAAGCTGAAACTATTATTTTTATATTGGTTCTCTGGCAAGAATTCATCAGCAGGGTGAGAACGGTTACACTAGCAAAATTTATGGCCTACAGGAAAAGCAGCCCTGCTGACTCAGATAATGCAGAAATGCCCAAATAGATTGAGTTTCCAGAAATAAAAATTGATGTTTGTTTAAGAAATAGAAAGAACATTTTGTGATTTGCTGTCATTTTATAGAAAATTATAGAAAAATAGAAAGTTGGCCTTTGCTAGTGCACCCCAACAACAAAATAATAACAATATACACACAGTCCATTGGATAGTTTTGACTGGATATGGTGCTTCTGATTGTTGGACCTTCCCCAACGATTCGAATATTAAAGATATTGTCATAAAATCAATGATTTTTCCAAGTAATACAATACAACTGATGAGTTGAAATTCTGTCCATTCCTACTGTCTCCAGATATATTTCCAGATCTTTTGACATGGCCCCAAACAATGATAATCACAATGCAAATGTGTGCAAGAACCAATATTCCACCAAAGTGGACCTTAGTGGGGTTTTGTAGTTGCTGGTTGGGTAGTCCAAAGGAAGGTTACTTCTCCTCAACTCTCATTCAAGAAATAGCAAAAAAATAATAATGATACAAATGATTTAGTAAGAGAATGTATAATTTTCTTTCAAGAAGAGACTGGACTACTACCATCTGTCAGAAATGGTGTAGGCAGGGGCTCTTGCCAGTCATCTAGTTGGACTGGATGACTCCAAGGTCCCTTCCATTCTGTTATTCTATTCTATTCTATTCTATTCTATTCTATTCTATTCTATTCTATTCTATTCTATTCTATTCTATTCTATTCTATTCTATTCTATTCTATTCTATTCTATTCTATTCCTTATTCCTTATTCCTTATTCTATTCTATTCTATTCTATTCTATTCTATTCTATTCTATTCTATTCTATTCTATTCTATTCTATTCTATTCTATTCCTTATTCCTTATTCCTTATTCTATTCTATTCTATTCTATTCTATTCTATTCTATTCTATTCTATTCTATTCTATTCTATTCTATTCTATTCTATTCTATTCCTTATTCCTTATTCCTTATTCTATTCTATTCTATTCTATTCTATTCTATTCTATTCTATTCTATTCTATTCTATTCCTTATTCCTTATTCTATTCTATTCTATTCTATTCTATTCTATTCTATTCTATTCTATTCTATTCTATTCTATTCTATTCTATTCCTTATTCCTTATTCCTTATTCCTTATTCCTTATTCCTTATTCTATTCTATTCTATTCTATTCTATTCTATTCTATTCTATTCTATTCTATTCTATTCTATTCTATTCTATTCTATTCTATTCTATTCTATTCCTTATTCCTTATTCTATTCTATTCTATTCTATTCTATTCTATTCTATTCTATTCTATTCTATTCTATTCTATTCTATTCTATTCTATTCTATTCTATTCTATTCCTTATTCCTTATTCCTTATTCCTTATTCTATTCTATTCTATTCTATTCTATTCTATTCTATTCTATTCTATTCTATTCTATTCTATTCTATTCTATTCTATTCTATTCTATTCCTTATTCCTTATTCTATTCTATTCTATTCTATTCTATTCTATTCTATTCTATTCTATTCTATTCTATTCTATTCTATTCTATTCTATTCTATTCTATTCTATTCTATTCCTTATTCCTTATTCCTTATTCCTTATTCCTTATTCTATTCTATTCTATTCTATTCTATTCTATTCTATTCTATTCTATTCTATTCTATTCTATTCTATTCTATTCTATTCTATTCTATTCCTTATTCCTTATTCCTTATTCCTTATTCTATTCTATTCTATTCTATTCTATTCTATTCTATTCTATTCTATTCTATTCTATTCTATTCTATTCTATTGTATTCTATTCTATTCTATTCTATTCTATTCCTTATTCCTTATTCCTTATTCTATTCTATTCTATTCTATTCTATTCTATTCTATTCTATTCTATTCTATTCTATTCTATTCTATTCTATTCTATTCTATTCTATTCTATTCTATTCTATTCTATTCTATTCTATTCTATTCTATTCTATTCTATTCTATTCTATTCCTTATTCCTTATTCCTTATTCTATTCTATTCTATTCTATTCTATTCTATTCTATTCTATTCTATTCTATTCTATTCTATTCTATTCTATTCTATTCTATTCTATTCTATTCTATTCTATTCTATTCTATTCCTTATTCCTTATTCCTTATTCCTTATTCCTTATTCCTTATTCTATTCTATTCTATTCTATTCTATTCTATTCTATTCTATTCTATTCTATTCTATTCTATTCTATTCTATTCTATTCTATTCTATTCTATTCTATTCTATTCCATTCCATTCCATTCCATTCCATTCTGGTGCACTTAGGAATATCATTGAAATGAAGCTGAGCTGAGCATGCTCTCTATATTATATATATAAAACATATATATATATATATATATATATATATATATATATATATATATATATATATATATATATATATATATATATATATATATATATATATATATATATATATATATATATATATATATATATATATATATATATATATATATATATATATATATATATATATATATGTCAAGTGTTTATTTTTTTTTTAGATTGCACCCTGTAAACCCAAATATGGGAGGAAGGAATCATTCTTTCCTTTTGCTTGTTTCAGCTCAACCCAGAGCCATCTTGCAAGCACAAATATATATATAATATTTATTAAATTTCTATACCGCCCCTCTCCCGCAGGACTCAGGGCAGTTTACAACCCAATAAAACATATAAAATAATAAATATTTAAAATTAAATTAAATTAAATAAATACAAGGCTGTTACTAAAAACCTGTTAAAAACCCAATTCTAAAACCTTCGAACAGCCTTGTTTAAAAATTTAATAATTTTTTTTATTATCTAGCCTTGACTATCCAGATTCTGGGAGGAGAATTGGCTTGCTTTTTAACCAAGTTTATTTACTTCCCTGCTGAATAACTCGAGAGCCACTAAGATTTGAACCGTGGGCCATTTTTCTTTCTGCATCCTTTCAGTGTGGATCCTCACAAAGGCTTGCCTCTCAGTCACACATCAAAGTATAAAAGGAATTCAAAAGAAATTGCTGAACTTTGAAAAGCATAGCAGAATAGCTGAAGTGCAAATATTGTCTCTAGAGACCATTTTTTGCTGCTTTCTTGGAATGACAAGTCCAAAACGTAGGTTTTAAATACTTTGTATTTTAGGTAGATTCGTTTTCTTTAATGAGAGAAGTATTTTAATATATCTATTTGTATTCCACCTTTATTGTTTTTATAAATGACTCAAGACATCAAATGCATTTAACACACCTCACTCCTGCTATTTTCCCCACATCATCAACCCTGTGTGGTGGGGTGGGCTGAGAGAGAGCAACTGGCCCAAAATCACCCAGCTTGCTTTCACGCCTAAGGCAGGACTAGAACTCACAGTCTCCTGGTGATTCACCTAAAGTCATCCAGTGGGTGTCAAGCTTGAAGCACACATATGATGTTGCCACCATTGTTGCTTCTCAGCTTACCAACACACTAAGGGGGAGGAGAGGGGGAAATGGAGTGCAGGCTCCAGACAACAAGAAGTCAGCCCATGTGAACCAAGGACGTTTCAACAGGTATTTGCCAACCCACAGAGACACTTTCTCATAACAATATTTTGACACTCAATTGGACAATGTGACCTGAACTAACTGGGGGAGGGAGAATTCTATACTTTAATTATAGTGGTTTGTGCGGGAAATAACCAGAGCTAGTTTTGCTTTTATCTGTGCTGAAATGATGTACTCAATAAAGTTTTGCATTAAGAGATTGGGTTGTCTCAACATTGCTTGCTCAGATAGGTTCATCAGTCGGAACCTTGATAGCTGGCATTTGTGTCTAGGGTGGGACTAGAACTCACTGGCTCCTGGTCATTGGCCCAAAACCATCCAGTTGACTTTCATGGCTAAGATGGGACTTGAATTCAGGGTCTCCTGTTTTCTGCTCTGATGCCTTAACCATTATACCAATCTGGCTCTCTGTAAAACTGGACCGGGACAAACACCATCAAACTGAACATCTTGCTGATTTAGTCATACTCTTTTCACTGTTATTGAAAAATGCCAACCAATTTATTAGTGCCCTCCTTTAATAATCTCTTGAATCCTGACCAGAGATGGAAGTCAATGGAAAGCGAATCAGAGCTGAATTATAATCAATATTAGAATTCTGCCTAGAAACTATTTTGGACAATGTTTTACTGAATTCCCCCCATCTTAAAATGACACTTTCCCCTACTATTCCCAGTGCTTCTATAGCTAGGTTGAATAATGGAAACGATAAGGTGCAGCTTTGCTTAGCACGTCTTAAAATCATAATAGAATCATAATTGTTAAGACTTACAGTATCTAAGCTTTACTTGCTTCATACGTATGCTGGGTCCTTTTGAAAAAGCCAGCCCTACCTTTAAATTTCTTTAATATTTGTATTAAGAATTCTAGTGTCAGACAATCAAAAACATTTTATTTATAGGACATATAGCTGGTGAAAGCTTATTAATTTGCTAATTTGTGTAATGTTTAATGGTTTCCTGATGGGGTGGATCTATTTCACTTTTGAATAAAATCAGATTTGATCTACTCTATAAGGATAATTTTAACTTATAATCACTTCAAATGGTTGGCTAATAATTTAGTATTCCGTTTATAGACCCTAAAGTACTGAGATAGGCCTAGAAGAACATTTTTGCCCAATTCAAGGACTACAGTTAGAATTTTCCTTAGACTGTTTCCAAGTCCCTGAGAATTGTCATAAACATAAAAATTCCGATATTAAAACTTCTTTAAATTCTTTGCAAAACTCACCAAATGTTCTAGCAAGGCTTGGGGATTTCCCACTTTTAATGGTTTCAAGGACTTCCAACATTGCAGAAAACTTCCATAAATTATAGGCCCTTGAGAAGTGCTTCTGGGAACGTTAATCTATTCAAGATTTATTAATTTTTGCTGGTGATGGATTATATGTACATTAAGAATGATGTAGTCCATTTGCAGAATTAAGCAGCTTGGACCGGAATGAACAGGAGATCTACAATTTCTATATATTCGATGATGATGATGATGATAATAATAATAATAATAAAATAATAAAATAATAAAATAATAATAATAAAATAATATAATAATAATAATAATAATAATAATAATAATAATAATAATAATAATAATAATAATAATAATAATAATAATAATAATAATAATAATAATAATAATAATAATAATAATAATAATAATAATAATAATAATAATAAGTAATTGGAAGGGACCTTGGAAGTCATCTAATCCAACCCCCTGTTCAGGCAGGAAACCCTATACCATTTTGGACAAATGGCTGTCCAGTCTCTTCCAGTGTTGGCGCACTCACTGCTTCTGGAGGAAGGTTGTTCCACTGCTTAATTGTTCTAACTGTCAGGAAGTTTCTCCTCAGTTCTAGGTGATGAAATATAGTTGTTGGGTTCTTGGTATTTTCTGAGCTTGGCTGTTTCCCTCTCTTGCTAGCCCAATAACAAAAGGATCTGCAGAAAAACAACCAAGCCAGAGGACAATGTTGTGGTAATCATGTGCTTAAATTGTGCATCCAGCAAGATTTCTCATCTCCAAGTTAAACAAAAATCCAGATGTTTAAAGTTGTGTTATGTTGATTTTTTCCCCCAGTTCCCTTGAAACATTTTAAACTGTATACTCAGAGAGAGAGAGAGAGAGAGAGAGAGAGAGAGAGAGAGAGAGAGAGAGAGAGAGAGAGAGAGAGAGAGAGAGAGAGAGAGAGAGAGAGAGAGAGAGAGAGAGAGAGAGAGAGAGAGAGAGAGAGAGATCCATGCTTCAACTTTTGTTTATATTTAGACTGGATCTAGAATTTTAATCCACCTATCGAGTCCTTCCCAAGGACCTGGTATAGACAGATGTTGCATGATGTAAGCTCTTCCACATAAAACTGCCTCTTGCAATTTACTGAGGGTGATTTTGTCAGTGCAGATGGTGTTCAAGTGGTGTTCCAGATGTTTTAGGATTGCACCCAAGGTGCCTGTTACTGTTGGCACTATCTTAGCATTCTTTTGCCACGGTTGTTCAACTCCTATTTGCAGTTTTTTTTTTGTACTTTGGGATTTTCTCCAGTTCTTTCTCTTCTATTGTCTAGGTATTGGCCGTGTCCACTATCAAGATGCTTTTGTTCTTTTTATTGACCATTGTTAAATCTGGGATGTTATTATTATTAATATTTGGGTAGTCAAAACGTTCTCTCTCCCTCCCTCCCTCCCTCCCTCCCTCCCTCCCTCCCTCCCTCTCTCTCTCTCTCTCTCTCTCTCTCTCTCTCTCTCTCAACCTAGAACTAAGGAGAAATTTCCTGACTTAGAACACTTAACCAGTGGAACAACCTCCCTCCAGAAGCTGTGAATGCACCAACACTGGAAGTTTTTAAGCAGAGATTGGACAACTATTTGTCTAAAATGGCATAGGGTTTCCTGCCTGAGCAGGGGATTGGACTAGATAGAAGACCTCCAAGGTCCCTTTCAATTATGTTATTCTATTCTATTCAGTCATAAAACAAAACATACATATGTTGTTCATAGTGTTTAGGTGTGTGTCATGTATGTGTTTCACTTTGAGAGCGGGCAACTAAATTTCATTTTTGATGTGTGCCATTGTGCCCACAGTATAAACATGACAATAAAGGTTATCTTATCTTATCTTATCTTATCTTACCTTACCTTACCTTACCTTACCTTACCCTACCCTACCCTACCCTACCCTACCCTACCCTACCCTACCCTACCTTACCTTACCTTATCTTACCTTATTGTATTGCAGAGTAGAGGTGATTCAACATCTGTACTGGCTCCCAAAATTGTCCACACAGTTTTCTTTATAGACAGAAAGTTTCTGTAGTTTACTAGAGTCCTTTTTTGACTTCTCAATCCACTTTTGAGATTTCTTGTGATTTTCCACCCAAGCATTAGCTCAGATCTAACCCTGATTAGCCATTTGACATCAGTCAAAAGCCATCAAACCATATGGGTAGCGTTGCCAGGAAAATGACAAGGAAGTTTGCATGAAATCACCAGGAGTTTTAGGTATAGCTCAAAGGAAACATTGTCATTTTATATGACGGTGCATCAGTGGTTTAAGGCATAATTATGAATAATTCAAAAAAGACTAATGGGAACTCGGTATCATCAGGCCACTGTGAGAGAAGAAGAAGAGGGAATGGAATATCCTGAAAAGTGGTTTGGCCGATTATTTAACCAACCCTTGATCAAGATGTGCCACATTATATTTATTTAATGGCTGCCCATTTCACACGTAACACTGGGTGCCTAAACATTACCAATTCTCTGTTATCAATTTCTAATGGGAAGCTTTAAGTTTCCCTGCTTTGACCACCATAATTGTATTTAAGGGCTAGATCAGGGGTAGGCAACCTTGGCTCTTTCATGACAGGTGGACTTCAACTCCCAGAATTCCTGAGCCAGCCATGCTGAGGGGAAAGGGAGAGGTTTCCAAGCTGAGCCATACCGGCTCAGGAATTCTGGGAGTTGAAGTCTACAAGTCATGAGGGGAGCCATAGTTCCCCCATGCTGGCTGAGGAATTCTGGGAGTTGAAGTCCACGAGTCATGAGGGGAGCCATAGTTTCCCCATGTTGGCTGAGGAATTCTGGGAGTTGAAGTCCACCAGTCATGAGGGGGGCCATAGTTCCCCCATGCTGGCTGAGGAATTCTGGGAGTTGAAGTCCACGAGTCATGAGGGGAGCCATAGTTTCCCCATGTTGGCTGAGGAATTCTGGGAGTTGAAGTCCACCAGTCATGAGGGGGGCCATAGTTCCCCCATGCTGGCTGAGGAATTCTGGGAGTTGAAGTCCACGAGTCATGAGGGGAGCCATAGTTTCCCCATGTTGGCTGAGGAATTCTGGGAGTTGAAGTCCATGAGTCATGAGGGGGGGCATAGTTCCCCCATGCTGGCTGAGGAATTCTGGGAGTTGAAGTCCACGAGTCATGAGGGGAGCCATAGTTCCCCCATGCTGGCTGAGGAATTCTGGGAGTTGAAGTCCATGAGTCATGAGGGGGGCCATAGTTCCCCCATGCTGGCTGAGGAATTCTGGGAGTTGAAGTCCACGAGTCATGAGGGGGGGCATAGTTCCCCCATGCTGGCTGAGGAATTCTGGGAGTTGAAGTCCACCACTCATGAGGGGGGCCATAGTTCCCCCATGCTGGCTGAGGAATTCTGGGAGTTGAAGTCCACGAGTCATGAGGGGAGCCATAGTTTCCCCATGTTGGCTGAGGAATTCTGGGAGTTGAAGTCCATGAGTCATGAGGGGGGGCATAGTTCCCCCATGCTGGCTGAGGAATTCTGGGAGTTGAAGTCCACGAGTCATGAGGGGAGCCATAGTTTCCCCATGTTGGCTGAGGAATTCTGGGAGTTGAAGTCCACCAGTCATGAGGGGGGCCATAGTTCCCCCATGCTGGCTGAGGAATTCTGGGAGTTGAAGTCCACGAGTCATGAGGGGAGCCATAGTTTCCCCATGTTGGCTGAGGAATTCTGGGAGTTGAAGTCCACGAGTCATGAGGGGGGCCATAGTTCCCCCATGCTGGCTGAGGAATTCTGGGAGTTGAAGTCCACGAGTCATAAAAGAGCCAAAGTTGCCTACCCCTGGGATAGGGGATGATTCCATCTGAAGGGGAAATTACCCTTTACAGAATGACAGCATAAGAGATTTGGAAGGGACCTTGGAGATCTTCCAGTCCACCCCTCCACCCCCTTTGAAGTGACTAACCAAATAAATTCATCATCTTGGACTTAATCAAATACATCTGGGTCGATTTGAATATATGATGGACAATTCCTTCATGTTGAGAGAGGCTTCTTTCAGATCCAAATCACACAGCAAATTCAAAAGCCACTTTGGCTACCCATAAAATATATCAGGTCCTGGAGTAGATTTTGGACCAACTGGAGTCCTGAGACAGGGAGATGAGATTTCTGCTAAGCCCTTTCTAGCAACTCTACTTAAGACCTCACCTGGAGTACTGTGTCCAGTTCTGGTCACCCCAGTTCAAGGAAGACACTGACAAACTGGAGCAGGTTCAAAGGAGAGCTACCAAGATGGTGAATGGTCTACAAACCATGTCCTATGAGGAACGGTTAGAGGAATTGGGAATGTTTAGTCTACAGAAAAGAAGACTGAGAGGAGACATGATAGCTGTCTACAAATACCTGAAGGGCTGTCACAGTGCAGAGGGATCAGCCCTGTTCTCACTTGCCCAAGGAAGGACTAGAAACAATGGGATGAAACTGCAGGGGAAAAGATTCAGATTAGATGTTAGAAAAAAATTTCTAACAGTGAGGGTGATCGACCAGTGGAACAGGTTGCCACAGGAGGTGGTGAGCTCCCCTTCGATGGAGGTCTTCAAGCAGAGACTGGATGGCCATCTATCTGGGATGGTTTAGGGAATCCTGCCTCGGGCAGGGGGTTGGACTCGATGACCCGGGAGGTCCCCTCCAACTCTACGATTCTATGATTCTAGAAACAAAATCATTTGGACTTCTAAATATATATATATATATATTGCTTGTAGGGCGTCATATCAGAACCTTGGACCCAGAACAATTTTCCAGCTCAGTGTCAAATTCTGAAGCATGGTTTTGCTGGTGCAACAAATATCGCTCCTCAGATTGTAATGAGTGAATAACTATGCCAACATGCGACCGCACATTCGCAAAGTTCTCGAATCAAAACCTGGCTTCTGTTTTTAATTAACATTTGGGCTTCTGCTAAAAGCATCCAGGTCTTGCAGGGCTAGACATGAATGCTTCCAAGAGTCCTATAAGGCTTGTCATTTCTTTGCATTCTAACAGCATGCAAGTGAACATAATATATTTCTCCTTCTGACATCATGGTAGTGTGAATGTTTGCCTTTTATATACGCACCACAGTTTGGGAGTCCCCTTTGCTTAGAAACTCCCAAAATCTGGCTCATTAAAAGCTGAGGTTTGATTGCTGGCTGTTACCAGTTAGAGGGGCTGTAACACTGCAGAATTGTAAACCATTAAATTAGTTAGATTGGATCCTCCTTAGGACTCATAAAGGAACAGAGCCTGAACAAAGACAGGCTGCTTTCCTTGTAGTCTGCTGTGGTCTCTTTATGGGCACAGCAAAGGTTATTTCTCATTATTTCATTTGGAGGGGATTTAAGCACATGCAGGGTGGCTGTTTTCTATGACACAATCAGGGGTCCTAATGAAATCAATTGAGGATGATTTATCTTGCTGTGGATTGCAAAGTCTCCAAATGACTTTGCATTTGGCAGCTTCCATATTTCCCTTCTCTTGGCATAGAGTAAAAACCACACGAGATTTATTATTCCTGTCCTAAAAAAAAAATACAAGGGCTTCCTACCCTATTTTACTGCCTTTAACCTAGGCAGCAAACAGAATCTGTTTGCTGCAGTGGGCTAGCTCTATTTGCAGCCAAAGAGCTGCTGAAGAAAATGACCCAATTATATTCCTGGATCCCTGGTTTGGTGGCTGCAAGCACAATAGAATTTGCATTTAGTCATGTCAGATGCGGCAGTTACAAGAAGACTTGAGTGTCTTGGGTCAAATCTTTGCCATGTTTCATTGTATTTACAGAATGCAATTATGTCCCGTCTTCAAACACATTGGTTGATGTCAACTGGGTTAATGATAAGGCTGTATGAATATTCAATTTCAGGAGTTCCTTAAAGGTGGTTTAAGGACTGAATCATCCCTTCAGACAGAATATTTGGAAGAAACCACTGCATTCATTAGACAGTTTCAGATTGACTACCTTCAGTATGAATGAATTATTCAGTTCAGCTCTTGGCTGGTAGACTTCTGGTTACTAAAATAAAATAGAATAGAAGTCAGCTGGAAGGGACCTTGGAGGTCTTCTAGTCCAGTCCCCTGCTCAAGCAGGAGAACCTATACTATCTCAGACAAAGAACTGTCTAGCCTCTTCTTAAAAACCTCCAGTGATGGAGCACCCATGATTTCTGGAGGCAAGCTGTTCCACTGGTTAATTGTCCTCACTGTCAGGAAGTTTTTCCTTAATTCCAGGTTGCTTCTCTCTTTGATCAGTTTCCAACCATTATTTCTTGTCCTGCCCTCTGGTGCTTTGGAGAATAGTTTGACCCCCTCTTCTTGGTGGAAGCCCCTCAAATACTGGAATACTGCTGTCAAGTCACCCCTGTTTCTTCTTTTCTTTAGACTAGCCAAACCCAAGTCCCGCAGGCGTTCTTCATATGTTTTAGTCTCCAGGCCTTGGATCATCTTAGTTGCTCTTCTGTGATTTTTCTCCAGGCTCTCAACATCTTTTTTATGATATGGTGACAAAAATTGGCTGCAGTATTCCAGATGTGGCCTTACTAGGGTTTTATAAAGTGGTGCTAATACTTCGTGTGTTCTGGACTCCATGCCCCTGTTTATGCCAGCGGTTCTCAACCTTTTTCAGGCCGCGGCCCCGACCTTCGCCGCGCATGCGCGGTGTGACCCTCACCTGCACCACGCATGCGCGGTGCGACGACCTGCTTCGTGCATGCGTGGCACGACAACCTGCACCACGTATGCATGGCACGACAACCTGCATCGCGCATGCGTAGGGTGACGACCTGCATCGCGCATGCGCGGGGCAACGACCTGCATCGCACATGCGTGGTGCAACGACCTGAATCGCGCATGCGTGGCACGACAACCTGCACCACGCATGCACAGCACGACAACCTGCATCGCGCATGCGCGGGGCGACGACCTGCATCGCACATGCGTGGTGCAACGACCTGAATCGCGCATGCGCGGTGCTGCCCCCTGCGTCGGTGCTGCCCCTGCACCTGCCGAGGCATAGGCCGCCGCCCGTTCGGGGCGGCGGCAGGCAGGCCCAGGTGCTCAGGTGCTCCTGAGCGGCTGCGGCGGTGACGGTGCAGGGCGACCATGGGCTGGGCCACCAGCTGGCCCAGGCCAAGGGAGGTAAGACACCCACCGGGCTCCATGCACGCCAAAAACCCTCCCTGCGCCCGCCGCTGCCCTGCTAGCCTTGCCTTCGCTGCCACCCATTTGGGGTGGCAGCAGGCAGGCCCAGGCACTCCTGGGTGGCTGCGGCAGCGACGGCGCAGGGCGACCATGGGTTGGGCCACCAGCTGGCCCATCCCAAGGGAGGTAAGCCACCCGCCGGGCCCCACACATGCCAAAAACCCTCCCTGCGCCTGCCGGCCTCCCACCCCTGGCCCTCTTTTACTTACAGTTTTAGTAGTTCTCATCAGGGAGGGATGGAAACTTCCGGAGAGCTCGCCTTCGCTGCAGACAACTTGCAGCACCGTTTGGAGACTGGGACTTTTGGAGGGCTCAACAGGGCGGAGATAGCCTGGACAATTCCTATTGGCTTTTGAAAGCCAATAGAATTAGACTCTATTCAAGAGAATCTATTCTATTGGCTTTCAAAAGCCAATAGAATAAGAGGGAGTAGCACAGCTAAGGAAAAGGGGGGAAAATGGCGTAGCTCAGCTAAGGAAAAGGGAAAAAATGGCGGACTGCGTTCTTTGGCGACCCCCGTGAAATGGTCGTTCGACCCCAAATGGGGTCGCGACCCACAGGTTGAGAACCGCTGGTTTATGCAACGTATTATTATACAATAATATGAGCATCCCTTTTTTCTCTCTTCTTTTCCTCTCCTTTTGGTTTTTCAATCACATATTCTTTATGGAAGTCAATGCATACAGCACTTAAAAGTTATTTATGTTTGGTTCCAACGGGAATGGAAGTTAAATTAAGAAGGCGAAAGTACTTTGCAAATTACTTTAGCGATTCCTCCCTCATTGAATTGGTTTGTGTATAGTATATATACATGGGTGTGGGAATTGCCATTTGTACAACAGGAAATTATTCCAACTGTTGGTCATTGAATCCTTCCAGCAATAGCAACAGCTAATGGATGCAACATAATGTGTGTGTATATATATATATATATATATATGGTTATTTTCTTTTATATGTTCCCTCTGCTATTTTGTTTTTTCCTTCACAGCAGCAATGGAGAATTAATGCCCTTTCCAGATAAGTGACTGGGTTTTGTTAGACAGAAATGAGATTTTTGTTTGAATCTTGCTGAGAGAAAACTGCACTGAATCGGTATGGTAATTTTTTCCTTCATTTAATAATATTGAAAATGAAGGCTCTGGCTTCAGTGGGGCAAAGAAGTGGATTATTCAAACGAAATTTCAGCGCAGATAGGTAGGTTGAAGGCGCTTTGTAATTACTGCATTTCGAAGGCATTTTCCTGGGTGTCTACTATGAACGTGTGTTCACTTGTGGTTTTATTTCCCCTTGTCCTATGGTTAATGAAGCCTTCATGTAGCCAGAAGGCATTCTGTCTGCATCTCCTCCAATGGCATCATTTCATTTACACCATCTATTCCTTAGCAACATTTTTAGCATGATGGATTGAAGGGAATGTGTTGCATATATGAACACTAGGCCAGGGTGACTCCATTTTGGGCCAGGCCAGGAGCATTTATGTTCTGCAAGTCTGGTGGAAAATTACTAAAGGAAAGTTCCAGAACATACCAGAAATGGTGGACGTGACTAAAGCAGGGTAGGCAAATGGGAGGAGAAAGGGGAAGGCCCAAACGATGTGGCGCAGCAAGAAATTCATGTATTGGGTAAAATGAGACATGTGATGTACAAAGAGTTTGCATATGTGAGACAATAAAAGGAGGGCCCAGGGATGGTTCAGGGCTCTTTCACCCCGAGAAAACCTGTGTCCTGGTTTTTCTTTATTGGCCCGTGGAGAGACCACCAACTTGGAGCCCACTGAGCCAAACCCCCCGACGCTGTTCCGGGGGACTGAGGCTTAGGAAGCTTCAGGAATGTGAGGGTGAGCTGTGCCAGTTTCTCATGATCTGTGAGCAAAGTGCAGCTTCTGGTTTGTGATAAGACAACCACGGGGATCCATACACTTCAGGGGGTCCTCAACTTATACAGTAGTGGCCAAAATTGTGGAAACCTTTTGGGGAAAGTGTATTTTTGAGGTTTGATGGCTAATAACATCACTTTTTTGGGGGGGGGAGTAGTACCATAAAATTATATATCAATGGAAAGATAATTTAATCAAGAATGTAATGCAACATAGTTTGTTCAATTATCTGTACTGTATTCTATGAAAAGTTACAGCCAAATAACCAGAAAAAGGAAGCACAACTTGCTCAGGTTGATCTCAGGTAGCTTTCCTTCATCTGATGGTAGCCAATGAGCACGAGTGTTTAGAGAGCCAATCGTGTGTCATCTTGTTTTTGGCGATGAGCCAATCAGATCACAGCAGGATTCAGTTATTGATGTCATGTATTGAAGCTGAGAGGAGGACATTTGTCAGAAGATTGCAAAAGGGGACCACATCCCAGTTTCCAAGCATCTGAGTTTGGATCATTTGACCACAGAGATGCTACTATGGTGACAAGGGTGACAAGCTGCCATTTTTTTCACTGTGGTTGTAACTTTGAACGGACCCTAAACATACCATTGTAAGCCAAGGGCTATCTTTAGAACTTGGTCAGTGGTCTTCAGCTTGATGAAGCCCTGAGCATATTTGCAGTGCTAAAGACATCTTTCTTCAATGCAAGGGCTCCTCCGTTCGTCACCAGATAATTTTTTTCCCTCCATGTCTAAAGAGACAAGCGATTGATTTAATGGCTTAAAATGTTTACGATGACATTTCTTGCTTCCCTCTGCTGCAGTTTTCTTTCTCCTGGAAGGAAAGGTGGCATCACTTTTTCTCCAGTGCAGAGAGAGAGGGGATATGATTAGGCATTGGAACGTGGATGTCAAACTCGCCACATCACGTTACGTGTTGCGACGTATTACGACTTCGGTATGATGGGCCATGGGCCGGCACTTTGACACCTCTGCATTAAATCAAATAATTTTCATAATACGAGGGCAATTCAGAAATAAACCTCCTTTTGGTTTTCGATGACAGACACTTGCAGATACAGAACTTTTATTATACATGTTAGAAAACTACAACATCACATGATTTTTTGACATAATCGTCATTCAAATTGAGGCACTTGTCATAATGTCTTACAAGGTTTGACATTCCTTAGTTGTAGTCACTTGGCACCAAATCTGGGCTATGTGGAGAGGGATGATCAAAAACATCCCAATGAAACTGCTTCAGAAGTTCTTGGGTGCATCTAGCAGTGTGAGGGCAAGCATTGTCGTGAACTAACACCACACCAGAAGTCAGCATGCCCCACTGCTTGTTATGGATGTCTTGTCTGAGTTTTTGTAATGTTTCACAGTAGACCTCTGAACTGATGGTCGAACCAGGCTCCATGAATTTCACTAGCAGTTACTCCTTTGGCATCTTCACATTTGGCGGGATTTTCTATGGCACCACTTCCGGCACCACATGAATTTCTTGTTTTTCTTTGTCAGTGGTATTGTGCTGGGCTGGGCTTTTATGATAATATTTTTCAGAGTTTCCCGTGCTTCTTGAGTTGTTTTCCCCTTTAGGATTTTTGTCCATGGAATCTTTCCTAGGTTTTCTCTGAGTTTGTTAAAATCAGCTCTTTTGAAGTTTAGGACACTGCTTAGATTATTTTCTGCTGCTTGTGTTTGCATTATATTGAATTTCAGCATTCTCCAAAGCACCAGAAGGCAAGACAAGAAGCAAAGGATGGAATCTAATCAAGGAGAGAACCAATCCAGAAATAAAGAGAAATTTCCTGATAGTGAGAACAATTAGCCAGTGGAATGCCTTGCCTTTAGAAGTTGTGAGTGCTCCATCAGTGGAGGTTTTTAAGAAGAGATTGGACAGCCATTTGTCTGAGATTGTATCGGGTTTCCTGTTTGAGCAGGGGGTTGGACTAGAAGACCTCCAAGATCCCTCCCAACTCTTGTTATTCTGTTATTCCGCATGGATCTTCCCATGAATTGTAGGCTTCAAAATTTCCCTCTCTGATCTGGCTTCAGAAATACTGTAACCCCTTAAGGCATGGTCCAGACTCTTCCTCCTTGTTGACAAATGTACACCTTTTGTGTTAGTTTCCCTCTTTTTTCCCCCATAAAGAATCTTGCTTCCACAACTGTATCTTTTCAGCTAGTAATTCTCAGTGTTTCATATCTTACAGCTTATCAGTCACGTGTAGCTCAGCATGATAAAACCAATCTGTCTGTTCATCGGCATTATGTTTTAAGTAAAATTTTAAAGACTGTATTTGAAATTCCCAGCAATTTTCCCTGTGTCCTACCTAAATTAATGTTGACTCTTGTTGGTAAGCACTCACTTAAAGGATGTGTCTTTCTGAACGGAGCCTATTGGAACATTGAAAAGATGAAATGCAACAGATGTCGCATTCTGATCAGCGTGATGTGTTTATGCTAATGTGAGCAATATTTTTGGCAGCCTATTGCAAAAATCCATCCTGTGTGGTTTTGTTCCTGATGCATTTAAGCAGAGGGGAAGCAGCGTTGAAAAGGCTTTGGAAAACAGGGTTCTTAAAAAAAAAAAAAAAGACAATATTTTAGGAAAAAAAATACTATGCAATACTCAGCCCGCATGGGGTGCACCCCATACACAATTTGAAAGCAGCTGCAGATTTATCACAGAGCTTTATCTGTGTTTTTTTAAAAATTCCTTTAATGACAGTCGTATAAAATGATACAGTAAGATTATATCTAGATAATTAAAATTATATTACATTGGGATTACTAGGCTGGAGATTATTTTCCAAGCAAATCTTTAAATCTCATTTCCTGTTGTGTTCCAACTTGCTGAAATATGTGCAGTTTTAAAAGGCAGGCTGAGGTTTGGATGTGATAACTTGCTGAAGCAGGCTACCTTTTACAATTCTTGAGCCTCAAAATTTTGCTCGTTGCAGAAAGTCGCTTTGGCTAAACTTATCGGTCAGTGCCAAATTAATACAGTAATACTGAAAAAGGGAAAGACAGCTTTGAGCTTCGTCTTCCTCAACAATTGTTCTATGGTGGCAAAAAAATTGGGTAGTTTGAATTTATTTTGAATTGGATTTTGACCTTTGGATGTCTTCATTGTTCCTACAGTAAGAAGCTGATTCTGTAAATGTGATTAAAATTCCTGATTAAAAACAGGAAAGAGAATGAGAAGGTAAGGGCAAAGAACAGATAAGAAACTATGTTTTAAATGTGTAGAGCAACATGTAAATGGCTTTTTTAGACAAAATAATAGCTTATTTATTTGATGTAGACACCTCCTGAGTCCAGAATGACTCTGAGCAGTTCAGAATATCACATATAAAACTGAAATCCAGTATATAAAAAAAGAACAATGATTGTGAAGAACAGAGTTTTAAATAATGGCTGATTCATCTGGCAGCACCCAGGCCATCTACATTCATACCCATCCTCCACAGCAGAGGGCCCGGGAGAAGAGTTGAACCTTGAAGGTCCTCTAGCATAGGGATGATGGGAGTAGCCAAGATTTCAGAGGTTTATTCATTTCCTTATTTCTTTTTTGCTTTTTAAGCATTCTTCTGAAGATTAAGGCTGTACTTCGTTGTCCCAGGAAATAAATATAAGTATCTTTCTTGTTTTTTTTCCAATAAGAGGAGGTGGTTTGGATTGCTTTTCTCAAGCAATGGATCACTCTTGGCCTGTTATTTAACACAACGGTCCCCAACCTTTCTAGGTTGGTGGCTCAGCCGGAGGGGAGGGGCATGTGAGTGGTAGGCACACACATGGACTCACAGCTTCATTTGTGCAAGTGGTGTGCATGTGTGCCCTCCGCTTGAACGAACAGCCCCCCCCCAAAGAATGAAATATTTTGGGGAATGTTAAAAAAAGGCAGAAAGCAACCCCAATCTTTCTCAACAACCTCAAGCAGAAACCTCAGGTCTTTAGAGATGGATTTATTTTTATTTATTTATTTTATTTGGATTTATATGCCGCTCCTCTCCGAAGACTGGATCAATCTGTTCATAAAGAAAACACCTTCAGTCCCCACAGCTGATGGGATTAAGAGTTTACATTCCCATATTCTAAGGACAGGACATGACCCTTAGGACATAACAGGATTAACCCCCCACCATTAGACTAGTAAAAGACACAAAACCCGACTACATTGCACAACCCCCTGGAGCATCTCAATCCGGAGGTATAAAAACCGACCCACTCTCAACTCCATTTTGTCGGAACTGCATGCTGTTGCTGATTCTGCTAATCAATAAACAAGAACCTTCTTTCCTAAGCAGCCTCCATTTTATTTCCAGCATCTTTCTCCTGGCATGGAACTGGATCTGATTTTTCTTTCAACAGTGGCTTGCGCAATCTGTTCACTTCACACAATGTTTATTTCTTTTGAAGTGTCTTTGATTCAGTTTTAACTCCTGGCAACCGCCTGGATAAGTCCTTACAGTTTTATTGGCAACCATTTTAGAAATAGTGCCATTGTCTTCCTTTCAGGACTAGGAGAAAGTGGCTGGCCCAAGGTTGACCAACTGGTTTCTGGGCAAGGCTGGACTTGAATTTTTCGCCTGCCCTCTCTAACCCATTGCTTTTAACCACTGCCAAAACGTTACATACAGTATTACCAGAAATATTCCCAAATGTTTTAGAACATAATACTTTCCCCTGTATAGATTGGTGGATGGGGAAACAAAAAACCCTGTCAAATTCCATGCAGTTTGTTATAATCCCTGTCACAGCATGACTTATAATACCATATTTCACAAATCACTAGACATCTCATTATCTCAGCTGACTGTGTTAA
>JARGCV010000505.1:377500-595000 GCA_034064705.1 Bothrops alternatus | reverse complement strand
GCATCTGTGAGTTAATCCTATTATGTCCCAAAGATCACATCCTGCTTCCATGGTGCTGGGGCTAATGACTCTTAGAGTTTGGGTGGGATATGTAAATTTTAGGTGTCTTTGTCTTCCTAAGCTTCTAGCTGGAGGCCTCCAACCTTCCTGAATGGATTATTTACATCTGCATTTCTACAGAGCTGGTTTCTGCTTGGGGGAGGCAGACTTGGGGCTATTAAGAAAAACTGGGCATGCTTTTCTGTCTCTTTAATATCCTTGGAGGAAATATATGTTTCTGCCCGTTTAATATTTCCTTCTCTAGGGGGCTGACTTCCCACAGTACAGTGACAAATAATGTCAAAAAGTGTAAGGAAGAGTTCAGAAGCTCTGACTTCCATATTTGATTAGCCAGAACGGATGCCATTGTCATCCTCCTGAAAAACATCTGTGGAAAACATCTTCAAAGAAAAACAACAACAAGGAAGTCCAGTTGCGCATCTAGATCCGAAAAAAAACTATCATATATCTACCCTGACCTCCAACCTAAATGTTGGAGGTGTGAAAGTATGGAGGCTACATATTTTCATGTATGGTGGACCTGTAGAAAAATTAAAGCTTTCTGGAGAAAAATATGGTGGACACTTCAAACCATTTTGAAAAAGCGTATTGAATTTCTACCTCAGTTGTTTTTGTTAGGGATCATAAAAGACTGCACCACCACAGAGACGAACTTAATTTTGAATTTAATCACAGCAGCGAGACTGTTGGTGGGACAATACTGGAAGAAACCAGAAACACCATCTATTGAAGAATGGACTTTGAAAGTCATAAATATGGCAGAAATGGCTAAAATATCGGCATATTTGAAGGATCATTCAAATGAAAGATATATGTGGGACTGGAAACATTGGATAGACTACATACAAGAGAAACACCAATCAAAGAAAATGTATCTGGCTTATAGTTAGATCTTGATATACGGAGTGAAGAATGTTTACAAGTTTAAAATGATTGTATTAAGTTGAATAGCATTTAACTTGAATTTTTTCTTTGTTTACATGTACAAATATATATTTAATAATAATAATAAAAAAGCACCTTTGGGACAACCAGGGCCTGGATGACTAAGAGTCTCCGTAGACCTTTAAATGAAGTATTTAATTTTTGCTTGGTTTCTTGAACCCGTTGAACTGGGCCATTTGTTGAAAAAAGCTGACTTCATTGACTTAGGGAATTGAATCTGACAGAAGTTGTGGTGTCTTATTTTTGAGACAAGCAGGATAGGGAAACAGAACCTATGTCTCTAAACCATCTTACTGCTAAACCAGAGTTTAGTATAATATGCACGTTTAATAGTGGTTTGCTCGTTCACATGTAGTTCATGAAAATAAGTGATAGCCATGACTATCTCCAACTTACATTTCATTTCTCCTAAAACACAATAAGCACTTGGTTGTTTTTATGTTCTAATTGTAGAGGACATTTTGATCTGGCAATAGAAACCTAAAACTGTATAATGTCAATACAGAGAATATTTCTTTAAACAGAAACAACCTAACACATTACTCTGGTTGCTGCTTTGAATATCACAGAACTGGCAGAAAAAATGATCAAAATGTGTATTTAATTCTCCCCACCTGACAACCAAAACTTCAAAATAATAAAGTACAATCTGTGTACGTAAATTGTAAGCATTAGCCCTAGCTGAAAAGAACAGTTAATGTTTTTCATCATTCTATTTTTCTCCATCAACTTCCCTGATTTGAGAACTCAGAATAACTCCTAAAAACTTAACTGTTTGATGGGCGTAATAGAAAGATGCTACCTCAAGTTTATTGAAATCGGTGCATCCACCAATTCTCCGGGATTTTGAACCGTAATTACATACGGAAGAATTCCTTCCTCATAAAGAAAGTGAACACTGAAAATCAACATTCTCTACTCCAGATATTTTGATCTCTTCCAGTAAAGTTAACTGAAAGAAATAGCTGCCATTTTAACATGCTTATCTTTAAATGCTGAAGGAAACAACAGCTATCGTGTACTGTATTGTTAGAAAATATTAAAGAAGATGTTTTGCTCCTTCGTCATCTTAGCCCGCCAGAATAAAAGTATCTCAAATAGAAATGGCACCCTAGTTAACCTGTTGTTTTAAAAGCAGTGGAAACTTTTAGAGCTAATTGTTCTCGCAAATGTGTACTTAATTTAAAATTTAAGATAGGGATTTATTCATGAACCTGTGGAAGTGGGCCACCTTAGATTGCTGTTGAGACTCAGAGGCTCTGAGTAGAAATCTCTCCAAAGAAACCACAATTGAAACTTGACCTAATTTGTGTTCCTTTTTCTACATATGGAGAACACCAAGCAGGGCAGAGATAGGCGGAAGAAATAAGCCAGTTTCTGATTGTAAGTACCTAACTAGGGCTCTCCCCCAAGCATAGTATTACTAGCTATGTGACCAAGGCCGTTGTTTCATCTAATATTTTGTTGTGCCTTTCTGTTTCTTTACCCTAGTTGATAAAGAACATTAATGTCATGTGCAGGGAAATCAGGAAGCCAGGCAGTTCAAAGAATATGGGTTTATCGCAAGCTAACACTCTCTAGGACAGGGGTTCTCAACCTTGGCAACTTTAAGACTTGTGGACTTCAACTCCCAGAATTCCTCAGCCAGCAAAGCTTAAAGTCTTAAAGTTGCCAAGGTTGAGAACCCCTGCCCTAGGAGAATCTGAACTAACTACGAACAATCAAAGCAAATTGGTGGTAGATAGGAGTCAACGGAATTCAAGGTGGAATGGAATTAGATCTTTTTTTGGTACAAAGGGACACATCTGACTCTTCTCTTGGGCTCAGCCTGGTCAACTCCTACATTAAGAAGGGCTTTGATCAGTCACTCAATATGAAATTGGAGCTAGACTTGGTACACTGTCCAAAAATGTTTGACATCCCCATTTCTTAATCTTGTTTTTCTAAGGAATCCATACTCCATGCTGGATGAAAAAGTAAACCATGGTAATATGATAGTCTCTTCCCACACTCCCTTGGATAAATCTGTACTCAGTTTCCTTATGACTATAAGTAGATGCCAAATTACTGTTCCCACTGCATGAAGGCTGTCCGGATTCAGGTGGAACAAGAGCTCCTTCAGACCAGTTAGGAAAGCTTCCAATTCCAATCTTTTCCATGGGGGGTCTACATTGGTTGATGAGTCATGTTGTAGGTATCCATCCCAGGTTTTGGCTCTGAGCATACTTTCCTCCCTTTTCCATTCTGGTGCTCTTTTTTATTGGCATCCTGCTCACAGCACCGGTTGTTTTCTGAAATCCTTGTATGGCCAGTTAATTTAGAATTTGCAAGATGGGTTATCGAAGCCGGAGGACATCAAAAGAAATGTGAGGGTTGAAAGAAAATGGACAAGAAGAAACTAATCAAGAGAGAACCAGCCTAGAACTAAGGAGAAACTTCCTGATAGTTAGAACAATTAACCAGTGGAACAGCTGCCTTCAGAAGTTGTGGGTACTCCATCTCTGGAGGCTTTTAAGAAGAGGCTGGACAGACATGTGTCTGAAATTGTATAGGGTTTCCTGCCTGAGCAGGGGGTTGGACTACATGACCTCTGAGGTCCTTTCTGACTCTGTTATTCCGTATGGTCTGTATGTTCTACTAACGGACAAGGAGCCCTTCCTCCATCTGTCATCATGAGCCTAAGAGGTCAGGAAGTCTCTGGAATTCATTGCACTAAGGGGTCCTTTTCACAGAGCAGGTTTTATAAGCCCCAAAACACATCTTTTTTTCCTCCCTACGTAGAGTTGCCCATCTGAAGCCTCAACAGAAGGAAAGCTGTTCATGAAGATTAAATGTCCAGTAGGCATTGGTCATCGGCTGTGGCGAGGGGAGCATTCACCCAGGTTCACCTGGTGTGCCAGTTGCGGCCCTATTTGGATCGGGAGTCACTCCTCACAGTCACCCATGCCCTTGTCACCTCGAGATTCGACTACTGTAATGCTGTCTACATGGGGCAACCTTTGAAGAATGTCCGGAGACTGCAGGTAGTCCAGAATGCGGCCGCGTGAGCTGTCTTGGGTCTCCCAAGACATGCTCATATTACTCCAGCTCTTCGTGAGCTGCACTGGCTACCAATTGGTCTCCGAACACAATTCAAAGTGTTGGTTATGACCTATAAAGCCCTTTATGGCAATGGGCCAGGATACTTGCGGCACCGTCTCCTGCCTCATGAATCCCAGCGACCGGTCAGGGCGCATAGGGTTGGCCTCCTACGAGTCCTGTCTGTTAAACAATGCCATCTGAACATAAGAACATCAGAAGAGCCATGCTGAATCAGGCCAAAGCCCATCGAGTCCAGCATTCTGTGTCACACAGTGGCCCACCAAATGTACATGGGGATCTTGAGCAGAAAGAGAAGGCAAAACCCTCCCTTTCCCTTGACCCCCAAACAAATGGTACTCAAGGGAATCCTGCCTGCCTCAACAAACATAGAGGCGGCACATGGACATCTGTTTTAATAACCACCAATACACTTTCCATCCATGAATCTATCTAGCCCTGCCTTGAAGCTGTCAAGGCTGACAGCTGTCACGACCCCTTCAGGAAGTGAATTCCATAAATCAACGACCCTCTGGGTGAAGAAATATTTCCCTTTATTTGTCCTCACTTTCTTAGCTATGAGCTTCAGGGAGTGCCCCCTTGTCCTGGTATTGTGTGATAGAGAAAAGAATTTTTCTCTATCCACCTTTTCTATCCCATGCATGATTTTATACACTTCGATCAAGTCACCCCTTAAACGCCGTCTTTCAAGGCTGAAGAGACCAAGGCGTTGCAATCTGGTTTCATAAGGGAGGCACTCCATTTCCTTGATCATTCTTGTTGCCCTTTTTTGCACCTTTTCCAGTTGGCGGGACCTAGGGCAAGGGCCTTCTCCGTTGCTGCCCCAGCCCTCTGGAACCAGCTTCCCTTGGAGGTTCATACTGCTTCCTCCCTCCTAGCTTTCCGGAAAGGGCTGAAGACACATCTATGCCGACAGGCTTGGGGCATATGAGCTGAGCTCTGCCCCTCGGCCCTAAGAGTGTCCCGCCATCAGTGCTTGTGAATTGATTGTGTTTGTGTGGGGTATGAATGTGGTTGATTTTAAATTGTTGTTGTGTTTTTGTTGTGAGCCGCCCCGGGTCTTCGGAGAGGGGTGGCATATAAGTGTGAATAAACATAAACATAAACATCTGCTCAGACAAAGAAGTAAAAGAACTGATTGGGGTTAGAGCAAACCAGTATGAACAAAGGCATAGAATCAAAATCACATGAAGTCTTAGTACCGCTTTATAAAGCCTTAGTAAGGCCACACCTGGAATACTGCATCCAGTTTTGGTCACCACATTACAAAAAAAGATGTTGAGTTTGGAAGAAGTGCAAAGAAGAACAACTAAGATGATTAAAGGCCTGGCGACAAAAACATATAAAGAATGGTTGCAGGAATTGGGTATGGCCAGTCTAGAGGAAAGGACTAGAGGTGACATGATAGCAGTATACAAATATTTGAGGGACTGCAACAAAGAAGAAGTGGACAATTTATTTTCCAAAGCACCAGAAGGCAAGACAAGAAACAATGGATGGAAACTAATGAAGGAGAGAAGCAACCTGGAATTAAGGAGGAACTTCCTAATAGTGAGAATAATTAGCCAGTGGAACAGAAAGTTGCCTTCAGACATTGTGGGTGCTCCATCACTGGAGGTTTTTAAGAAGAGACTGGACAGCCACTTATCTGGAATGGTATGGGGTCTCCTGCTTGAGCAGGGGGTTGGACTAAAAGACCTCCAAAGTTCCTTCCAGCTCTATTCTGATTGATTTAATTGTATTTTCTCACAACTTGCAAGAGTAAATAGGAAGAACTGGCTTCTCTAAGCAGCCTCTCTTCCGGGTGTTTAATAGAAAAAAATACAGATGAATCACAGGATTCCCCCCCCCAATGTTTGCTATTTAAATTGCTTAGTAATAATGTAGCTCCATTTTCATATTTTGCTTAATGGTGCATGAAGGCTTAATAGTGGCCTTTTGCAAGTTACGTTATGGTTTGATTTTATGGGCTGTTTGGGGGTTCTGGTGTTATTTTGTGGATTTCATTTCATTTCTTTTTTTTTCTTTTTTTTTTCTTTTTAACCAGAGAGATTTTGTCGTGTTTTACCTGTTCATGAACCAGGCATTGAAATCATTTGGATATGATGATGATGACGATGATGATGATGATAATGATAATGACGATTTACTTGAGTGTTTGGAGCCTGTGTTGTGGATGGGATCATTTTTAGCACAGTCTAAGAAACCACCTCTTGGAGAGCAAAAAATAGCTCTTCAGTTTTCAATCTGTCAAGAAATATATTTATGGTATGTATATATATTGTGTGTATGTTTTCTGAGGTTTTCACGGGTGTTTGTATGTAGGTCTTTGGTTCTTCGGGTTTTCTCCCACGTAGAATTTGAAGTGTCTTGGCGACGTTTCGACGAAGTCTCATTCGTCATCTTCAGGCTGGTGCTTTTGCCTTCTGCTTCTAGGAGCAATGTGAGATTTTAGCTGTTTCTTCCTTTTAACTGCCAGTGGGGGTTTGAACTGATTGGCTGGGAGCTCAGCTGTGTTCTGATTGGGTGGAGGTGTGTTCTGATTGGTTAGGGGCTTGGCTGTGCGCTGATTGGATGGGGGGTTGGCTGTGCTCTGATTGGCTGGGGGAGTGTTCTGTTTGGGTGGGGGCTTTGTTGTGCTCAGGTTAGTCTGAGTTACAGGGGGACTAGAGATGGTGAACTGCATAGCTGTTTGGCTTCGCGTTCGTGGTCATGCCTCATCTTCATGGTGGGTGTCAGTTTGCTTCATGTATGGATTGGAGGGGTTTAAGGTGGCTAATGATGCAGCTGTGGTCTGGCTTCTGGTTTGTGGTTGTGCCTCCTCATCGGTGTGGGTTTGGGTTTGCTTTTTGCCTGGATGTGTGGTGGTGACATCCTGTGTGGTTTTTGTGAGTGTAGGTCTGGTGTCATTCCCCGTGCTATGGACTCGTCTGTCAATAAGGGCAGGTTTCCAAATGGCTGGTACGCGGGAGGTATCATCTTGTTTGTTCGTGCTGTGTGGGCGTTTTTCTATCTCGATGGCTTCTCTGATTATTCTGTTATTAAAGTGTTCAGTTTTGGCGATAGTTCTGGTCTTTTTGAAATCAATTTCATGTCCTGTGGCTTTGAAGTGTTGGACCAGGGAAGAAGTTGGTTCCTCTTTTTTGACTGAGTTTTTGTGTGCTTCAATGCATATATATATAGCAACATTGCTGCTAGAAGCACGAAGTCGAAAGCACCAGCCTGAAGATGACAAATGGGACTTCGTCGAAACGTTGCCAAGACAGTTCAGATTCTACGTGGGAGAAAACCCAAAGAACCAAATACCTATATACAAACACCCGCGAAAACCTCAGAAAACACACACACACACACACACACACACACACACACACACACACACACACACACACACACACACACACACACACACACACACATATATATATATATATATATATATATATATATATATATATATATATATATATATATATATATATATATATATATATATATATATATATATATGCTTTCTGAGGAAATATATATACGTGCTTCTAGGAGCAATGTGTGATCATAGCTGTTTCTTCCTTTTAACTGCCAGTGGGGGTATTTACTGATTGGCTGGGAGCTTGGCTGTGTTCTGATTGGGTGGAGGTGTGTTCTTTTTGGTTAGGGGCTTGTCTATGCTCTGATTGGATGGGGGCTTGGCTGTGCTCTGATTGGATGGGGGAGTGTTCTGTTTGGGTGGGGGCTTTGTTGTGCTCAGGTTAGTCTGAGTTGCAGGGAGATTTGAGATGGTGAGCTGCATTGCTTTTGTTTGGCTTCGCATTCATGGTGGGTTTCAGTTTGCTTCATGTATGGATTGGAGGGGTTTAAAGTGGCTAATGATGCAGCTGTGGTCTGGCTTCTTGTTTGTGGTCATGCCTCATCATCGGTGTGGGTTTGGGTTTGCTTTTTGCATGGATGTGTGGTGGTGACATCCTGTGTGAGTGTGGGTCTGGTGTCATTCTTTGTGTTAGGGACTCATTTGTCAATAAGGGCGGGTTTTCAAACTCAGCAACAAGATCCACCTCGCACTTTGGGACAAATCCAAACAACTTGCCATCTGGAGAGCCGAAATGTCGCCAAGACACTTCCAATTTTACACGGGAGAAAACCCGAATAACCAAACACCTACATACAAACACCCGCGAAAACTCACATTTTTTCTTTTCTTCTAACTTTGATCCATTTAAATACTCATTTATTTCAAAGGATTCTATGCCAAATCTTTCTTTGTCAAATCACATTGTGGAGTGGGTGGAGTACAATAATGTAAATAAAATCTTGTCGTTTTTGCAGATATTCTCATTTGAAACTTTGGTAGGCAAAGGACTCTCTACTCATTGGCTACATCCTTTTGAAAACTCATTAAAAATACAAGTGAGAAAGTGGGAACGCGGGATCAACTACAGATACACGTGAATCCATTTCACAAGGGACACTTTCTAAAAAAAATGACTGAAAATTGCCTTCCACGCATGACTTCTTGGAACTGTTTTGAAGGAAGTCAACTTCTTTAGGTTCTTTTGTACCAGGGATGTCTTAGAAGACTTGGAAGCAATTATATTCGCTCAGATACTCCATCCGATACAAATGGGGATACAAGGGATTGAAAACTGAAGATGGAAAACAGTGAGTTGGGTCTCTAGAAGATCTCTAAGGTCCCGCCCAACCCTTTTATTCTGCGTTCTATATATTCTAATATTTTATTTGAGGCAGATCATTCAAATTAAGATAGCTGGAAACGTAAAAGGATTTCTGTAGTAAAATCTTCACCGAGCTGTTTTTTGAAGTCTTCCGATATCCATAGATAGTTACCAAAAATGCAAGTTATTATAAGATTGAGGCAGTCTAGATCTCAAATGAGAGTTCCCAGGTTTCCACTCCGGCACTGACCTAATTACTGGCTTTATTATTAATTAGTCTATTACTTTTCTATCACCTTTTTCAGTGCAATCTTTTTCTTTGCTCTGGTGGCTTGATACTCAGCAGTAATTATAATAAAATAATTGCATCTATCTTACATTTTCCCCCTAAAGGGCATGAAGTAATATAAAAAGGTACCAGAAAAATCACAGTATCCAACACACCATTTAGCAGACTTCAGATATGACAGGGGAAAAAAATCTTCTTTTGGGCTCTTCACTCCCAAATAATGGAGAAGTCCATTCTTATTCAGGCATCCCAGACAATTGATGTAATTTACATTCTTTGTTTAATTGCTTAATTTACATTTTTATGCCTTTTAGGTCATTTCTGAAGGGATGCAAATGGATGCAAATGCTGTAAAAATGTCAATTACACAGTTACACACATGAAAGATTACACACATTCAGACGTAATGGATAGCCCTTTCCCCGGGATGATCCATTAAATTGAACTTTTTATTCTCCATTATCCTTCAACTTTCAGAAGTGATTAATATATATATTTTCTTTCTCTCTTTCTCTATGGATGCTGAAAAGTGCTTGTGTGATATGGGTGAGAAAGGAGGACTTCTCTGGAAATTGGAATTGTGGCAATCTTATTAATTAATTAATACTTATTTCCATAAATGTAAATATATATATAATTTGTAAAGAAAAATTAATTAATTAATTAATTTTTCTTTTAAAATTATATATTTTTTTTACATTTATGGGAATAAGTATTGCTTCTTTGAAGTGTATTTAATAATAAAAGGAAATAGTTGATAGCACCTAGCTATCAGCTAGAAGGAAAAGTGAAAGTGAGGAAGGAAGGAAGGAAGGAAGGAAGGAGGGAAAGGGAAAGGGAAAGTGAGGAAGGAAGGAAGGAAGGAAGGAAAAAAGGAAGGAAGGAAAGAAGGGAATGAAAGTGAGGAAGGAAGGAAGGAACAAAAGGGGAAGGAAGGAAGGGGAGGAAGGAAGGATAGTGAAAATGAGGAAAGAAGGAAGGAAGGAACAAAAGGGGAAGGAAGGAAATGGGAAGGAAGAAAGGAAGGAAGGAAGGGAGGGAAGGAGGGAGGGAGGGAGGGAGGGAGGGAAAGAAAGTGAAAGTGAAAGAAGGAAGGAAGGGAAAGTGAAAGGAAGGAAGGAAGGAAGGAAAGGGGAAGGAAGGAAGGAACAAAAGGGGAAGGAAGGAAGGAAGGAAGGAAGGAAGGAAGGAAGGAAGGAAGGGAAAGGGAAAGGGAAAGTGAGGAAGGAAGGAAGGGAGGGAGGGAAAGTGAAAGTGAGGAAGAAAGGAAGGAACAAAAGGGGAGGGAAGGAAGGAGGAAGGAAGAGGAGGAAGGAAGGAAGGATAGTGAAAGTGAGGAAAGAAGGAAGGAAGGAAGGAAGGAAGGAAGGGGAGAGGAAGGGAGGAAAGTGAAAGTGAGGAAATAAGGAAGGAAATGGGAAGGAAGGAAGGAAGGAAGGAAGGGAGGGAGGGAGGGAAAGAAAGTGAAAGTGAAAGAAGAAGGAAGGAAGGAAGGAAGGAAGGGAAAGTGAAAGGAAGGAAGGAAGAAACAAAAGGGGAAGAAAGGAAGGAAGGAACAAAAGGGGAAGGAAGGAAGGAAGGAAGGAAGGAAGGAAGGAAGGAAAGAAAGAAGGAAGGAAGGGAGGAAGGGGAGAGGAAGGGAGGAAAGTGAAAGTGAGGAAATAAGGAAGGAAATGGGAAGGAAGGGAGGGAGGGAGGGAGGGAAAGAAAGTGAAAGTGAAAGAAGGAAGGAAGGAAGGAGGGAAGGAAGGAAGGAAGGAAGGAAGGAAGGCAGGAAGGAACAAAAGGGGAAGGAAGGAAGGAAGGAAGGAAGGAAGGAAGGAAGGAAGGAAGGAAGGAAGGAAAGGGGAGGAAGGAAGAAAAGTGAAAGCGAGGAAAGAAGGAAGGAAGGAAAATAGTGTTGGAGACAAAAAAAACTTGCAAGAAGGCAATGATAAAACAGTTTACTATATCCAGAAAGACTCCATGGAAGTGCAGTTCTGAAAGTGCAATTAATAGGGGATATTTTTATCCCATTTCAGTAGCCTCCTTCCTCTTGAAGGCCGAGTCGTAACCTCCAATACTTCACAGCTCTTTGGAACCAGAGATTTTGACCTTGGGAGGCATCTGCTTGGTCCTTTCTCTGAGCACCAGATATGGGATAGGACAGGTGGTCTCCCTCCTCAACAAAAGGAGTGTGGGGATAAAACAGGTCAAGGAGTTGCAAATGTCTGCCTTTCTGTGTAGGAAGACTTTTCCCCAACTTAGCACTCTTCCTGTGCGTGGAGACTTGGGTTTCCACAACTTCCAAGCTGTTGGACTTTGCTTAAAAATTCGGGGAAGCAAAAGCAACATCTGAAGAATCATGAGGCTGGTCTCCGAACACAATTCAAAGTGTTGGTTATGACTTATAAAGCCCTTTATGGCAATGGACCAGGTTACTTGCGGGACCGTCTTCAGCGTCATGAATCCCAGCGACCGGTCTCCTACGGGTCCCGTCCATCAAATAATGTTATCTGACAGGCCCTAGGACAAGGGCCTTCTCCGTTGCTGCCCCAGCCCTCTGGAGCCAGCTTCCCTCGGAGGTACGTACTGCCTCCTCCCTCCTAGCTTTCCGTAAACTTTTAAAGACCCATTTATGCCGACAGGCTTCGGGGGTATGAACTTTGTTCTGCCCCCGGGCCGAGGAATCGCCTTCCATTGCTGAGTGTTTATTTGATTGTGTTTGCTTGTTGTATGTGTCGATTTTTTAATTGGATGTAATTATTGTTATTGATTTTTATCTATGTCTATGTTCTTGTTGTGAGCCGCCCCGAGTCTTGGGAGAGGGGCGGCATACAAATTTAATTAAATACAAATACAAATACAAATTTCTTGCGTTAGAGCCCAGCATTCAAATGCCTCACTGACAAATAGTTCTCCTGTTTAAGTCCTACTCCTTATTCTTATTTACTCGCTCTTTTCCTTCCTTCCTCCATTACTCTTGGGCTTGTATCTCTCTCTCCCTTCCACCCAACGTGCAAATCGGGAGCCGGTGGTATTTATGGAACGTTATTAGCATTTATTATTTATACGGTGGCTGGACTGATCCTCTCCATTCATGCAGTCAAGGTCAAAGCACGCTCGTCCGTGCGTCTTGCAGACTGCTGGCTCCTCGGCTTCCTTCCTTGGGCTTCCTGCTGTTTCTCCAACTACTTGCCAACTCACCAGAGAAATATCTTTGCCCCATCTTATTTCTTCTCCTGGCTCGCTGCCAGGGAGAAAGCTGGCTGCAAGAACATGAATGGAAGCAAGGAGCAAGAAGGGCGGGAGGCTGATAAGTCTGCGGAGTCCAAAGTCTTTAAAATAGCCGGGATGCACACACACACACACACACACACACACACACACACACACACACACACACAAGCATACTAGAAAGCGGCAGTTTGGCGTGTTAGCTGAATATCATTGAAAGCAATAAAGAAGAGAATATTTATAGCTCGGGGTTGAACTGTGGGGGTCCTTGGTGCTCTCTGAGCTGGGTTGTTTTCTTGTGGATGTTTCATTACCCAAGGAGGTAACATCATCAGTGCGAGAAGGGAGTTGGGTTTGCTGTCTATTTATATACAGGTGGTTTACCCTGCCAATGTTGGTGCGGGTGTTCTTGGGGGTTCCTGTTGCTTATGGATAGACAGACAGATGTGGGGCCCTTGGTGCTCTCTGAGATTGATGGTTTTCTGGCAGATGTTTCATTACCCAACTAGGTGACATTATCAGTCTACAGGTACTGGTACAGTTAGTTGGGTAATGAAAGATCTGCAAATAAACGACCAAGCTCAGAGAGCACCAAGGACCCCCACATTTTTCTTATATTTACAGTAAGGAAAGATTGCATAGGAAAGTGATGTTTGTTTATCCTTTACTGAATAAGTCTCTCTCTCTCTCTCTCTCTCTCTCTCTCTCTCTCTCTCTCTCTCTCTCTCTCTCTCTCTCTCTCTCTCTCTCTTATCTCTCTCTCTCTATTATCTCTCTATATTATCTCTCTCTCTCTCTATTATATATATCTCTCTATATTATCTCTCTCTCTCTTATCTCTCTTATCTCTCTCTCTCTATTATCTCTCTATATTATCTCTCTCTCTATTATATATATATATATATCTTATCTCTCTCTCTCTTATCTCTCTCTCTATTATCTCTCTCTTATCTCTCTCTCTCTCTATTATCTCTCTCTCTATTATCTCTCTCTCTCTATTATCTCTCTCTCTATTATCTTTCTCTCTCTCTCTATTATCTTTCTCTCTCTCTCTCCATCTACCTCTGTCTGTCTGTCTGTCTATCTATCTATCTTATCTACCTACCTACCTACCTCTCTCTCTCTCTCTCCATCCACCTCTGTCTGTCTGTCTGTCTGTCTGTCTGTCTGTCTGTCTGTCTGTCTGTCTATCTATCTATCTATCTATCTATCTTATCTACCTCTCTCTCTCTCTCCATCCACCTCTGTCTGTCTGTCTGTCTATCTATCTATCTATCTATCTATCTATCTATCTATCTATCTATCTATCTATCTATCTATCTATCTATCTTATCTACCTCTCTCTCTCTCTCTCTCTCTCTCTCTCTCTCTCTCCATCCACCTCTGTCTGTCTGTCTGTCTGTCTGTCTGTCTGTCTGTCTGTCTGTCTGTATGTATGTATGTATGTATGTACATATGTACGTACCTTCCTTCCTACCTACCTACATACATACATATTGCAAACCGTTTCTTCAAATACATTCAATCTTCAATACATCTTCTCATAATGTAGGCATTTTTTAAATAGCTGGAAATAGCTTTGCAGAGTTTTAAGGATGATGAACTTGGTGGATATCACTGCCCTGCCCAGATCTTTTGTCATCATCATTCGTTGGCTTGGCTCTTTTCCCAATTATATTGTTATATAGATTGCATTGTATCAATAAAGTGATCTTTACATAATACGACTAGGAATTATGAACATCTCATTATTTAGATGAAAGTACGGAAAATGGAAAGAACGTTAAAGCATTCTATCAATATTAATTACAATTTAAGATGCCAATGTTACAAGCATAAAATTATTTGGGTTTTTTTTATCGAAAGTTTAATAGAATCTCCGCAATTAACATCAGAGTATTGGCTCTGTGATCATGTGTGTGATATATTGGTTATATAATGTGTGCGTGTATTGATGAAACAAAAAGATAAATGAGATAAATTTAACAGATGTTCAAATACCTAAAAAGTAAAAGGAAGAAGCTAAAAGCAAAATAATAATAATAATAATAATAATAATAATAATAATAATAATAATAATAATAATAATAATAATAATAATAATAATAATAATATACACATTTGATATTAACAACATTTAAGGACATTCATGGACCCTTAAAAACCAGACTGTGGGAGTGGGGGTTATATTTGCCACGTTTCATGTGTATGGGAATAATTCTTGCTTAAATTTAGTTAAACTCCTATTCTGTTACGTATATTGTTAGCATACTTGTTGGTAGCCTGCTGGCTTGTTTTTAATAACCTGCAAAATTGTAATTAATTAACATAATTAATTTCTGTCAGCAAGATATTTTTTGTTACTAAAATATCTAACAGGACTTTGGGGACCCCAAGTGAGAGCAGCTACCTGGTCAGTTCCCAATGATGCAGAAAGTGAGGCTAAATGTCCTTTTGAACCATCCAATTTAGTTTCTTATGATTAAAAGGGATTGATTTCCAGTGATAAATACAAAGACTCTCTCTGATTTCCATTAGAAATATGTTTGCACTCTTAGTGCATTTGATTCGCTCTAGGGATAACAGAGGGATAGAATCAAGATCGCACAAAGTGTTAATACCATTTTACAATCCCTTGGTAAGGCCACACCTGGAATACTGCATCCAGTTTTGGTCACCACGATGTAAAAAAGATGTTGAGACTCTAGAAAGAGTGCAGAGAAGAGTGACAAAGATAACCAGAGAACTGGAGGCTAAAGCATATAAGGAACGGTTGCTGGAATTGGGAATGTCTAGTTTAACGAAGAGAAGGACGAGGGAGGACATGATAGCAGTCTTCCAGTATCTCAGGGGCTGCCCCAAAGAAGAGGGAGTCAAGCTATTCTCCAAAGCACTTGAAAGCAGGACAAGAAGCAACGGATGGAAACTAAGAAAAGAGAGAAGCAACCTAGAACTAAGGAGAAATTTCCTGACAGTTAGAACAATTAATCAATGGAACAAATGCCTCCAGAAGCGGTGAATGCTCCAATACTGGAAGTTTTTAAGAAGAGATTGGACAACCATGGTTTCCTGCCTGAGCAGGGAGTTGATGACCTCCAAGGTCCCTTCCATCATCATCACCATCACCACCACCACCACCACCACCACCACCACCACCACCACCACCACCATCATCATCATCATCATCATCATCATCATCATCATTGATCATCGCACAGTCAGCCAGGTGTTCAGACTGGATTTGGCATTTTTGTCTACCTATCGAGTCCTTCCCAAGGACCTGGGATAGGCAGATGTGGATGTTTGATGGTATTACAGATATTGTCGCAGGATGGAAGCGATTCCTAGTAAGCCCACCTTTTGAAATTGACTAATGGTGAATTTGTCAATGCCAGTGGTGCTCAAGAGGTGGTCCAGTTGTTTTGGGATTGCATCAAAGGCACCTATTACTATTGGTACTACCTTTGCTTGCTTTTGCCACAGTCTTTCTATTATTATTATTATTATTATTATTATTATTATTACTACTACTACTACTACTACTACTACTACTACTACTACTACTACTACTACTACTACTACTACTACTACTACTACTACTACTACTGGACCTAACAGACCAGATATTTTTTTAAAAATGTGAACAATTATTTTGGGTTTTGCTAATTTTTTTAAACTGCTGTGAGATCAGAGCAGTAGTAATATACTTATTATTAATATTAATTATTATTTCTTGCTTAACTCACCATGGGGCTACTCTACTTCTAACAGAGATAATTATAAGTATAATCTAGAGATAATCTAATATAATCTAAAAATAAAACCTTCCCTGAGTTGAGCTCCAGAGTACTTTTTTTTTTTTTGAGGTCATCAAAGTCAGATAGGCGTGATGCCTTCTGATGTGATAGATTCTTCAAACAATGTTTGAAGATTGGTTTTTTTTTTCCTCGAGACACCAGCAGGGAGTATCCTTGTACAGGGTTTACACCATGTAGTATTAAAGTGCCGTTCCTGTCAATCAAAAAAAATAATCTTTTATACTGCGTAATTGACAGACCAAGCTGTGAATGGACTGCTTTGTGATAGATCACTGTAATTGTTTTGTCACAGTTACAAATATATCATGGCTGCGAAATGCACCTGTATTGTTGTTTTGCCTACCTAGCCAAGTACAGGTATGTGTTGTTCCGGATAATTAATCCTGTCCCATTGTGGAGCTCTTAAATAGGCAGCATTTTGTTGTAGGTGGTACAGTCCTAATGGTGCTGAATGATAGAGAATTGCTGTTGCTCAAAGCCAAATATTCTATTCTATTCTGTTCTGTTCTGTTCTGTTCTGTTCTGTTCTGTTCTGTTCTGTTCTGTTCTGTTCTGTTCTAGTCTAGTCTAGTCTAGTCTAGTCTAGTCTAGTCTGTTATTCTATTCTATTACTATTCTATTCTGTTCTGTTCTAGTCTAGTCTAGTCTAGTCTGTTATTCTATTCTATTACTATTCTATTCTGTTCTGTTCTGTTCTATTCTATTCTGCATTCTATATTCTATTCTGTTCTGTTCTGTTCTAGTCTAGTCTAGTCTAGTCTAGTCTAGTCTAGTCTAGTCTAGTCTAGTCTGTTATTCTATTCTATTCTATTCTATTCTATTCTATTCTGTTCTGTTCTGTTCTGTTCTGTTCTGTTCTGTTCTGTTCTGTTCTGTTCTGTTCTGTTCTGTATTCTGTATTCTATATTATATTCTGTTCTGTTCTGTTCTATATTCTATGTTCTGTATTCTATATTCTATGTTCTATATTCTATTCTGGATCTGATTCTGGATTCTGTTCTATTCTATTCTGGTTTCTGTTCTGTTCTATTCGCCATTGATGAAGATGTTTTGATTTTTGGAGGAAAAAACTGGACTCCAAGTGGAGCAATTTGAGGACAGAATGTTCTTTAATTGGTTGGTCCCTCGGTTTTCTAGCATTTATTCAATGCGGAAGGTTTGTGAAGCAATGATCTAGAGGAAAAGGTCTCCAGAAGTCAAACACTTCTGGTCAGAATATGTGTTAAATAAATTGTCTGCCATTCTCCTCTTTGAATTTCTCGTTTCCGAGATTATTTTCCCAATAAAGATGCCCCAAGGCTCTTCTTAATGAATTTTTTGATGCCTTGTTATGGATGGCTCCATAATTACCTTATGAAACCACGGCACTCGTGACTGCTGATGCAAAGGATAATTTTTTGCTGAAAGTCACAATTCAACCGTAACTTGTGATTTACTTTAGTCATTTTTGCAATCCTTCCGTTCTGTAGTCCCAGTTTAAGCTCCGGTTACGGACCTTGGCAAAAATAAAACTCTTTCTCCAAAGCAATCACATTTTATTTGTATTTATTTGTTTGCTTCTAGAATGAACTAGAGGGAGATTTTTTACCTTGTTTCTCACACAAGCATTTGTGAGCAGGAAAGTGACAGTGGGAATATATACTGCGCTGATTAAAAAAAAAAATCCCACTCCACTGAAATATACACGTGGCTCCTTTTACCCTACTTTAAACAAATACATTACAATTTCAAAGGGCCATTTCCTATGCAGATCGGAGCACCGGGGATGCTTGCATTAGCTGACCAAGCCAGGAAGTTTATAGCATTCACATAAGCGTTTGCAATCTTAGGACGTAAATTATTGCCAAGTTGTATTTTACTATAAGCAATTACGCCGCTGCTTAGAAATACAAGTGCATTTAAACTTTCCAAACAGAAGAGAGGAAATGAGCAACGGGAAGCTGAGGGTTTATTGGCTGCGCTTTTAGGATGATACAACATTGTGAAGAAGTGCAAACTCTGCATAACAGAATTCAACATTTCTGCTCGGGCGGGGGGGAACATCTTACCGACTGTTTATTTTCTCCACATCTCCATATTTTTATTTATTATTTATTATTTTGACTTATATGCCGCCCTTCTCCTTAGACTCAGGGTGGCTCACAGCAAATAATACAAGTACAAAATATAAATCAGTTAAAATAGTAGTATACAATATAAAAAATTATAAAACTATACCCACTCATGCAACATACAATCCCAATCAAAGGCCCAGGGGCAGAGCGCAGCTCACATGCCCCAAGCCTGTCTGCATAGATGTGTTTTTAAGAGTTTTTGAAAAGCTAGGAGGGAGGGAGCAATACGAACCTCTGAGGGAAGTTGGTTCCAGAGGGCTGGGGCAGCAACAGAGAAGGCCCTAACCCTAGGTCCCGCCAGACGGCACTGTCTAACAGACGGGACTCGTAGGAGGCCAACCCTGTGTGCCCTAACCGGGATTCATGGGGCAGAAGACGGTCCCGCAAGTATCCTGGCCCATTGCCATATAGAGCTTTATAGGTCATAACCAACACTTTGAATTGTGTTCGGAGACACAATTTACTTTGAAATTCCATTTTTGGGTGATGTTGTACTGGAAGGGACACATCAAATGGTCTTCGCTTCCTTTTTGGTATTAGGAGATACAGAATGACGTGATAACCAAGTTGACTATATTAAAAAAAAAACCAGCTTCTAAGTTTAGAATCAACACTCATGGAGAAGGAAAATGTTCACTTCTCATATACCAATAAGTGATTGACATGCTAAGATAAGATGTTGGGACTCTAGAAAGAGTGCAGAGAAGAGCAACAACGATGATCAGAAGACTAGAGACTAAAAACGTACCAAGAACGGTTGCAGGAATTGAGTAGAGCCAGTCTAGTGAAAAAAAGGACTAGGGGTGACATGATGGCAATGTTCCAATATCTCAGGGGCTGCCTCAAAGAAGAGGGAGTCAAGCTCTTCTCCAAAGCACCTGAAAGCAGGACAAGAAGCAACAGATGGAAACCCATCAAGGAGAGAAGCAACCTAGAACTAAGGAGAAATTTCCACACAGTTAGAACAATTAACCAGTGGAACAAACTGCCTCCAGAAGTTGTAAATGCTCCAGCACTGGATGTTTTTAAGAAGAGACTTACAATCATTTGTCCAGAATGGTATAGGGTCCCCTGTTTGAGCAGGGGGTTGGACTAGATGACCTCCAAGGTCCCTTTCTGTTATTCTTTATTCAGCTGCTATATCTCCTGGTCTTTCAGGTAATGAAATACAAATTGGATTGATAGCTGCTTCTACTATTATCTACGGTCTGGAAAGAATTTTTATCCTCATGTTTTTGCAAATCCAAACATTTAGCTTTTTAAAACAAACAAACAAACAAACAAACAAGCTGTTATTAAGCAACATGTAAGAAAGCATTGATTTAATGGATCCCTTATGGGGTAAAAGGATGTTCATTTCCAAAGGTCTGCTAAATATGAATTATTATTTTTGCATTTATCTGGGTCAAGGTATCATTACACAAATATTGTCAATCAACTCACATGTAATTTGTATACCAGCATCATTTTGAAACAACCACTGCAAATAAGGTAGATTGTGTTATTATTTATTAGGCTTATCGGGATTGCCTTATATGCAATGAAGGTCTGCTGTTGGGGGTTATTTGAATGCAAATGTTGGCTGTTGTGTCCAGCATCTGTTACACGATGGTCTATTAACACTGGGAATTCACTGTAGTATGTTAGATTAGGGACATTTGATTCATAAATCCAGGTTTTGAAAGATCTTCCTTTAAATATATTATTGTGTTTCATCTTTTCCACTTTTTCATGAGAAGTGAATTGATATTTTCCATGCATTATCTAGTAGGCTGCTTCAATAGCAAGATGGGTGGCATTTACTGTACATTCATTCAATCAATCAATCAAATCAATCCATCCATCCATACATACATACATACATACATAAATGCAATTTATTTATTTATTTATATTACTGCATTTGTACCCTGTCCAAATTCAGTCAGACTCAGGATGGCTTAAAACAGCAAAATCTATTGCCAATTAATTCTATAGGGAATTAATCACAGAATACAAATTGTCCTAGATAGAAAAAAAAAATGCTAAATTGTTGTAAAAGGGTAATAAATTCACAATTCCTATAGAAATGCATGGAACATTGACTAGGGAAAAAACTCGTTTTTTGCTTTGGTCGGTTTTTGGAAAGCTATTTCATTGGGGGAGGGGCAATCTGATTTCCAAATTGAGGCTCTTCATGGTACTACTACAAATAAAGACCGTGTTTTTTTATTTATTTATTTATTTATTTATTTATTTATTTATTTATTTATTTATTTATTTATTTATTTATTTATTAAACTTTTATACTGCCCCTCTCCCATAGGACTCGGGGCGGTTTACAGCCCAATTTAAAACAGATAATAATAATAAATATTTTAAAATGAATTAAATTAATACATGGCTGTTACTAAAACCTGTTAAAATCCCAATTCTAAAACCCAAACAACCTTGTTTAAAAATTTACATAAAAATTTTCATAAAACCCGAGGAGGTCTAGGCCAGGCCGGCTTGATTGAAGAGATGAGTCTTCAATTCTCTTCTGAAGGTGCGGAGATCATGACACGTCCGGAGTTCCGGAGGGAGCTCGTTCCACATCGTCGGTGCCCCCACAGAAAAGGCTCTCCCCCTGGGCACCACCAGCCAACACTGCTTGGCCGATGGCACCCTGAGGAGGCCCTCTCTGTGGGAGCGAACTGGTCGATGGGAGGTATTTACTGGCAGAAGACGGTCTTGTAAATAACTGGGTCCTATGCCATGGAGCGCTTTAACATCACCTTCTTGGCCTCGTGTGCAGGCGGATTAAGAAACAGCCCTTCTCTGACCTGCATGGATCAATTTTATTTGGAGGAGGTGATCTTTAGCTATTCAGTACAAGGCATACAACATTTTGTTGGTCGAGTTCAACATTTTGAATTGCTTGGTGGAATTCAAGACTCAAAGTCTAGGTCTAATGTGTGTGATAGGCAGTTACCCATGCCAGTCAGTTGGACACTGAGATATATACCAACTAATGAAGCTTTTCTAGATAGTTAACCAAGTTGGGCACCTAAGAGTAATCCATGTTTATAGCGATAAGAGAATATTAAAGATCCCTGTGTCTGGGCAGAAATGGCTAAAATATCTGCATATTTGAAGGATCACTCAAATGAAAAATATATGTTGGACTGGAAAAAATGGATAGACTATATACAAGGGAAATATCAATCTAAGAAATTGTACTTAGCATATAGTTAAATTTTTATATGTTGGATTGAAAAATATAGTTAAATTTTTATTAGGATTTACATAATAATTTGGTTTAGTTTAGTGGGTTTTCTTGTGTTTTACCCTGTATTCACTCTGGGAAATCGGGGGGTGGGTGGTTGGGTTGGGGGGTGTCATAATGTACTCAACTGTCATATTGGTATTATATACAGAATGATATATATATATATATATATATATATATATATATATATATATATATATATATATATATATATATATATATATATATATATAGAGAGAGAGAGAGAGAGAGAGAGAGAGAGAGAGAGATAAAAGAGGGGTTGCTCGGGCAGTACCTCGGAACCACATCTGGAGGGGGTGGAGATTGAGGAGTGAAGGATTGGAGGGAAGTAGGGAGGTTGTAGGAGGAGGGTGGAGAGAGAGGGAGGGAGAGAGGGTGGGGGGATAGAAGTAGGAGGTAGGGAGGAAGGAAGAGGGGGCTGTGGTGGAGGGGGTGCTGCCGAGCAATACCCATAATTATTTTAATCACCTTATGTACGTTTTTATGCTTTGTTTTGTGTTGGGAAAAGTTCCTAACGATTGTGCTCAGTTGAGTTGTATTTAATTTGATTTTTTGTTTATATTTATAATTATAAAATTAATAAAATATTTTAAAAAAAAGATCCCTGTGTCCTTGGTAGGATATATATTAGTTTTTTCTGTTGTAAATTATATTAAGATAGTTTCCAAAGTGTTGTCAGGATGCTAATAACCATTTCCCCAAAATAGTAATTGAACTATTGTGGTCTTACAATAATATTCTTGTCAATGTTTCTTATGAGAATTGACTCCCAAACTGACGTTAGAGCATTGATCTTGTCTTTTATTTGATCCGCTTTCTCTACAGCTATTAAGATCTCTGTAATCACTGCTGGTGTAAACACCCATATTTTATGGATTATCGCACATTGGTGTCCAATTACGGTTATTGTCAGCATATGAGAAGCATACATTTTGCGTACATTATGAACTTCAGCTTCAAAATATGTTGAGGCAGCCATTGTATATATGTTCCTAGATTCAAAGAAACCTCTTGTGTTTGAAGAGATTTGTTTCAAGGGCAGAACAATCTTTCTTATTCTGTTCTAACCTTGGGAGAAGGAGTAAATGATGTGTTCTTGATTACCGCCGTTTTGAGTGTTCTGAATATAGAAAAAAAACACACAAAAAAAGGTTATTCGGCCTTCCAAACAAGCTCCTTCAAGCGTTCTGCTAATGAAACCAATGTGTGCCTTTAGAACATTGTTTTAAGGCTGGAACTAAATGTCCCCAGATTAGTAATGTTTGCTTTAATGGACCACAGATGACTTGAACCACCTTAACAGAGTGTCTTGCGTGGGGATTGCTTTGTTCTAAGTTTGAAATGAAACATTGTGTACCAAATGCACGCTCTCCTCTTATCTTAGCCCAACACTTTCATTTGGCAAGCGATAATTGGCACCAGGATAATGAAGAAAGGAGCATGGACTTTCAACAGCAGGTTTCATGTGCCTATCAGATATTTTGAATCCCTTCTCATGCAATTACAGCAATGTAAAAGAGTAGGACAGTTTTGCTGTCCTGAAGAAGCCGATGTAGGAGGAGAGCAGAGAGATCTGGGGGGCAGAGTTAAGTGCATCATCAGCTTAGAATCATTACATTGTCACAAATGGTCCTAGTTTAATCCCTCTTGAATTCTCTCGGTCCTTATCTGGCACCAATTTAGTACTGAACTTAAGTTCACTAGATTCTTGTGTATAGGCTTGAGCACTAAATCTTTGAACTCCGACTTAACATGGTCCTGATCCTTTGCATATAACAGCCTCCATAAAAAAACACTTCAGTAATCAAACTGCTTAGCCTTCTTTGAGGTACAAAGACCATCAAATCTTTGAAAGCATCCTAGCATCTCCTTCAGTTGGATCCATTGAGTGTGCATCCCTTACACAGCTTGAATATATATGCAAAGGCGGATTTTTTTTAAAAAAAGAACGTCATTCTACAGAAATACCATCAAAAGATTTTTAAAAAGTATTCCAATTTGTTGTTTAGACCCGGAGTCCCCAACCCCCGGTCCGTGAACCGCAGCGGTTCGCAGCATGCCAACAAGCGGGCCACACAAATAAGCAACCTCCATCTTTGGGATGCAGGCAGTATACAAAACCACACTCCCTCTGGTCCACAAAACAAACCTTTCTCCATGGCACCAGTCTCTGGTTCCCAAAAGGTTGAGGACCTCTGGTTTAGACTTTGGGGTGAGATTTAGTGTCTCTTCATTGTTGGCAGATTTGGGGAAATCAGAATCATGAAGTATGATTTTTTTTGATAAGCTTTCCACTCTATGTTCTAAAACTGGCATCATTATAACCTATGTTTAAATCACTGTTTTTATGCATGTATTTTTTTTACTGACTTATTGTATGTTGCCCATGAGATGGGTGGCTATATGAATTTAATTAAATAAATAAATGATAACCATATTTCGTGGGTGGTTGAGTGGAATTCAACATGCCATACTTGTTCCCACCACTGAACAAGACCTTATAAACAAAAAATTAAGCACAACAGAGTGGGGTAGAACCATTTTTTCTTGATGTGCTAGTGAACTGTAGGCAGTGGTAGGATTCAAATATGTGAACAACCGGTTCTCTGCATGGATGCCACTTCCGGACGTCCGTTCAGGGTCTGGGCAAAAAAATTTTTTTTCTACTGGTTCTGCTGAACTGGTGTGAACTGGCTGAATCCCACCACTGACTGTAGGAACTTGTGTCTCTGTATAACTATTACAGAGTTCAGGATCTTGCTTTAGGTCAGCGGTTCTCAACCTGTGGGTCGCGACCCCGTTTGGGGTCGAACGACCATTTCACGGGGGTCACCAAGCACCGCAGTCTGCCATTTTTTTTTGGTTGGCCATTTTTTTCCCTATTGCGATGCGGGCCGTCGCGCCGCGCATGTGCGGATCGGCCCGTCGCACGCGCGTGCATGGTGCGGGTCGGGGTTGTGCCACGCATGGGCAGCGCAAGTGGGGTCTCAACCTGAAAAAGGTTGAGAACCACTGCTATAGGTGTATGCCAACCGATTCTTTTGCTTCAAATAAAATTGTACCTGAAACATGACAGATGTACAGATACAACATGTATACCTTCCAATCTCTATTCTTTCCCTACTGATAGCATCTGCACTTTGAATTTGAACATGTGGGCTACTTGTCCCTGAGAATAATTTTGGAAATTGCTGTGACATTTCTCTCTGGGGTGGCTTTAGTGCAGTCTTCAGGATATGCACGGTTTTATGAGCAAGATAAACTAGAAAAAGATGTTTGAGATTGTTTTTTTGTCCTTGTGAGTTTAAAGGCACCTTGCTTTCAGTTAGAACACAGTTCCCACAATATGTGTGATAGTACATGGAAGACTCTAGATCAAGGGTGTCAAACTGCCAGCCTGTGCTCTAGATCTAGAAAGATTCAGTAGATTCTTTGACATGGTTGACAAGTGTGAGTTAGATAAGCATAATTCTTGTAAGGCCATATGATCCTTTGGTTGGGAAATATTTCTTTCTAATCTATAATCCATCAGTTGCTAGTGCATGCACCCAGGGGTACAATAGCTAAATCAGCCTATTTTAACTTGATTTCTTCCCTATGCATTGCATTGAAATCTATTGCAGCAAACGTCAGTGAAGATTTTAAAAACTGGAGAAGATTAATTTATAACATAGAAATAAATTCTGGCAATATTACTGGGATTCAGCTCTGAACAGCCAAAGATTCACTAATAAACTAACAGAACTATATCCTACAAATTTTCCATTAAGTTCAATGAAATGTATTCAAGAAAAAATAGGGACATTTAATTTTCATTTCATTGACTCTGGACAGATTCTCAGTCATCCAATAATATAGAAGGATACACAAAAGGAGGGATGTATCTTGTGGAAGAGAACACAAATAACAATGGGTGAGCTTTGCAACTTCCAAGATTGACAAACTTTTGAAGAAAAAGCAAGTTATTAAAAGATCCTACAAGTCCCCTGGACTGCAAGGCGATCAAACCGGTCAGTCCTAGAGGAGATCAACCCTGACTGCTCTTGAGAAGGCCAGATCCTGAAGTTGAAACTCAAGTCCTTTGGCCACCTAATGAGAAGGAAGGACTCACTGGAGAAGAGCCTGATGCTGGGAAAGATGGAGGGCAAGAGAAGAAAGGGACGGCAGAGAATGAGGTGGCTCGATGGAGTCACTGAAGCAGGAGGTGTGAGCTTCAATGGACTCCAGAAGATGGTAGAGGACAGGAAGGCCTGGAGGAACATTGTCCATGGGGTCGCGATGGGTCGGACACGACTTCGCAACTAACAACAACAAAAGATGAGCTTGTGGCTTCCCAAGAGAACATTCCTGAAGTCACTGTTGTTGGGCTGCTTACCATTTTGCAAGATGTAGGCATTGATGTTTGGCCAACTGCTTTAGAAATAGATAATCCTGTTGCTGATACGGTAAGCAGGGATTAGCGATCAGCAGGATCTGTTTACTTCTTTGAGCAGCTGCTTCTAGGAAGCAAGAGAGAGTAAATTTCAGGCAGTGTTGTTTTCTTGGTGTAAAGCAGAGTTTTACGGGTTCATATAATTTTGGATGTAGTTGGAGAAATGTATATACCCCCCAAATTTTAATTTTCTTCTGTTTCTCCTGCGTCTAACATTGTCAGATGCATCTCTAGTATATTTCACTGTGGGGGAAGCCCTGTTTTTAGATGCTGTTTTCCAAGAGTTAACAGTTAGACATGGTCTGCCTGGTTTGTCACCAACACATCCAACACCCATTGTAGTGAGGCGATTGCCTAACATTGTCACTATATATTTATAGATCTGCACCGGTGGCAAAACACAGAAAGTTGATTAGTTAGCTACATTATGCCAGTTCTTATCATAGGTATAGGGAAAAAGAAAACAACCCAATATCAAATTGTTCTATTACTACAACAAGACACAAATGGCAAACTATTTGGACCATCCAGCCTGTTGCTTTAACATAAGCAGGAGAAAAAGCCACACAAATGAAACACATGGATTTACTGTGAAATATTTTTTTTCTGGATTGTGTGGTTGGCATGCAACTCAGCAGAATACAGACTAACAGAGTTGGAAGGGATCCTGGAGGTCTTCTAGTCCAACCCCCTGCTCAGGTAGGAAACCCTATACCATTCTAGACAAGTGCTGTCCAATTGCTTCTTAAAAACCTCCAGTGATGGAGCACCCACAACATCTGAAAGCAAGCCATTCAACTGATTGTTTTCACCGTTGGGAAATTTCTCCTTATTTCTAGGCTGCTTCTCTCCTTGATTAGTTTCCATCCGTTGCTTCTTGTCCTGCCTTCTGGTGCTTTGGAGAACAGGTTGAACCCCCTCTTCTCTGGGGCAGCCCCTGAAATATTGGAAGTCTGCCATCGTGTCACCCCCTAATCCTTCTCTTCGTTAGACTAGACATACCTAGGTTCCTACAACTGTTCATTGAATGCTTTGGCCTCCACCCCTCTGATCATCTTTGTTACTCTTCTCTGCACTCTTTCTAGACTGTCAACAATTCTCAGCAACAAGCAGTTGTGTTCCTTCTTGGAGTGTAGATTTCAGAAGATGATATCAAAAGTATCTCTTCAATTTTCAGCTAGTATGGGGACAAACTATTGACGGAGACCAATTGCAAGGAGAATGATCCTCCTTTACACCAATAGCGTTAGGAATCAGTCAATTTCTAGTTTGAATTTGAAAACCTAGTTAAGATCTATAAAGCCCCCAGACTGCTGCATGCAACATACAAATAATAAAAAAGGCTAATCCTTTTTGAATCCGACCCAGCCTAGCATAGAAGAATTGACTTCTTTACTAGCTACTAACGGCATGTCATGAGAACTCAGCCTATTTGTACAGTAAGAACTGGAAATGTCTTTAATGGTTACTGCTTCTTCAGTTACAGCTTTTAGACTTTTGAACTTTCTACAGTTTTAAATAATTCTTCATCTGGCAGGCAAATATATGTTTTATTCCAAAATGACTTTTGACTTTTAAGCTTATTTTGCTGAAGGCAGTTTGAACATATACTGCTTTACTGGCTTTTATGTTTAATTAAAAGTTTGCATTTGATCTTGGTTTGCCTTTGGAGTAGGTAAAGAGGATGGAAATGTATTGAATTCCTAATAAATCAAACTTTAGCTTACAGTTTGTTTTTGAACAAGCTGTGCAGAAGATTTGGGGTCCAAAGTGAGTGGATAAACTTCCTCGTAGGGATTTCTGCAGTTGCAACCTGCATTTTTTTTTTTAATTTGGGGGAATTAAATTTAATCCTAGTGGTCTTTAATCCAACTGTATCAATAACACACAAACTACAAAATCATTATTTGCCCTTCCAAAGTCCATCTTATACACTTAATTCCATTCCTCAACTTCCCTCTGCCAAACTATTTTTCTTCTCTTCAATACTGATATTATCCAGGCTGAAACGCTTGGCCACCCCTGAAATATTAAAGAAGCACAACGGCACTGGATGGAACATGACCATCAGAAGATAGCTTCAGAATTGTTATGAGCAGGCTCCATACTTGAGACGCAGCACACAGAAACAAAAGGGTGATCAGTTTAAGAAAAAGCATTGAATGTGAATGTCTTTTAGTAGTGGCTATATTATTTTAAGATTCACATGCCAGACATTAAATCTATGAAGAAAAATGATCTGGCCTCTATGCATGAAATAGTTAACATATGTATCTCCATGTAAAATCTGATGCTTAATGGCTTAATGTCTCAGAATAGTTACATGGTAAATGAATGGGCATGTTTGAGTGTATGTGTGTATGTGTGTTTGAGTGTGTGTGTGTATGCGTGTATATCTATCTGTCTGTCTGTCTGTCTGTCTATCTATCTATCCATGCATCCATCCATCCATGCATCCATCCATGCATCCATCCGTTCGTGCGTGCATGCGTCTGTCCATCCATCCATCCATCCATCCATCCATCCGTCCGTCCGTCCGTCCGTCCGTCCGTCCGTCCGTCCGTCCGTCCGTCCGTCCGTCCATCCATCCATCCATCCATCCATCCATCCATCCATCTATCTATCTATCTATCTATCTATCTATCTATCTATCTATCTATCTATCTATCTATCTATCTATCTATCTATCTATCTATCCATCCATCCTTTGGAGATTGGCTGCAGGAAATTTCTTCCATATTGTCTGGAATGTCATCAGGAGTTCATCTGGACTCAAACAAATCTTTCTCATAGTATCTCTCAAGCCATTTAGGCACTAGGAAGATTGATAGTCTGTTGTTTTTGTTTTGCTTTTACTTCTTACATGAATTCAATGGATCTTCTTTTTTTTCTGGGAACCCCTTTTGTAAATGCGTCACATAAGCCTTTTTTTCAGCCAGAGCGCCAAACGGAAACAGAATCCGCAGAAAGGCTGTTCCTGCTTCTCTCCTTTAAAACCTCTAAACCATCATCAAAATCCTTCGCCTCTTCACTTTTTCTTATTTCCACACACTTACAGACAGGCTTCTTTTGCATTTTGGATTACTACTTCCATTTTAAGCCATTGTGGTTTAGTGGAGGAGCCAGATAAGAGCTCTTCTTTAATTCTCCCTTCTGAGTAATTACTTTGGTAGATATAATCAGTGTTAAAGGGAGTAAAGTACACAATAATTAAAGTAGTAAAGCCTGATGCAATCTCGTGAACAGTTGAAGCATGGCAGGTCTTAGGACTCTATGAAGGAGAAACTTGCTTGTTTCTGAGGGTGTCTTGTAAGATGATGGATCTTTCTATCTTCTTATTTGGCAGTTGACCCGGGAAGCAAATGGACCTTAGTCAGAGAAATATGGCTCCTTTCATTCCTAGTTCAACGCCTCAGTTACATGCTTTAATCCCTAGCTACATCTCATAAGACAACCATCCATGTGAAAAAAAAATATTCCAATTCTTTTCCCACTTTTATTATTATTATTATTTATTATTTAATTGGATTTCTATGCCGCCCTATTCCAGGAACTCAGGGCGGCTCACAACATGGATAGAAATCTAACATTAAAACACATTATAAAAACCCCTCAATCAAAAACCAATCATCCAAACAGACATGCAACAAACATACACTGGCTGGGGCCAGGTGTTAACTGCCCCAGGCCTGTCAGCAAAGATGTGTCTTCAGTAATTTGCAAAATAATAGGTAATTTTACCTATTTTTAAAGTATTATTTCATTTATTTTTGTCCATTTGGTCCCTCCCTCCCTCCCTCCCTCCCTTCCTTCCTTTCTTCCTTCCTTCCCTCCCTCCCTCATTTTTCCTTCCTCCCTCATTCCATTTTTTCCCTCCCTCCCTCATTTTTCCTTCCTCCCTCGTTCCATTTTTCCCTCCCTCCCTCCCTCATTTTTCCTCCCTCCCTCGTTCCATTTTTCCCTCCCTCCCTCCCTCCCTCATTTTTCCTCCCTCCCTCGTTCCATTTTTCCCTCCCTCCCTCATTTTTCCTTGCTCCCTCATTCCATTTTTCCTTCCCTCCCTCCCTCATTTTTCCTCCCTCCCTCGTTCCATTTGTCCTTCCCTCCCTCCCTCCCTCCCTCATTTTTCCTTCCTCCCTCGTTCCATTTTTTCCTCCCTCCCTCCCCCCTCCCTCCCTTCCTTCCTTCCTTCCTCTTTGAGGAAAATACTTTTTGGGGGAAAAAAGCCACCACATTTTTCATAACATTGGGAAAAAAAACCAAAACCCAGGCAATTTCTATGGACCAATTCTCCGCCACTACCCCCAATGACTTATTGAACGCAATATTTTGATGATGATGTCAAAGAACTTCAGCATTTTACATCTAAATTAATTTTCTCACTCATGCTGGACCTTTAGCAGGTGTTTGGTTGTGTTTAAAACGTAACCTGTGGAGTGCTTTTATTTGTACCTTGTTACAGGAAGGCCTCCACTGACAACAGTTCTTTCAGTGACCGTTCAAAGTTGCAGCAGCCCTGATGAAAATGACTTATGGCTGGTTTTCACACTTAAGTACCGTTGCAGCATCCTCATGGCCCCGTGATCAAAATTCAGAAAGTTGGCAACTGACTCCTACTTACGAGAGTCACAGCAACCCGGGTGTGTGTGTGTTGTTATGTGATCTCCTTTTGTGGACGTCTGACAAGCAAAGTCGATCAGAAAGCCATATTTGTTGAAGGACCGAGTGACAACAACTCACTGATTCACTTAACAACGGTGGCAAGAAAAGTCGTAAGACGGGGCAAAATCCACTGAACAACTGTCTCACTTATCAACACAAATTTTTGGCTCAAGGATTACCTGTAGTTTGTTTTCAACAGGAAAAAAAAAAGAATGGCACGTGTTGATCGATGGACTAAATCTGGCGTTTGGCACTAGTTAAAAAAAACTTGTGCAGAATTGGTGTAAAGTTTGTTGAAAGTTTTATTTGTCCAAAGATACGGGTGGGGGGGAGAACTAATCGCATGGAAAGAGGCTCCAGGGGGCTAAAATGCTAAAATTTTATCTTTGCTTTCTTTCTTTTTTTATTACCTCATTTTATTACTTTTTTGTTTTATACTGCTTTGTAATCAGGTTTTCTGGGTAATGTACGGCGAAGCTACAAATATAAAATAAACAATGGCAATAAAGCCGTAGCTAAAACCAGTGACAGAGATTTTTTTTTTTAAAAAAAAGTGGTCACGCATAATAACAACATTACCCATAAAATCAACAGCAAGCATAAAATTTACAGACATCTGAAAATATGAAACTGTTTCTGGAAGGTCTGGAAAAAGAAGGTCTTTAGTGGTTCCTAAAAGGACTGCAATCTAGGCTTTTTATCAGTATTTCTGGGAAGGATGTTCCTCAGACAAAAGTTGGCACCACTGAAGATACTCTTTGTGTAGGAGAAGAGCAGGCAGAACTGAAGAGCAGAGTGAAGCACACCATCAGTTTAGAGTCGTTGCGTTTTCACAACTGCTCCAAGTCAAATCCTTGATGAATTCCATTGACCCTTATTTGGTGCTAATTTAGTGTTGGATTTTAGTTGACCAGATTCTTGCTTGAAAAAAAAAATCTTCTAGGTTGCAGCCTTACAAACATCCTGATTCTTTGTCTTTTAAGCCACTGAATTCACCTTCTATAACAGGATCTCTGGAAAGGGTGTTAGAAGTTTTCCTTATGATCCAAGATGGTAAATATGGGGTACACCCTGTGTAACATGCATGGGACACCTAAGGAAGATCAGTCAGGGTTAGCTCTTGAATAGGCTATCTCAAGAAAATTGAGAGTCTGTCATGCTGTGGTTAAGGTGGTTGAGTTTGAATATGGCTGAGAAAACCAAGGGTTAGTCTAATCTCAGCCCTCAAAATTCACTAGGTGATCTTCAGTTGATCATACAGACTCATTGTGAGGACAACATACGCAGAAATAAATAGTACATAAATTGACTTGAGCTCCTGCAGGAAAGCCAAGATAGAAGATTAGAATAGAAAATAGAATAGAAAAATAGAATAGAAAATAGAATAGAGAACAGAACAGAATAGAATAGAATGGCAGAATAGAATAGAATAGAATAGAATAGAATAGAATAGAATAGAATAGAATAGAATAGAATAGAATAGAATAGAATGTAGAATTAGAATAGAATAGAATAGAATAGAATAGAATAGAATAGAATAGAATAGAATAGAATAGAATAGAATGTAGAATTAGAATAGAATAGAATAGAATAGAATAGAATAGAATGTAGAATTAGAATAGAATAGAATAGAATAGAATAGAATAGAATAGAATAACAGAGTTGGAAGGGACCTTGGAGGTCATCTAGTCCAACCCCCTGCTCAGGCAGGAAACCCTATACCATTTCAGACAAATGGTTGTCCAATGTCTTCTTAAAAACTCCCAGTGTTGGAGCATTTATGACTTCCCATCTTCTCCTTTTAAAAAGATGGAATCCCAGTTTAATTTAATTTAATTTAATACAATCGTGTTTCAAAAAGAAACTCCAGGCAATATTTTAGATTAGATTTCAGCTAGTCCGCGTCGCTGTTTGCTGAGCACACTATAAAACTTTTCTGCCCCTTGTGAAAGCTGTTGTGTCTTTTGTGGGCATCCTAGGATGATTGTAGAGAAGAGCAGAGTTTGCTGTCCCATTCACATCTTTGGGAAATCATGTCTAAAATGTTGTATATTGACACGACTGTGGCTGGGCACTCCAGTGTAAGCCTTGTACTGCAAGAATATCACATACGGCAATCACACCAACGTCCCTCGGCTTCACCACCGGAAATGAATTCGGTTTCATGATTCTGCAATTCCGCGACGAGTCCTCGAGGCTAAAATGTTGTTGACTTGTCAGGCTCCAGAAAGCAAGGGAGACACGTTGAGATTCTCTAAGACAGCGGTTCTCAACCTGTGGGTCGTGACCCCATTTGGGGTCGAATGACCATTTCACGGGGGTCGCCAAACATGGCAGTCTGCCATTTTCCCCCCCATTTTTTCCCATTTCCCCTCGGCCGTCGTGCGCACACCGCGCATGTGCGGTTCGGCCCGCCATGCTGCACATGTGCGGTTTGGCCCATCATGTGCACGCTGCACATGCACGATTCGGCCCATCGCGCCGCGCATGCATGGTTCAGCCCGTCGCGCCTCGCATGCGCGGTTCAGCCCATCGAACCGCGCATGCGCAGGTCGGGTTGCGCCACGCATGGGCGGCGCAGGTGGGGTCTCGGCCTGAAAAAGGTTGAGAACCGCTGCTCTAAGCAGTTCCCTTTATTACTTTTCACTTATAGACAGACATCTAGCTGCACTAAAGCAAAACTGCTCGCGCCATTCAACGTATACTCTGGGAACTATTAGGGAGGAGCTGTCTTAACCCTCTTTCTCCCACACTGCGATGTCTCTTGTCTATGGAGGTTCTCAGTCCTCCAGGCCTTGGTTGTCCCAAGGTATTTTTTTTTTAGGAGGCAACCATCCAGTCAGAGCTGAAGAAGCTTCTTGGATGAGAAGTGAAACCTCTTAGAAGAAAAACCAGAAAGTCCAGTTGCTTCCTGAAAAAACACCTTTGGGACTGCAATGTCTCTTGATCCTCTGGAGAGCAGCCCCTCCCTCCTGGGAATCCAGACCACATTCCATCCCACCGACTCTTCTTCACCAGCTGGTGAATGCTGCAGCCAATATCACTCTTCACTGAAATCTTGTTTTGTGAAACCGTTCTTCCTCAAAACCATGAGCTTTAGATCTTCCCTTCTGAATGTGTTCCTGTCACACTGAAGCTGATGCCTCTCAAGATCTTTGCTTCTTTTGCAGAAGAGTGGCATAGGGATCTCTTCCAGGTCTGGATTGGTAACCCCTGTATCTCTTTTTCTCTCGTCTGCGCCTTTCCTATTCCCTCGTCCTGACTGCACGACATGATTATTTCTTCTGCCAATGCAACTCTCCTAGATGTGATGCTAAAGGTCTCCCATAATCCTGATTTCCAAAAATGCTTTTATCTGGAGCTCCTGGAAATTGAAAGCTGCAGGGCCTTCTGCCTGTCAAAGATGTGCCGTGCCTGTTTTTCCCATTTTTCCCCCTCCTGTTCTGGTTATCTCAATATTATGATGAGGATAAATTGTGAGAGGATGAGTCAAAATCCTCCAGAAGGATCACACCACGGGGATTTATTTTTATTTTTTATTTTCTGTGGAAAAAAAGGAAACGGTATGTTCAGCCATGGAAGACATCTGCCAGATTTCTTTTTTTTTTTGTATGTTGTTTTGCAAAATGAAAGACAAAACTTTTTTAAAAAATGCACAGGATTGGAAGAAAAATTGACCAGCACAACTCACTGGGATGAAAAAGGAATTTGGAAATTTAAATACAGTATACACACACCACACACACACATATGTTGTTGTTGTTGTTAGTTGTGAAGTTGTGTCCGACCCATCAGGACCCCATGGACAACGTTTCTCCAGGCCTTCCTGTCCTCTACCATCTTCTGGAGTCCATTGAAGCTCACGCCTGCTGCTTCAGGGACTCCATCCAGCCACCTCATTCTCTGTCGTCCCCTTCTTCTATTGCCCTCAATCTTTCCTAGAATAGAATAGAATAGAATAGAATAGAATAGAATAGAATAGAATAGAATAGAATAGAATAGAATGGAATGGAATGGAATGGAATGGAATGGAATGGAAGGGAAGGGAAGGGAAGGGAAGGGAAGGGAAGGGAAGGGAAGGGAAGGGAAGGGAAGGGAAGAGAAGAGAAGAGAAGAGAAGAGAAGAGAAGAGAAGAGAAGAGAAGAGAAGAGAAGAGAAGAGAAGAGAAGAGAAGAGAAGAGAAGAGAAGAGAAGAGAAGAGAAGAGAATTTTTTGTTGTTGTTAGTTGCAACGTTGTGTCCGATCCATTGTGACCCCATGGACAATGTTCCTCCAGGCCTTCCTGTCCTCTACCATCTTCTGGAGTCCGTTTAAGCTCACGCCTACTGCTTCAGTGACTCCATCCAGCCACCTCATTCTCTGTCGTCCCCTTCTTCTCTTGCCCTCCATCTTTCCCAGCATCAGGCTCTTTTCCAGGGAGTCCTTCCTTCTCATTAGGTGGCCAAAATAATTGAGTTTCAACTTCAGGATCTGGCCTTCTAAAGAGCAGTCAGGGGTTGATCTCCTCTAGGACTGACCGGTTGGATCGCCTTGCAGTCCAGGGGACTCACAGGAGTCTTCTCCAGCACCAGAGTTCAAAGGCCTCCATTCTTTGGCGCTCGGCCTTTCTTAGGGTCCAACTTTCACAGCCATACATTGCAACTGGGAAAACCATGGCCTGGACTATATGCACTTTTGTTGGCAGGGTGTTGTCTCTGCTTTTTACTATGCTGTCTAGATTTGCCATAGCTTTCCTCCCCAGGAGCAAGCGTCTTTTAATTTCTTGGCTGCAGCCCTCATCTGCAGTGATCTGGGAGCCCAGGAAAACACACACACATATATATAAATTTCTAAATTCACACACACACACACACACACACACACACACACAAACAAACTTATAGATATAGATATAGATATAGATATAGATATAGATATAGATATAGATATAGATATAGATAATATCTGGATACAGATATGGGAGATGTTCCATTCAAACTACGGTAATAGCCCATTCAACCCAAATTTAGACAATTAATGTTATTTGCATAAGTTTACCTCATTTAGATAATCAGATAATCTTTTTTAAATCGTTTGGTACGGAATTTTTTTTAAGTTGATGTAAATGGTGAATATGCAAATGAGGTGATTGTCTAGATTCCTTAAGAAACGATGGTCTTCATTCTTTGGGCGTGAAGCCCCAATCGAAATTTTATCCATTGCATTTGAATGGGATGTGATTTTAAAGTTAAATAAATAAAAAACAGATGAAATGTCCAAACAGCATGTGGTCGGAATGACTTTCGTGTAAATAAAGATAATCTGTAAGGAGGAACTTTATCCTCCCCCCCCCACAAATGATGAATAGATTCGAATGAATTTGAAAATCACAATGTTGAATTGGGCAGCCTTATAAAACCAGTAATAAGTAAATAAACAAACACTGAGAGAAGAGAATATTTATAGCTCAGGGTTGAACTACAAGGTCTTTGGTGCTCTCTGAGCAGATGTTTCATTACTCAGCAGTATCAGTGCTACCTGCTCTGGGTACAGGTAGATGTACTGATGATGTTACCTAGTTTGGTAATTAAATGTCTGCAAGAAGTCAACTTCATATAAAGAAAATCTGTATAAAATGTTTTATAGATGGCACCTTCCACCAGCAAGATTAGCAAAAATGTTTAAAAATATGTCAGATAGATGTTGGAAATGTAAGCATAATACAGGCACGTATTATCATATTTGGTGGACATGCGAGAAGGCAAAGCTTTATTGGAAAAATATACATATGTGGTTAGAAAAAATATTAGATGAACAAGTGGATTTTAAACCTGAACTTTTTTTATTAGGCATCATGCCTGAAAAGACTAATAAGCAGAAATTATATTTAACTCTACATATTACCACAGCAGCAAGAATAATTTTCGCACAATATTGGAAGAATGAAGCTTTGCCATCAGAGGAAGAAATAATCAGGAAGATTTTGGAATGTGCAGAGATGGACAGATTAACTATGAGGCTGAAAGATAAAGAAGATACAGACTATTATCAAATTTGGAATTTATTTTACACTTGGTTACAGAAAAGAAGCAAGGATTAGGAATTGAACATGTATTAGTTTAGCAAATTTCAGACAACTTGTTGATTGGACAAATTAACATACGGTATGGGGGGAAAATAATAAAAAAGATTGAGAAAAAAAAGTAATGTCTGCAAGAAAACGACCAAACTCAGAGAGCACCAAGGACCACACAAATAAATAAATGCATCCTTCATTTTATAAGTTCTCAAAGCTTTTTGTCTATGGGAATTTCAGTCATCTAGCTCATGGCTCTTTCAAAAGTGAATTTTCAAAAGGCAACTGGACTGCCTTTACTTTTCCTGGAAGATGTTTTGCTTCTCACCCAAGAAGCTTCTTCAGTTCTTGCAATGGTCCAGGTGTGAGGTTATGAGGACACGAGAAACTGTGAGCAAGGCCTCCTCATCCAGGAAGGGGTGCAGCTGGCACCCCACCTAAAACTGTGGCAAGGTCATCCTGGCCACAGCTGCCAACTGCTCTTCGAGCATGAACTGTGAGTCCTGGAGGATCTCCAGATTGAGCACCAGATCTGTCTGAGGCAATACCACCACCCATGGTCCAGAGAGTGTCCAAAACGTGAAGACACTCAGTCTTTCCTGGGTTGAGCTGAAGCCTGTGGAGCCCCCAACCAGGCCCCTATGGCTTCCAGACTGTGGGACAAGACCATCACTCAAGTGGTCCGGGGTGGAGTTACAAATCTGGAGATCATCAGCAAGTTGGGAATCTGTCATCCCAAACCATCAGCTCACCCATGGCCTCCTTTTGGGAGGGGAGAAACAACCGTTTTGATAGACACCCACCAAAGTCGGGGCCACAGATGGGATCATTTCCCTCCCGTCAACAACTCACTGCAACCAGTCCTGGATGAGGGAGGAGAACAAACCACGGTTAGTGTGCTATTATTAATCCTGTATCTATTTAGCAGCATGTCTTTGCTTACTGCAACAAGGAAAACCTCCTAGCGTAAGTGGAAACACATCCCCCTTTTAAATATATATATTTTTAAATATTTTGTTTATTTCAGTCAAATGATTCTCATCAGAGAAAACATGTTATGAGGCATTGGGAGTTTTAGAAAGGTCACTTAATTCAGACTTGGCAGCTTCCCTTGACTAATAAAGTTGTTTTTTTTTTTCTTCTCTGCTCCGCTGGGGTGTTTTCAATTATTACAAAAAAAAAAACCAAAAACCCATAGTTATTGCCAGCGCAGGTAGAGAGTTGACCTAGATAACCAAACAATGCTGGTTAGGTTCTGAGTCCCTCTTACCTTGTAGAGTGCATTTCAACTATAAGCATTTCTGCAAGAGACGTGGAAGAGTATTTTCACAATCCTGCTTCTTCCTTTCAGTTATGAGATGGACTGAAACGCAAGGCTGTGTGTTCTACCATCAGAAGCTTTTTAAAAAATAAAAATAAAAATAAATAAACTTATTTTGCAAAATGCTCTTAGGGCAGTGGTGGCGAACCATTTAGAGACTGAGTGCCCAAACTGCAACCCAAAACCCATCTTATGCATCGTCGGTTGCCGGGTGGGTGTGGCCCATTGGGTGGGCGTGGCCCATTGGGTGGGCGTGGCTGCGGTGGTAACGGCAGACTGGGCGGGACTAAAAAGTTCAATCAATCAATTCCAACTTTGCAAGATCTTTTTTTTTCCCTGCGAGAAGTTGAAATTGACTGATTGATTGAACCCTTTTTTTTTTTTTGCACACGGCGGCGGAGGCCTAAAGCAAAAAGGTTTTATAAAACCCAGCTGAAGCCCTAGGACCGGGGCGACGGCATGTGTGTGCCCACAGAGAGGGCTCTGAGTGTCGCGTTTGGCACCCGTGCCATAGGTTCGCCACCACTGTCTTAGGAGAAGGAAGAATTTCAATGCAGCCGGTTCTCTGGTGCATGCCACAATTCATAATTATCGTCTCATCTCTGCATACATAATGCTCTTTGTTTAATGATATATGTTTTGTGACCCAGAAGTCCTTGAAGGAACATAGTATGCTTTTTTTGGGGGGGGGAAACATTTGGGGGCAATAGGCTGACTCTGTAAACTGGATACAGGGGGCTGTAAAGCACTGCGAAGCGGTACATAAGTGTAAGTGCTATTGTTCTTGCTATCACATTTGGCCTGCTCCTTCAGAATCCTTGCATGCAATCAGGCTGCTTCTTATCTCTGATTATTTATTTATTTATTTATTTATTTATTTATTTATTTATTTATTTATTTATTTATTTATTTATTCGATTTCTATGCCGCCCTATTTCGGAGAACTCAGGGCGGCTCACAATACTCTAGTACTTTTGTACCTTTTCAGAACTTGAAGCGAGGTTCCACTCTTTATGATTGGAAAGCCCTGAAATGGCAGAGAAGAGAGATCGCAACAGCCCTGCGTTTGCTGGATGAAGGATTTGTGTCCTATGTGTGATGATAAAATTTGTATCAAAAGAGAATATCTGTCGCTCAGGATTGACCTCTGGGGTCCTTGATGCCCTCTGAGCTTGGTTGTTCACTTGTGGACGTTTCATTACCAAACTAGGTGACACTCTCAGGACGATGTTATCTAGTTGGGTAATGAAACAAAATAAGTGATAAGAAGGGATATTTAGCATAACAGTACAAAATGGAATGTTATTAATTTCTCCCTGTCTTGTTTTGATTGTCATGATAAGTCTCAGTGTATCACGCAATTATCTTTCAATTCTAATTAATCTTTCGTTTGCTTGCTTCTCTGAATTTAGTTGTGCCCTTCCTTCCTTCCTTCCTTCCTTCCTTCCTTTTTTCCTTCCTGCCATCCTCCCTCCTTCCTTCCTCCTTCCTTCTTCCCTCCCTCCTTCCCTCTTCCATTCCTTCCTTCCTCCCTCTCTTCTTCCTCCCTCCCTCCCTCCCTTCTTTCCTTCCTTCCATCCTCCCTCCCTTCTTTTTTCCTTCCTTCCTCCTTCCTCCCTCCCTCCCTCCTTCCCTCTTCCATTCCTTCCTTCCTCCCTCTCTTCTTCCTCCCTCCCTCCCTCCCTTCTTTCCTTCCTTCCATCCTCCCTCCCTCCTTTTTCCTTCCTTCCTTCCTTCCTTCCTTCCTTCCTTCCTCCCTCCCTCCTTCCCTCCCTCCCTCCCACATAACTAAAATTTGCAGTGAAATAAACACATCTTTACGCAAATATGCATAAAAATGCATATCACATCTTTTAATGTCACTCCCCTGATTCAACTGCCTGGATGTGATGCTAATTGTAGAGTAGGGCAGGAAAATTACAAGTTTTTTTTTCCCCCTCTGGCACTTGTACCTATATGCACTTACATGCACCCACTGACACAGCACACTTTAACTTGCCATTTGTGTTAAACAGCGCAGCCTAACAAGTCCTAAAACTACTACTAATAGATTTTCATGAGAGCAGTCGCACATTAGTGCTGTATTACCAAATAAGTTTCATTTTACTGTCATCTGCCCTGGCTCATTTCTCTCCCACACCCCACCCTTCCCTTTATATTCCCATATAATCTTGAATTGGTTTTCCTTACTCTCCTTCCAATATATCTTTTTTGTGTTGTTCTCTTAGTACCCTGGGACTTTACGAGCCCCAAATTGGATTTTCAAATAGAGCTCTGCTCTTTTAATAACCTGATCCATCCATCATTTTTTTTTTTTTAGTCTCAGCTCGCTTCCAATTTTTGTTCTCCCTCCCCCCCTTCCTTTACTCCTCTCTCCTCTCTCCTCAGCCTCTCCCAGTGTTGTCCCTTAAAGGCTAATGCTCTCTAATACAGGTTGTGTAAATTCCAGGAGGTTGCGTTCAGTCAGAGCAACAGCAGTCACAGCCCGCCTAGCAAAGGCCATTCTTTCTTCTGCAGGAGAAAAATAATTCCTCCCAAGCAGCTAGTTGCATTCCAAAACAGGAAAAGCTTCATTTGGCATGCAGCTATCAGTGGGGCAGTTTTTGTGAAGACCCCGTAAGAGAACATTAACATCCTTAACCTTACAGTTCAAACCCTACTTTGCATTCTGTAGGGCTGCCTGCTGCCTGCAGAGGAGTGTGCCCATCACTGCATTCCCATAATTAATATTGCTTCCAGTTTAGTCCTTTGGAGCAGAATGCCCGAGGACAGAGCTGCTATTTCATTTTGTTTAATGGACAGTTTTTACCTGAGGTACTCCAGGATTTGGAAAAAAAAAAAAACTTGCTGATCCATCAAACTCTGCATAGGTTGCACGCCTCTGCAGCTTTAGCACAACTCCTGTGTCTGGAATGCAATGTGTAGGGTTGAGAGGGGCTATTTAGACTCGCTTGTGCCCGAGTTGTACTAGCGGAAGAATTAAAAACTTTGTTTTAGCTCTGTCTTCTTGGGGCGGACGGTTGATTTGTCTGTGCTGATCTGCACCAAATGTTGGCGTAAGGCGTGGGTTGGTGCTTCTTGTTTGCAGTTCCAGGTTTTGTGTGGGAGGGCACTTGCCGCGGTATCTTTCCACTGTTCTCCAAGGAGTCATGAACACTTGAAATCATGGCAAAGCTTCACAGAAATGCAAATTCTGTCTGCTTGTTTGAGGGCTGGGAAAAGAGATTTTGGAGCTAATGAACTAGACAGATGATGGGCTACCTTGCATTGGATGTATTCTAGCAGAGAGTTAAAAAAAAACAACAACCCAAAAAACACCTGCAGTATTTTAATTTTAACTGTTGTCTCAAGTAGAGGATAAATTTCAACTCTCTCTTGGCTTATTTTAACTGTACCATAGTATGACATAGCTTAGAATCAAGTAAGAAAGTGATGTTTTTTTTCTCTCGCTTAAACGTGACTCAAATTTAGAAGCAAGGATTGCCAAGTTGGATGATCTAACTCCAACCCCTGGTTGTTTTGTTCCAACCATGAACAAAATTTTGAATTCTGGAGGCTTGAAATCCACCAGATCTGGAGATCACACTGGTCAAAAGAGAACTAAATGGAGAAAACACAAACTTCCTTTATCCTAACGCAGAATAACAGGGTAAGGTCCCGCCTCAGCTACTGTACCTACACAGGAAAGCATGACTTCTTGAAATGAACGTTATTTCAAAAGGAACTTTTACTGAGAGAAAGTGATTGCATGGAAGTCAGGCACAATCTGAGGTTCCCGTGCAAACTGTTAGGCTAAATTCCCCAATAGTCAAACCCCATCCCAATGCTCCAGTCCATTAGGAGACAATCTGCTGTCGTGCAGGTGTTATGAGAACTCCGAGTTGAGCAGAAGCTAACAATTCTTCTTCCTGGTGCCACGACCTTGGTAATAGGCTGGAACTGGCTGGGAAGGCGCCCTTGGAGGTCTTCTAGTCCAGCCCTCTGATTAATTGTCCTCACTGTTAGGAAATACCTCCTTATCTCTAGGTTGCTTCTCTCCTTGATTCCACCTATGACTTCTTATCCTGCCCTCAAGGTTCTTTGAAGAATAGCTTGAGACGGTCCCTCAAATAATATTATCCTCAAATAATAGTATTAGGAAATAATATTTCCCAATATTTCTTTCCTTGAAGCAATTTTTTTTTTTAGCAAAATAAATAAATAAATAAATCTGAACAGCCTTTTGATGTCATCATTTATCATTCTACAACAGTTTCTGGTGACAAGCCTGATTGACCTTTTCTTTCTGAAGACACTTGTGAAGGATTCTGGCTTTGGACAGTTTTGTGGTGCTGATCACACAAGGCTGATTCATCTGTTTGGAACATAAATATAGATTACAGATGGGTGATGCCTGAATAATGCATTTCCTTAACAAATGCTGCACACAGTTTATGTGTTTGCCAATATGATGCTCAGTTACATTTCATGATGCAAATTAAGATAGAAATACCCACAATATATCCCATGTAAAGTAGATGTTGATTGTTAGATTATGATACTTGGTCTCTAATACTTAACCTTTTCAGCAAATTGTGATACTGTGATCACCCCCGTCTGTGGGAAAGAAAAGTCCACTTCCCCCAAAATAGGAATAAGAGCATGGAATAACAGTGAAAAGGAACCAAATATGTTTTTTTTTCCCCAAAAAGGCTTCTGGACTTCCTGTGGTTTTTCCTTGAAGACGTTTCACTTCTCATCCAAGAAGCTTCTTCAGTTCTGACTGAAGAGTGGGGAATGGAAGAATGTATATTCCTTGCAGTCATCTTCCATTCCCTTCTCTTCAGTCAGAACTGAAGAAGCTTCTTGGATGAGAAGCGACACGTTTCCAAGGAAAAACAAAGAAAGTCCAGTTGCCTCTTGGGAAAAAAAAATCATCTTTGGGACAACCATGACTCGGAATGGCTGAGAATCTCCACAGACAGTGAAAAGGAACCAATCATTTATTTATTTATTTATTTTGTGAAAATCTAAGGGACTGTGAACTTAATGGGTAAGTTAGTAATGAGTCCTAGGATGGCTACCCATTTTTGTTCAATTGTTGCAGTTTGCCAGATCTAATCATTGCATTACACACCTTTCATACTTAACCACCCTAGCCCCATCTTTTTATCATAGTTATCTAAGACTTAGTTCTCAATTATATTAATGTTTTAGCTGCTATTACATCAGCATTTTGGGTTCTCAACCATTTGACATTCAGCAATGTAGGATTGCATTGTTTAGCTAAATCGTTTTTGGTCATTCTAGTTCCTTTAAATATCCTAGTATTTCATAATATTTTAGTCTACATTCTTTCATTCTTTTTTTATGTAGGAACACATATGCTGCATCGTTACTCAAAATGCAATGTCGTGTTAAAATAAGTCAATAAATAAATAGAAGTCAAACACTTTCAAGACTCTAGAGATGTGGTGGGGGTTTGTCTGTTTTGAAAATACTATATTCAGCAGGACATATTCTAGAACAGGGGTATTAAACTTGCAACGTCACGTGATGTGTTGTGATGTATCGCAAGTTTTTTTTTTCCATTGCCGGCAATGGGGTGGGCGCGGTTTTGCTATGATGCACAGCCAACTCACAGCAGTTTGACATCCCTGAGCTAGAAGATTGCAAGCTGTAGCACTCACAACTTTTTGCTGGAGAAATTCACTCGTACACCACAATTTTTTTCACCTGGAACCTATATAATTTTTAGCGAGCCAAAGGAGGCAGAGATAAGGACGTCAAGTGAAGCTGTATGAAGAATTCTGCTAGCTTTATTTCATGGAGTTTTCACATGCTTCATTCTGACTGCTCAATATCAGTGAGATGAAATGTGAAATGAATTTGAAAGCAGACACCTTTTGTGCAATTATTTGAACCACCTTCTGTGCGTAGGGAATAGAGGGAAATGGAATTTCATTTCACATGGTTGTTTTTTTCCTTGTAAACAGACCAGTATTAGAACATGGATTGTGACACACTCAGTTTCCACCCACTGGATAGGTGAGAATGGTGTGCTTGAAGCCAAGTGTCGTGGTTCCGACAGATGAAACTCTTCAAAAGATCTTCGAGGCATTGTTTACCTTAAAGAATCTTTATTTTGAGTAGCACAACATCGGCAGTGCATAATCGAAGCCAACAACTGGATTCCCCTCCCCTGAGCACATAATATCAAAGCACAATTCCCTCCTCTAATTAACGGTCATAAATCACATTCGCCAATTAGCTTGAAGCACGGGCTTCCTCGCCAGTTCTCCAGCCCGCCAAATCCTTATCAGCTCTGGTTACAATAACCTTGTTTCTCACGCTAGATTTGGTGTGTTATGTCTAGCTGGCCTCTCGTTCACATCCCCCCCTCCCAGCCTCATCTAACTCTAAAAGCAAAAGGTAAAAGATGGCTACATTTCCATCTGTTGTCAATGCAAAAACATCCAATGTTAGCAGCATTGACACCAAGTAAGATGGCTGAGGAACTTCAATCGGGCATTTTTCTGAGTATTTGGGCTATTTAACTCAAGTAATGTGTCTCAGACTGCCAGCATTGGAACTCAAGCTTTATTTTTTTTCCTTCCAAAACTCTGCTAGCTTTAAATAAGGTTATCTTGCTCTCAGCAGAACTCATATTCAGCTCCTTAGCAGAACTTACCATGTCTTCCAGAGATAGCTTCTACATCATACTCTCGTCTTTCAAATCAATAATAGTAAAGGAAAGAGTGAATTCTGTTTCATCTAACTGCTGCTTTTGCTGGATCAGTTGGTAAATCTAAACATCTCTGCATGAAATCCAGATAGACATTTCATATATTCGAGCTGACAACAGTTTGATGTTGACAGGTAGGAGTAGAACATGAATGGAAGCTGCAGATCAAAGCCAGGGTGAATTAAGAGTTATTGGATCTCTAAAACTCAGCGTTGAATTTTCATTTGCGGGTATGTGGATGTGTTGCTTCTCTTTCTGTTTCTGCTCATAATCATTTATATAGTATACTAAAAAGAAATCTGCTAACTGATTCTTCTGTTGTTACATATCTGATGGTCTATCTCAGGAGTTCTCAACCTTGGCAACTTGAAGACTTGTGGACTTCAACTCCCAGAATTCTTCAGCCAGCAAAGCTGGCTGAGGAATTCTGGGAGTTGAAGTCCACAAGTCTTCAAGTTGCCAAGGTTGAGAACCCCTGGTCTATCTGCTTGTGACCTTCGGAAATCACTTCCAAATGCATTATTCATGTATCTTCAGAAGTCAAGCTCACTGACTTGGCTGAGACTCACTCCTAGTTCTTAATTATCTCTGTCCACATGCTAGTTTTCAGCTTCATACATTTAATAAGAAAATAATTTTAAAGCGGGGACGGCAGGGATGACAACGTACTGTATGCCAAGCGAAAGATCTATGTCCATGGGCTGTGCTGCTTTAAACATAAAGCCAAAATCCGTACGGCTGATGTTGCATGCTTTGCAAACTGGAGGAAAGATGAACTATTCTTAGAAGACTGGCTGGATTTCAGAGAAGAGCTAATTAGTTGATACTGCCAATGAAGGTGAGAAAGTTGATCCTTGCTGGATGGAGGGAATTTAACATATAATCGTAGTCGATAGATCTCTGCAGGTAGACTTTGAGAAAGATCAGTTTTGCCACCCTAGTTAGCCTGAACTTTCTCTTCCTATTTTGATCACATGCAATTACCTTACACTGGAGAAATGTATTATGCAATGGCCTACTATTAATTGTTGTTATTGTTGTTCAATCACTAAGTCATGTCCGACTCTTCATAACCTCATGGACCACAGTACACCGGGCCTCCTTTGTCCTCCATTGTCTGCTGGAGTTTGTCCAAATTCATGTTCACTGCGTCAATGACACCATCTAACTGTCTCACCCTCTGCCATCCCCTTCTCCATTTGTCTTCCATCTTTCCCAACATCTGGGTCTTTTCCAAGGAGTCTTCTATTCTCATTTGGTGACCAGAGCATTTGAGCTTCACTTTCAATATCTGTCCTTCAAAAGAACAATAATTAATTAACTGCTACTATATTTTATTGGCTTTGGCTATTTGGGAAGAAAAGCATCCATAATGGCTGTTGTTTTCAAAGTCATCTCTCAGCTCAATAAAAAACCTCCTGTCAAGCTACGAAGCCGAGACTAGACTAGACTAGACTAGACTAGACTAGACTAGACTAGAATAGAATAGAATAGAATAGAATAGAATAGAATAGAATAGAATAGAATAGAATAGAATAGAATAGAATAGAATAGAGTAGACTAGAGTAGACTGGACTGGACTGGACTGGACTGGACTGGACTGGACTGGACTAGAATAGACTAGAATAGACTAGACTAGACTAGACTAGACTAGAATAGACTAGAATAGAATAGAATAGAATAGAATAGAATAGAATAGAATAGAATAGAATAGAATAGAATAGAATAGAATAGAGCTTGGAGGGACCTTGGAGGTCTTCCAATCCAGCCCCCTGCTCAAGCAGGAGAACCTATACCATTTCAGACAAGTGACTGTCTAGTCTCTTCTTAAAAACCTCCAGTGATGGTGCACCCACAATTTCTGAAGGCAAGCTGTTCCACTGGTTAATTGTCCTTACTATCAGGAAGTTTCTCCTTAATTCCAGGTGGCTTCTCTCTTTGGTCAGTTTCCAACCATTGTCCTGCCTTCAGATGCTTTGGAGAACAGTTTGACACCCTCTTCTTTGTGGCAGCCCCTCCAGTACTGGAATACTGGTATCCTGTCCCCCATTGTTTCTTCTTTTCTTTAGACTAGCCAAGCCCATGCCCTGCAGCCATTAGTTAACACCTCCTTTTGTAGGAAAGGCAGAGCCTGAGGGTGGAGTCAAGAGAAGAATCAGCCTAGAGTCATTACATTCCCACCAGTGGTTCAAGTCCAGCCTCTCTTGAATTGTCTTGACTCTTATCTAGCACCAATTTAATGCTTGACTCTTATCTAGCACCAATTTAGTTGACTAGATTGTACAGACATGAGCAATAAATCATGGGACCTATCATGTGGTCTGATTCTTCACGCCTAACATTTCATTCAACTGACTTTTTCATCACTGACTATTTCATTGGTAGTGTTTTAGAGATGCCCTGGATATTGGGGACATTTTCCTTGTTGTGTGAAGGCCATAGATTTGTTATGACCAATATACACATTCCAAACAGACCGGGGTTTCAAGGTTAAAGTCATCTAAAGAAGAAGCAAGCTAAATAAAGGTGACAAATGCAGCCGAGAAGCTGATATGCATCAATTGATGCACAATTAAATCAGTCCATAGAATCATGACCCATAGCGAATGGGGTTATATAAAGACCGATTGCTTCTCCTTTTCTTTTTCCCCCCTCTTAGAAATATTCTAGCTAAACTGATGGAATTTCACACACCCCCTATTCTTCGTGTTTCTTTTTCATTAAAATACTTCCACTAAGACACAGTTTCTTAGCAAGCATCAGAGAAGCAGCCTTTAAAAAAAAAAGTGCTTGAAAAAACCCCAGTCAATCCTTCCCAGTCCTCAGGAACATCAGGCTAGAACACTACATAAAATGCAAAGGAGCAAAATTCCCCCTTGTAGGTGAAATCTGTCAAAAAAAAAAAGTTCGCTTTTTTGAAAAAAAAAAATCTAAAATGCATAACCGAAAGCTTCAGTCTAGGAGATCTGCCAGCTGTTCACACGGTTCTCCAGATGTGATATTACCGGCCACCTGCAGCTGTTTTTCAGGGAACCTCAGCTAGAAGCTCATTACAATGACCCGCTTTTGATGGCTGGCTGGTCATCTTTGAAAAACGTAGTTCTAATTTGATTTTTCATCTGTCCTTGATTGATGTTATTTCCCATGAAGCTGGAACTGTCCACAAATACATGCTGAGCTGTGGGCCCAGATGACTTGGCACCTTCAGGACTTGCTGTCATTCATTCGAGCCTTGTTACTTTTCAAACATTTTTGACAAAACCTCCGCTGTCTCACTCTTACTATTTTAGCTGCCAAATTAAAACTTAAGAGTGATAAATGAATGAAGGGATTTATTCATCCCCGTTGGAGACATAGGAGACATCTTTTACTCAAGAATCCTTGGGGAATTCCTTCTGTAAATTTCTTCAAATCCCACTGGCTGCATCTTCTCGATAGGGCCCATGGTGATTTTCCAATATTAACTTAACTCTAATTTTGAGTTTGCTTAGAGTGATGTGCTGGGAATCCAGTGGCTCAGAGGGAAAAACTTCAGCAATCCAACATATAAGATAAGTAATGGAAGGTGTAGTGGAATGTAGTCTGGATTCCCAGAAGGGAGAGAATGCATTCGAGAGGCCGGAGAGATGGCAAAGTTTAGAGAGAGTAGAGTAGAGTAGAGTAGAGTAGAGTAGAGTAGAGTAGAGTAGAGTAGAGTAGAGTAGAGTAGGGTAGGGTAGGGTAGGGTAGGGTAGGGTAGGGTAGGGTAGGGTAGGGTAGGGTAGGGTAGAGTAGAGTAGAGTAGAGTAGAGTAGAGTAGAGTAGAGTAGAGTAGAGTAGAGTAGCCCAAAGCACATATTCCAGTAGAGAGTTCTCTGAAGAGTCCAAAGCTCTTCTTCTTCTTGTGCCATATCCGTTATTGGACGTTGGCGATCATGTTGGCGATCCTGTTTTTATCAGCAACCACATGAAAAAGTGCTGCTGAGTTTTGTCCAAACCAGTCCCTTAGATTTTGAAGCCACAATATTCTTCTTCTGCCTGGACCTCATTGGCCTTCAATTCTTTCCCTGGAGGATTAAATAGAGTATGCCGTATTTTTCTGGGTGTCACATCACATGTCCGAAATATTCTAATTTTCAATTTTTAATTGTTTTGATGATTTCCCTTGGCTTTCCCAGCCGGCTTATCACCTCCTCATTTCTGATCTTGTCAACCCAGCTTATAAGTAACAGCCGCCTGTAAATCCACATTTCAAAGGCTTCTAGTCTCTTCAGGTGGCCTTCGGTCAGAGACCAGCTCTCTACTCCATAGAGCAGGGTAGAAAAAAATATAACATCTGACAAGCCTGGTTTTCAATCTTAGGCTTATGCCGTGAGTCCAAAGCTCAGAAGAGTAAAACCTCTGGTCCCAGTGACCCAGTGATCTTGCAAAGTTTAAATAGATTAATTGGAAGAAGAGAGTTAAGATGGCTCCTTTCTAGCAATTTAACAGAATAACAGAACAGCAGAGTTTGTATAGACCTGGGAGGTCTTCTAGTCTAACCTCCTGAACAAGCAGGTGACCCTATACCAGAAGTCCTCAACCTTTTGGGCACCAGGGACCGGTTCTGTGGAGAAAGGTTTTCCACGGATCGGAAAGTGCGTGGTTTTGTGTTCTGTCTGCATGCAACAGATGGGGCTTTGCTTGTTTGTGCAGACTGATACCGGTCCACAGACCAGGGGTTGGGGACCCGTGCCCTATACCATTCTGGACAAATAGCTATCTAATCTCTTCTTAAAATCCTCCAGTAATGGAGCACCTGAAAGCCATTCCACTGTTTAATTGTTCTCACTGTCAGGAAATTTCTCCTTAGTTCCAGGTTGCTTCGCTCCTTGATCAGTTTCCGTCCATTGCTTCTTGTCCTGCCATCTGGTGCGTTGGAAAATAGGTGGTTTCATTCTTCTTTGTGGCATTCTCAAAATCTATCCTTAATCATGCAAATAGTTTGCGTTAGTTTGGCAAGATTTGTATCGATGGGTGTGGAACAATAAAGGAAAGTGCTTAAAAGTGCCTAGGGGAAGGGCCTTCTCTGTTGCGGCCCCGGCCCTCTGGAATCAACTCCCTCCGGAGATCCGTATCGCCCCCACCCTCTCCGCCTTTCGTAAACTCCTTAAGACACATCTTTGCCGACAGGCCTGGGGCGGTTGACATCTTGCCCCTAGCCAGTGTATGTTTGTGTGTACGTTTGCTGAATGAATGGTTTCTTAATTTAGGAGTTCTCTTTTTTTATATATGTATTTTTTATATATGTATTATGTAGTTTTTTATATTGGATTTCTATTTATGCTGTGAGCCGCCCTGAGTTCCCGGAATAGGGCGGCATAGAAATTTTAATAATAATAATAATAATAATAATAATAATAATAATAATAATAATAATAATAATAATAATAATAATAATAATAATAATAATAATAATAATAATAATAGAAACTCAGGGTGTCTTTCTTGTTTTTTGGAGTCTGACAAAGGAAAGAAAATGATCAGCAGGTTCTGATGGAGTCAACCTATGTTTAGGCCTATATTAGGTTAGGGCGGGGGTCTTCAAACATGGCCCTTTTATGACTTGTGGACTTCAACTCCCAGAATTCCTCAGCCAGGCACGCTTAGTCAACCTAAGAAGACTGTGTCCTGTCTCCATTTTGCCTTTCAAATCTTTCTCTTCTTCTCTCCAAGGTCATCTGCTCACGATGGCTTGTGGGTGTCTGGTGACAGTAGCAATAATAAATAGCTGATAGTTTCTTTTAAACCTTGCAGCAGATTGAAACTCTGGTAATGGATGGTAACCTATAAATCTGGAAAAAAAATACCTTATTGTTTTGCTAAGAAACTCAAGGACGTTTGTGGGAATGAAAAAAGCTTGTTTTTAAAAATGGTGGACTCATATAGATGGCCAGTCATTAGTGTCAAAAGGCAAACATTCCCCTTAAAAAAAGAGACTATGTTTATAAATCATGTTTCTCTCCTCTTATTTAATAGTCCTTTCTGTAAATCCTATGACAGGTGTACAGTAAAATTAATGAGGTGCTGAAATTTCATAGATGTATTTTGACTAACTGTGCTACTCCTTATCAAATATTTGATGGCCTTACGACTTCTCTATTAAAGTCATATCAGGGTCTGGCAATAATTATTTGGTTGAACTACTGCTTAATGTGTAAGCCTGCTGATATAATTACAGAGGCAAACTAAATGTCCTGGTGGAAATTTAAAATGCTACTTTCTTTTTGACTGTACCACCATTTAACTGGTATACTAGATCTCTGAGACAGATTGAATGGATTTTCTTTTCTGTAACAAAATGATAATAATGCTAAAAGCTATATAAATTCTAGGTAATGAATACCCTGCAAAGCCACGTCAGTTCGTAATGATGTCATATAGGCATCTCTGAATTAAATTAGGAAAATTTACATTACAAGTTATCTAATTTGCAAGCAGTCCTTCTGTTTCCTGAACTATCTGCCTGCTTGCTAACAAACTGTTGCAGTAGTAAATATTTTTGGCATCGTGTAAAATGATTTGCAGGGAGAGAAGGATAGAGAACATTTTATGAATTTGATAAGGACACAGTATGTTTATTGTCAGGAAGCTTCTCCTTAGTTCTAGGTTGCTTCTCTCCTTGATTAGTTTCCATCCATTGCTTCTTGTCCTGCCTTCAGGCACTTTGGAGAATAGCTTGACTCCCTCTTCTTTGGGGCAGCCCCTCAGATATTGCAACACTGCTATCATATCACCTCTAGACTTTCTTTTCACTAGACTAGATATACCCTGTTGGAAGAAAAATCAGGTCCAGTTCCAAGCCGGGAATAAAAAGGAGGCTGCTTAAGAAAAAAGGTTTACTGATGAGCAGAACCAGTGACAGCATGCAGTTCTGGGGCAGCTGACAAATTGACAGCATTTCATAATTTGGAGGCTTGCTTTGTGTGCTTTTGTTATTAGATTTGTTCAGCTTGTTTCGCAAAGGCAAGCAATGGGTCTAAAATGCTGGCTTCCTTGGGTTTTAATCCTGTCAAACACATGCAATTAAATTTACCTTTAATTTTATCTTTAGTCTGTCTGTTGCCTCTATTGAGCTCTCTTTGTGAATCAACAAGCTTGATCCACTTTTTTGCAATAGCCAGGGCTTTCATCAGAGAAACATTGTTTCTGTATTTCCTTTCCTGAGCTTTATTCTTGGGATTTCTTTTGGGGGGGGGCATAGTAAAAAGGATTGGGAGGGTGCATTCTTACCACACCCCAATTCCTGCAACCATTCTTCATATGTTTTAGCCTTCAGCCCCCTAATCATCTTTGTTGCTCTTCTCTGCACTCTTTCTAGGACCTCAGCGTGCAATATTCCAAATGTGGCTTCACTCATGCAGTACAGTGTGGTACTATCACTATTTGTGATCTTGATGTTTTCCCTCTGTTGATACAGTCTAAGACTGCATCTGGGCCTGGGCAACAAAAAAATAGCTACCGGTTCTACCGAACTGGTGCAAACTGGCTGAATCCCACCACTGCATGCTTTGTTAATCTACAGAATGCAAAAGGCAGCAACAATGCTGTTGTCTAGATCACCCATTAGATCTAGCCCCTGGCCCTAGAAGAATTTCCAAGATTTGGAGCACCCTTCCCTGTTGGTCAGATTAGTATCCACCTTATCTGACTTTTAGTACAGAGTTCCACAACCCTTCTGCCCTTGTGGACTGATGGGGGGGGGCAGGGGATGGTTCTGTGTGGGCAGCCAGCCAGCAAGCATGTGCACAGCTCCATTTGCATGAGCAGTGTGCATGCGCGCTCACCCAGTTTACGTGGCCGGGTGGCAAAACAACTCACAGCCCAGTAGTAGGATGTAGCCCAGAGTTTGGGGGGACCCCTGTTTTAGTACCAGTGTATGATTAGCACTATCCACAGTCTGTCCAAAACCTCTTGTTCTCCCATGCGGCCTCATTACAATTGCTACAATATTTATTAGTGCGTGTTTGGGATCTATTATTTATTTTACTTGGCTTTATTCTTTCATCTCGCTTTTTATGGGTTGCAAGCCAACATTAAGATCCTCCCAGGGCTATGAATGTTTTAAATGGTGGATAATTTCTCATGGCATTGGAAAAACCCATGGAGACAATTGGAGACTGGCCTCCACGTGGATATTGAATGATATAACTGCTTTCATATAACTGCTTTCAAGTACGGGTAGGATGATAAAAATAAACATTCCCATAGCTGTGCTCTTGTTATTCTCTTCACCGAGATTGTTCTCAATCTGTTTTCTTTTCCGAAAGCACTTGATTTGCTGTTGTTGTTACTGGCAACAGGATAAGGGTGTAACTACAATTGCTAGAAAGGTGCTGTGTTCAAAGCACATGTAAAAGTGTGAGGGATGTAATTTTTAAGTATTTTCCCAGCTGGGAAATTTCCCATATTGCAGAAAATTCTTTCACTTCTTCTCCTGAACCAATTTTTTTTTTTTTAGGTTTCAAGTGATAACATCAGATCTTTGAAATCTGAACAAAATTGTTGAGGTGCCGTCATAGGAACTGAGAAAAATAAGCAGAGAGTTACTTCTGGTCCTCTCTGTCAACTCCAGTAGAAAGGTCAGAGTAGGAATCGACTCCACCAGAAAGTTAAAACGATTTTGACTGGCTACAATAACAGAATATTACATGCTATAACATGATCCTGCTATAATTCTCCCCACTTCTTATACTCTGTTGAATCAGGAAGCCTGAGCCATTCTGAAATATTTTCTTGTTATTCTGGACTTACAAATGGTTTCAGGTCATTCTGCCTAGGTATCGTTTACTGTATATTTCCATCAAGATAGAGTAGAGTGGAGTGGAGTGGAGTGGAATGGAATGGAATGGAATGGAATGGAATGGAATGGAATGGAATGGAATGGAATGGAATGGAATGGAATGGAAAGAAGTGGAGTGGAGTGGAGTGGAGTGGAGTGGAGTGGAGTGGAATGGAATAGAATAGAATAGAATAGAATAGAATAGAATAGAATAGAATAGAATAGAATAGAATAGAATAGAATAGAATAGAATAGAATAGAATAGAATAGAATAGAATAGAATAGGAGCTGGAAGGGACTTTGGAGGTCTTCTAGTTCAGCCCCCTGTTCAATCAGGAGAACCTATACCATCTCAGACAAGTGACTGTCTAGTCTCTTCTTAAAAACCTCCAGTAATGGAGTATTCACGATTTCTGAAGGCAACTTCTGTTCCACTGGTTAATTGTCCTCACTGTCAGGAACTTTCTCCTTAATTCTAGGTTTCTTCTCTCTTTGATCAGTTTCCAACCCTTGTTTCTCATCCTGCCCTCTGGTTCTTTGGAGAACAGTTTGACCCTCTCTGCCTTGTGGCAGCCCCTCAGATACTGGAATAGTGCTATCATGTCTCCCCTGTTTCTTCTTTTCTTTAGACTAGCCACACCCAAGTCCTGCAGCCATCTTTATTCTCTACACACCATGCCATTACCAATAGCCTATACATGGTTCAAAACTGCATCAAGATTCTCCTTGTTGTTTAAGAGTGTCTGAAGCTGAGCCGTTGTGTATATATAAGGTATGTTCTTATTTGTAGTTTTTACTTGTGTGTAGTGTGCACTGTGGACAGCACTTAATTTTGTTGTGAGTTACACAATAACAATAAAGATATTCTATTCTATTCCATTCCATTCCATTCCGTTCCGTTCCGTTCCGTTCCATTCCATGCCATGCCATGCCATGCCATGCCATGCCATGCCATGCCATGCCATTTCATTCCATTCCATTCCATTCCATTCCATTCCATTCTATTCTATTCTATTCTATTCTATTCTATTCTATTCTATTCTATGCTATGCTATGCTATGCTATGCTATGCTATGCTATGCTATGCTATTCCATTCCATTCCATTCCATTCCATTCCATTCCATTCCATTCCATTCTATTCCATTCTATTCTATTCTATTCTATTCTATTCTATTCTATTCTATTCTATTCTATTCTATTCTATTCTATTCTATTCTATTCTATTTTATTCTATCCTGCTCTATTCTAGCAAATTTGCAGTCACATTTCAGCAAGCAATCCAGCACAATGTTTGTTTACACTGGTGATTTTCAGCAGTGGTACATGGCTTCTTGAGAACATGATAGATTCAACATCATGGTTAATTCCTTTTTGTGTTCCTCGTTGCCATATCACAGCTACAGTTGTCTATTTCTAAAAGATGTCATTCTCAGCAACCCAGCGACTTAATTTGCATTGATTCCAAGTGGATATACCCCAAAGATTGCTGCATTTCCATTCATTCTACAGAGTTTGCTTTTTCAATTTTAAGATTTAAAATGTAAATATGATTTATATTGCTTTGGAAGGGGGAGGGGAAACACTCTCACCTTCTCAATGTGATTGTTTTTTATTGATTCCAGCAAACCCCTTCCAAGAAATCAATAGGTTAATTAAAAATAGTATTTCTTTTAAAAGAGATGAGAGCCGCACATCATGGGCCATGAAGACTTATAGCTGATATTATATTTTAGCATTCAGGATTAAAAATTGATACACTTACCTTAGAGAATTCCATCAAGGTTTTCTATTATTGTTATATATATATATATATATATATATATATATATATATATATATATATATATATATATATATATATATATATATATATATATATATATATATATATATATATATATATATATATATTGTTTAAAATTGTTGACAAAGAAATAAGGGAATTTCTGATATAGCTATTTCGAGTTTCTTAACTCTCTTCAGTCAGAACTCACCCTTCTGGGATTCGAACCTGGGCAGTCTGCATGCTAAGCAGATGCTTTAACCTGCTGAGCCACAAGTTCTCTCCTGCTTTGTCAGTAGTCAGGGAGTAAGGATATGTGTCAAGTGGTTATTTTTTAGATAAAGCAGGAGAGAACTTGTGGCTCAGCAGGTTAAAGCATCTGCTTAGCATGCAGACTGCCCAGGTTCGAATCCCAGAAGGGTGAGTTCTGACTGAAGAGAGTTAAGAAACTCGAAATAGCTATATCAGAAATTCCCTTATTTCTTTGTCAACAATTTTAAACAACATATATATATTTGTGCTTGCAGATGGCTCTGGGTTGAGCTGAAACAAGCAAAGGAAAGAATGATTTCTTCCTCCCATATTTGGGTTTACAGGGTGCAATCTAAAAAATAACCACTTGACACATATATATATATATATATATATATATATATATATATATATATATATATATATATATATATATATATATATATATATATATATATATATATACATATATACATATATACATATATACATATATATATATATATATACATATATACATATATACATATATATATATATACATATACATATACATATACATATACATATACATATACATATACATATACATATACATACACATACACATACACATACACATACACATACACATGCACATGCACATACACATACACATACACATACACATACACATACACATACACATACACATACACATACACATACACACATACATACATACATACATACATACATACATACATACATACATACATACATACATACATACATACATACATACATACATACATACATACATACATATATATATATATATATATATATATATATATATATATATATATATATATATATATATATATATTCTGGGAAGACATAATTAAATTTTAACAAAAGGCCGAAAAATGAATTGCCTTTTCTTATAATCCAGTAAATTGTTGGGAATAACTTTTTTATTTTTCTCCATTTCCTCTAAATGCAACTACTTCTTTGGATTAATTACATTCTAACCATGATCAGCTTTGCCTTTTCCCTAATTGGATTTCTCCAAGGGTTAAAAAAAAAAAAAAGGATTATTGCAATACCTCTGCTTCTCTTTCCTTTCTTTTTGTAGAGTTTTTCTTCTTATGATTAAAAAACGCCAACAAAGCCGAAAGAACTTATGTGCTTTTCTTTTGGGAAATGAGATGATTGACCCCTTTCATTTAAGGAGAAAAAAAAAAAGAAGGAAGACCTTTCGTTTCATGTCTTATCCAAAAGAAAATAATAATACTCTCACCAAAAGATATGGACATCTGCTCACTTGTGTTATTCCACCTAAAGTTTTTTTTTGTTTGTTAATAGGAAACTTATTTGTTTGTTTGTTTAAGACAGCGGTTCTCAACCTGTGGGTCGCGACCCCATTTGGGGTCGAACGACCATTTCACGGGGGTCGCCAAACAACGCAGTCCGCCATTTTCCCCCCCTTTTCCTTAGCTGTGCTACTCCCTCTTATTCTATTGGCTTTTCAAAGCCAATAGAATTATTATTATTATTATTATTATTATTATTATTATTATTATTATTATTATTATTTATTTATTTATTTATTTAACTTCTATGCCGCCCTATTCCGGAGAACTCAGGGCGGCTCACAACATGATAGAAATTACCAATAAAATACATGAATATAAAAACCCCTAAGTTAAAAAAGAAAAACCAATCATTCCACAAATGGAATGGACTCTCTTGAATAGAGTCTAATTCTATTGGCTTTCAAAAGCCAGTAGGAATTGTCCAGGCTGTCTCTGCCCTGCTGAGCCCGCCAAAAGTCCCCGTCTGCAAACGGTGCTGCAAGTTGTCTGCAGCGAAGGCGAGCTCTCCGGAAGTTTCCACCCCTCCCTGCTGAGCAACTACTAACAATGGAAGTAAAAGAGGGCCAAGGGTGGGAGGTGGGAGGCCGGCGGGTGCAGGGAGGGTTGCTGGCCCGCGTGGGGTCCGGCGGGTGCCTTACCTCCCTTGGGCTGGGCCAGCTGGTGGCCCAGCCGGTGGTCGCCCTGCGCTGTCACTGCCCCTTGCCAGCTACGCTTCGGCCGGCGCAGGGGGCAGCACCACACATGCGCGGTGCTCCCGGGCAGGGAAATAGTCCTCGACGTACGACCAGTTGGGGGTCCTCAACTTACGACTGGTTGGGTAGTCCTCGACTAACGACCGGTTGGGGGTCGCGGCATTAAAAAGGTTGAGAACCAGTGGTTTAAGATAAGATAACCTTTATTGTCATTTTTTTTTCCTGTGAACACATTGGCACCCATTAAAAAAATTAAATTCTGATGCCTGGCCTCAAAAGAAAAAGAAAAAAAAACTTCAGTTATCTCACTGCAAGGCTACTATAGGTGTCTTACAATAATGAAAAAGAAATGAAATGAAAGACGTATAAACAGAAGTAAAATAACAGAACAATAAAATAACACAACACAACGTACATCAATAGACTAACCTTGTTAGCTGTGCATTTATGAACGTGCAAACCGTATGTGTAAATTGTCAATCGTAAGTATGGCTGGCTTCCTTTTTTAACTCCTTCCTCTTCCCTAGTGGGTGCTTACTTGAAACAGTGGTGGTCTTCGTTACAGTAATAATAATAATAATAATAATAATAATAATAATAATAATAATAATAATAATAATAATAATAATAATAATAATAATAATAATAATAATAATAATAATAATAATAATAATAATGTTGGAAGGGACCTTGGAGGTCATCTAATCCAACCCCCTGCTCAGGCAGGAAACCCTATACCATTTCGGACAAATGGCTGTCCAGTCTCTTCTTAAAATCTTCCACTGTTGGAGCATTCACCGCTTCTGGAGGCAGGTTGTTCCACTGGTTAATTGTTCTCACTGTCAGGAAGTTTCTCCTTAGTTCTAGGTTGCTTCTCTCCTTGATTAGTTTCCACCCGTTGCTTCTTCTCCTGCCTTCAGGCGCTTTGGAGAATAGCTTAACTCCCTCTACTTTGGGGCAGCCCCTGAGATATTGGAAGACTGCTATCCTGTCCCCCCTTGTCCTTCTCTTCCTTAAACTAGACATTCCCAATTGCAGCAATCGTTCCTTATATGTTTTAGCCTCCAGTCCCCTAATCATCTTTGTTGCTCTTCTCTGCCCTCTTTCTAGAGTCTCAACATCTTTTTTACATCATAGTGACCAAAACTGGATGCAGTATTCCAAGTGTGGCCTTACCAAGGCCTTGTAAAGTGGTATTAACACTTCATGTGAGTCTTGATTCTCTCCCTCTGTTAATGCAGCCTAGCACTGTGTTGGCCTTTTTGGCAGCTGCAGCACATGGCTGGCTCCTATTTACCGGTAAGTGATTGTCCACTAGGAGTCCGATGATGATAGTAAAGATTAAGAGTTAAAAAAGAACCATGGTTTAGAATACGTTATCTGTGAAGAATGAGTATACAGATGCATTTTGTACTTTCAGGTTTATCTCCAAGTGTAATCCCTTATTTTAGAATTGACCCAGTCTGTAATACATTATCTCTTGACTTCAAAATACTTGTTTGTGTGTGGTGTTTGTGTGTGGGGGGATTGCAAGTCTTTTTTTTTTTTTTTGCATGAAGGCAACATGAATACAAAAAAATTCAGTTGTGTAAATTTTAAATTAATATCTAAAAAATCCAATTTTAACATATTTTTTTTAAGTTTCTCTATTATTTCACACTTCAAGTTAAATTTTGGACTGCATTCTCTTACATAGACAGTAGAATAGCTTTTCTCTTGCATGAGTAGCAGAAGATCTATTAAAGTGCCAATGAATCAACTTGATTTGCATTCAGAGTTGGCAATCCCGATGGTTTCTGTGTGAAAAAAAATGTTCTAGAACAGGGGTGTCAAACTCAATTTCATTGAGGGCCGCATCAGCATTGCGGTTGCCCTCGGGGGGGGTGGCCAGGGTGGCGGGCGGCCTACTGGGTGGGCATGGATGGAGTGGGTGTGGCCTACTGGGTGGGCATGACCAGCTCTACATCATTCGCATCAAGGGTGCCTGTGGGGGCCTGGGCAGGAGTGGGACAGATCTGGGGGGTCGCTGGCAGAAGGGGGTGGGACCGGGGCAAGCGCCAAGGCATGGTCCATTTCTTCATTCCTTACAAAGGGGTGACCCCTCCCCAGCATGCACCCAGGGGGTGGGGCCGACATGGCAGGGGCTGGTTCCTCACTGTTTCTAGACAGCCTTGTGGAGCTAAGACTGAATGCATTTCAGCAGAGATGGCCACCACAAAATTGTACATTGGCTCCCGGCTGGCCTGGGCCAGGGCCAAGGCAGCGGGGGCCGTTCCCTCACTGTTTCCAGGATGGCTTCGCGGGCCACATGAAACCACTTCGCGGGTCGCATTCGGCCCCCGGGCCTTGTGTTTGACATGTCTGTTCTAGAATCTGTCTCCTAATTTAGAAGGGAGTGGTTTCAGGGTAGTGATGTAATGAACAAGTATTGTTTTAAGAGGGTCTGATTGCTGGTGCACAAATAGCTGCCTGCCTTGAGAAGCTGGCTGAGTAATATGATTTATAGCGATTGGAACTTGTTTTGAGGGTTGATTCAACCCAGTCAATCAAATCAAATGTATCTTGAACTGGTTTGCATTTGGATTGATTTGGATGCTTCCTGCATGCACACATATGCCTTTTAATAGTCAAAAATTGGTCCAAATTAAAGCAGAGCTGATTCAGTGATTTGCTCCAAAGCAATGCCAGAACTAAACTGGATTGATTTTCCAAATTGGTTCAGATTGAATGGGACCTCGTTTGCACAGCCCAATAAATCATTTCTTAACATTACCATTTAACTGCATACTTTATTTAATATTTGAGAGCCATTGTTACATCTGTGGCTGTAGGCAAAAGACACTAACACTAAAAAGAATGCCATTTAGGTGTGTGGTTAGGGTCATATAGACAAAGAAGTGGAGGCAATAATGCTCTGTAATTGGCCCCATCTTCTAAAGGAGGATTTTTGTTCCATGGAAAGATTTGATTTATGCAGAAAAATGCATCTTATCAAGTTGCACTGCCTTTGTTTATCTACTTAATCAAAGGTATGTGGCTGCCCAATCACACAAGAGTTGGCCTTGGAGAGTTGGCCGTGGTGAGTTGACCATGGAGAGTTGGCCATGATGAGTTGGCCATGGTGAGTTGTCCTCTGCTGATTTGGCCATGGTGAGTTGGCCGTGGTGAGTTGGCCATTGTGAGTTGTCCTCTGGTGATTTGGCCATGGTGAGTTGGCCATGGTGAGTTGTCCTCTGGTGATTTGGCCATGGTGAGTTGGCCGTGGTGAGTTGGCCATGGTGAGTTGTCCTCTGGTGATTTGGCCATGGTGAGTTGGCCGTGGTGAGTTGGCCATGGTGAGTTGTCCTCTGGTGATTTGGCCATGGTGAGTTGGCCGTAGTGATTTGGCCATGGTGAGTTGGCCATGGTGAGTTGGCTATGGTGAGTTGTCCTCTGGTGATTTGGCCATGGTGAGTTGGCCATGGTGAGTTGGCCATGGTGAGTTGTCCTCTGGTGATTTGGCCATGGAGAGTTGGCCGTGGTAATTTGGCCAGGGTGAGTTGGCCGTGGTGAGTTGACCATGGAGAGTTGGCAAGATCTTTAATCTTGATTATCTTTATCTATTATCTTTAATCTTAATTATCTTTAATCTTTAATGCCAGTCTAGAAAAAAGAAGGACTAGGAGTGACATGGTAACAGTATTCTAGTATTTAAGGGGCTGCCACAAAGAGGAGGGGGTCAATTTATTTGCCAAAGCACCAGAAGGCAAAGACAAGAAACAATGGATGGAAACTAATCAAGGAGAAAAGCAACCTGGAATTAAGGAGAAACTTCCTAACAGAAAGAGGACAACTAACCAGTGGAACAGAAGTTGCCTTCAGAAGTTGAGGGTGCTTCATCACTTGAGGTTTTTAAGAAGAGACTGGACAGCCACCTGTCTGAATTGGTATAAGGTCTCCTGCTTGACTAGAAGACATCCAAGCTCCCTTCCAGCTCTATTCTGATTGATTGATTCATTGATCAATAAATTATTTCAATAATATCTGCAGAAATAGACACATTTTGATGATTTTAATGGCAGAACCATGCCAGTTTATGTGTTTGTGTTAGAACATGTGGCTAATTATAGTGCTTGGAAAGAAGATATTGTTCTGCAATATCTACAGTACAGCAAAATATATACAGAGAACAAAGACTAGGGAAATAGGAAATTTGGTATAGTGCAAGCTGTAGGAGATGATCAGTCTGAGCCTGAAGGATAGGTCAAGCACGTGATTAATTTAGAGTCCCTTCGCATCCACAAGAGATCAAAGTCCAGCCCTCCTTGAATTGCATTGATTCTTATCTAACATCAATTTCCCTTGATCATTAGTAGATCGGATTCTTGTAGCCAACTTGCATGGCTTAAACTTGAACTCATTTGAATAACCCTGATTCCTGATTTGTTGCACCTGATGTTAGCTTTATTTTATGTGCCATATTTGAGCTGGCTACATGACCACCTGCAGCTAGCCCTATCCATCTAAATTCCATGTTCAGAGACACTTGGCCAAACATGTTATTTATTAAAGATCATTGTGTAGGCCTCATGTTGTCAGGTTAGCATAACGTTTTCATAACTATCCCATAGAAATGAAAGGATGCATATACTACTTTGCTAGTATACATTTACATCTTCCAGTCCCGATGACCAACCCAGATTGGATCCTGCCACACCATCCTGGGACAATTTGCTTTCATTTACTCTGTTATTCTATTCTATCCAGATACCCAGGTCCTCCTGATGGCCAAGTTGTATTTAATAATGTGCTTTGTGAGAATGTAGCCATAAGAGCAGGATATTACGGGACTGTCTTCTGCCACATACTTCCCTACGACCGGTGAGAGCGCACAGGGTCGGCCTCCTCCGGGTCCCGTCAGCGAAACAATGTCGTCTGGCGGGTCCTAGGGGGAGGGCCTTCTCTGTTGTGGCGCCCGCCCTCTGGAACCAACTGCCTCCTGAAGTCCACGTTTCTCCTACTATCCCGGCCTTCCAAAAGAATCTTAAAACTTATCTTTGCTGGCAGGCCTGGGGATGATTGTGGGTTGTTGTGTGACTGATGAATATGTGTGGGGTTTTATTTTTATATATTTTTTGCTTGGACTTAGATTGTAATTGTTGTTTTATATATATGTTGTAAGCCGCTCCGAGTCTTCGGAGAGGAGCGGCATATAAGTCCAAACAAAATAAATAAATAAATAAATTGTGTTTACATTTAGTAAACTTCTGGGATGAAGAAGGAAATGGAAGAGAATGATGGAGATTTACCAATTGGCAGACTAGATCGGAGTAGGCAGTTTTGAATGGCTAAACATGTGCTAATCTGAAGTCATACCATGGGTGGTGTGTTGTCAATTGCATCCAGTCCTATGAAACTATGAAGCTTTGTGCAGGCCTCCTATAAGGGTGGGCCCTGGGCTTCAGGTAAAATAAGCCTTAATTCAATCTTGATCCCAGATTCTGTCTAACTATCCATCATGGGCAGTGGTGAGATTCAGCCAGTTCACACCAGTTTGGCAGAACCGGTAGTTAATTTTTTTGTTGCCCAGGCCTAGAATGGAGTTCCGGAAGCAGCATCCATGCAGAGAACCAGTTGTTCACATATTTGAATCCCACCACTGATCATGGGGCTAGTCCAGGCTCTAAAATTGTAGGTTTTAGGGGTTTTGTTTCCCATCCTAGTGACAATCCTAAGTACAGAGCTTCAGGGATTTCTGTCTCCTGAGCCTTGCCTAATTTTCCTCTTATGTTGAGAGTAGATATCTGAAGATGCTTAATGTCCCTGGATACTTGATAAATGTGAGTTCTATATTTCCCCCTGCTTAATGATACTTATTGGAAGTGGCAGCCAATTTGCTCTGCCTCTTGGAATTCAATGAGAAGCGATAAAAATTGATTTGGGTCCTACCAATTAGCCGCTCTCTTCTCTTCAATATCTCCACACGGGATTCTGGTCCTTTTGCCGAACAACCCACAAAAAGCAACCACATTCGAGTATGCCTAGTCTTGGATGGAGATGGCTAATTAACATGCCAGGCACGGTGGTGACAACTGAATGGGTGAAGAACAACGTGCCAACTTCTATTAGAGAAATAATGACCTTCTTGGCTGAGTAATTTTTTTAAATTAAATACTGACAATTCCTGGTAATCAGCGAACCTATTAGCCATGAAATTTGAATCCCTTATCATGGGCTATTCGCTTATGAAATACAGCCGAGGATTGAATGAACATATCATTTGCAAGCTAACGTGGTCTATTGCTGCAGCACAGTCAATATTTGTTTCCAGAGAGTTTCCTACAGGGTGTTGTTTTATAATTTCTAGGACAGATTGCACCAACCTTTAGCAAGATATAGGCATATTTCTGTCCAGTTGCTGACAGGAGAAATAGCTTAATTAGCCTGTCTATATTGTGCTGGGTTAACTGATTATGAGTAATTAATATGACCTCTGATTGCTAAAGACCACTTTCAAAATATCAAAATATTCCAAACCGATGGGAGAGGGGGGGAATCTTTCCAACCACAAATTGTGTCATTATAATGCAGTCTTATTACCACTATTTACAGAGTTAATGAAATCTAGTTATTTCAGTATATCAGAAACACAGAAATTTTCTTGTTGCGCTAAATGCAAAGGAAAACGCACACTTGTGCTTTAAGATAATTGGTGTTAGGTGTGAAAGACCAGGTCTCCGTGTGATTTATTGCACTCCTTTGCAATAAATTAAAACTGATTTATTGCATGGGAATCTTCTCAACTAATGTTTAGCAGCTGCCTGGAATTAGATAATTCCTGAGGTTGGGTTGAGTCCGCTTGTGACTATGCAGAGATTCTAGGCTGATGCCTCTTTTAACTCGACCCCATGGGGTTTTTTTTTCACTCTTACTCCTGCAATTGGATTATTAAGAGCCATTTCCTCTTGGTGTATTTGGGTCTTTTCCTGTGTAAGGTTGAGAGTATCTTGGTGACGTTTCGACGAGGTCCCACTTGTCATCTTCAAGCTGGGGTCTTCGGGTTCGTGCTTGTGCGAGCAAAGTGTGATCGGAGCTGCCGTCTCTCTCTATATATTGGTGGGTGTGTGTGGAGTGTTGGCTTAGTTGCTGTAGGTGGATTGGTTGGCTGTGTTGGAGTTATTGTTTGTGGATTGTTTGGCTGTTTCGCAACATCCTGAGTAGTTGAGGTGCTGGCTGTGTGCCCATTAGTCCTTTGTGTTGTAACGAACTGGGTAATGGGTTGTGTGATGACATCAAAACGTCACCAAGATACTCTCAACCTTACACGGGAAAAGACCCGAATACACCAAGACCTGCATACCTATACCTGTGAAAATCTACGAAAACAAATATATGTATGTGTGTGTGTGTGTGTGTGTGTGTGTGTGTGTGTGTGTGTGTGTTTCTTGACATCCACGAATGACAATGTATTTTGACAAGGGACTTACATTGGACTGAAGTGGGATGAACTTTTTTCCAAGGTCTCAACATCTTTTTTGTAGTGTGGTGACCAAAATCGGTTGCGGTATTCTAACATTTCTAAAATTGGATTGTATGTATTTATTGTATTCATTTATTTGTTAAACTTATTTGCTGCCTATCTTGCCATGGAGCTAATCTAGGCAGCTTAGAATAATAAAAAGGAAGTAAAATGAAAAGGCTTGCAAATGCAATGGAAGTAAAATAATAGGCCCATAAAGTAAACAATGGCAAGGGAACACAATGAGAATAAAAAACATCAATCAGATAACCAAAAGAATGGATGAGTGGAATATTGGTAGAGCAGTTGACAAAGACAACTGAAGTGATCATCTACGCTAACAATTCCCCTTTGACCAAAGGTCCCCAACCCCCTGGCTGTGGCCTGTGATCAATCCATGGCCCATTTGTAACTGGGCCACGCAAGCAGCAGGTGAACAGGTGAGCTCGACAAGCAGGCACATATGCTCATGCCTTCACCCCCAGTCTGCAAAGCCAGAAAAGCTAAGGACCACTGAGAACAGGTTATGTTGGAGGGCCATTGAACCTTTGAAGGAAGCCAGGATCTCCAAAGTATGATGGAACCCTTTAAAAGTATGTATGGTGAACAAAACAAAGAGATTCAGAATAGATAAAAGCAAATACTTCAGCACATAGCATAATTTCCATTTGGAGTTTGTAGCATAAAAAGGTAGCCCAGGGTTTTAGACCCAACAGCATGGAAAGAGATTCAAACAGATGCATAGAGGAATGGCTACTAGGAGTTGCTTTAAAGTGTAAAGCAAACATACTTTAGAAAGTAGAGGGATTGCCGAATTTGAGAAATGTTGGAAGCGAGAAAGACTTGACGTCTCAACCCTTCTTTTTAATCAGATCAATGCCTGTTTTCCTTGGTTCCAGACTTAATTTAAGATAATTTAGCTGCGTCTGAAGTGGAAATTCCCATCTCTCATTCCAAAAACTAGAAATCATTAAATCTTGATTAGCCATTCTTGATCTCATGAGTATCTTGGCTAATAATTCAGTTCGCTTGAGAAATAAAATCAATAGGGGATGTCGGTGAGATCCTTTTTAGCATGGCATCCATTCTGTCGGAACGTGAACCTGTTTTCCCAGAAAGCTATCTTGTTATTTATTAATGTAGCCATTTGTCTTGACCTCACCCAGCTATATAGGTTTTACTGAAACCATTATTGGTCTGATAAGTGACAGCATGGTGGGTTTTGTGGGGTGTCTTGTTTTTGATGAGGTTGGAGCGTTTGGATTTTCAGGAGGAGAGAAAATTTGGTTACCGTTTTATTGAGGACGTTTACGACGAACTAAAAAGGCAAGAAGGCAACTTGTTAAGAAAGGCTGTGGAAGAGTGTGGTTTAGCAGGTCTTCTCTGGAGCACCATGATGTTCTTCAGAGAAGCAGGAGAAGTCTCAAGTTTCATAAAACAAAGATAATTAGGGGACCAGAGTCTTAAATATGAGCCAGCCGGGTGCTGCAGCTGCCAAAAAAGCCAACACAGTTCTAGGCTGCATTTATAATGCCTTGGTAAAGCTATACCTGGAATACTGCATCTATTTTTGGTTAACATGATGTAAAAAAGATGTTGAGACTCTAGAAAGAGTGCAGAGAAGAGCAACAAAGATGATCAGGGGACTGGAGGCTAAAACATATAAAAAACAGTTGCTGGAATTGGGTCTGTCTAGTTTAACGAAGAGAAGGACGAGGCGGGACATGATAGCAGTGTTCCAATATCTCAGGGGCTGCCCCAAAGAAGAGGGAGTCAAGCTATTCTCCAAAGCGTCTGAAGGCAGGACAAGAAGCAACAGATGGAAACTAACTAAGGAGAGAAGCAACCTAGAATTAAGGAGAAACTTCCTGATAGTTAGAACAATTAATCAGAGGAATGGCTTTCCTTCAGAAGTTGTGAATGCTTCAACACTGGAAGTTTTTAAGAAGAGGTTGGACAACCATTTGTCTGAAATGGTATAGGGTTTCCTGCCTAAGCAAGGGGTTGGACTAGATGACCTCCACATTCCCTTGCAACTCTGTTATTCTGTCCTGTCCTGTCCTGGAGACTGGACATTCACCTGTCGGAGACAGTACAGGGGGCTAGACTAGAAGACCTCCAAGGTCCCTTTCAGCTCTATTCTATTCTTCTATTCTTCTTTTTCTTCCACTTTCAAGAATAATGTAATGCTCAGAATATCTGACTTGATACAAGCTAGCACGGAAAAAAAACCTTAGAAATATTCCCTGTTATGTGCCGGTATTAATATCAGGCTAATTTTAGAAGTATGCTTTAATATTTACGGGACATCCGTGCATGCTGTGCCTGTTTATAAAGGTGGCTGTTTTTCATTGCAACCTTGAGTAGGCGGAGGTTTCTGCTGGTATATTTCTGAAATGTTGCAGTAGACACATATGCCCTGTTGTTCAGGAAGGATGTTACTATTCATATATCACCCCTTGTGTAAAAATACATATATTCCCTCTTTAAAAAAAAAAGAAAGAAAGAAGCAGCAGCAGCAGCAAAGGAATTACATTCAGTTGAAGGAATGTATTTATAAAATTGCATTAAAACATTGTATTTCCCCCCACACTCATTTGCAATGGGCTATATCTGAGAGACTGAATTTAGGCCTGGTTAGTCATTCTCAAAATACCTTGCACAGATGTCAGAGAGAGAGCAGAAAAATGTTAATTAAAGAGAAAATGCTGTGTTTTCCTAATCTAAAAAAAAGGATTCCGGAAGTTAAGTTTCTCCCCTCCCCCCACCTTTTTTTTTCTCTCCTTTCCTTTTGAATTGAGAGAGAGAGAGAGAGAAAAAAATCTACTAAGGTTGACTGTAAGAGAAAACAGAGAACATAAACAAATCTGTTGTAATTATTAGAATGGCTTGTTCTAAAAGTTAGACGGTTTGGGATAAAAAAAAAAAAAACTTGGGAGGATTTTCCATGTAGCAATTGTGTTTGGATTTGCCTGGCTCCAGCGTAGCAGAACCATAACACAATGAGAAAAGGTTCTCTCTGCTAGTCCTGACAATTATAATTAACAGGTAATCCTTGGCTTACAACTGAACTGATCATTTCTGTTGCTAAATGACACATGCATGAAGTGAGTTTTGTCCCACTTTATGACTTTTCTCGCCACCTTTCTTGCTGCAATCTGAATGCCTCTTGATAAGGTGTTTTAGGAAGCAGAAAATATAAGATCAAACAAACAATTACATGCCTATTTAACATCTCGAAATGCTTGATTGCTTACGCATGTCCACCCACCTTACCTGCAGGCACGCAAACACATACCCTTAAGTGAAAAAAAAATGATACCTATTTTTATGTGTACAACTGCTTATTTTTAATTCTTCCCTGCCGAATTAAAGCTTCCATTAAGGATGCAGTTTAATAGGAAGGGATTTAAGAACGTGGAGTAAAAATTCAGTCACTTGAATCTCTGGAATAGAAAAAAAAAGTGATGAAGAAGCATCCTGGAAAAAAAAAAGCTTTCTAGGATTGTAATAGCCTGTCGGTATTTCTGCCTCTGCTTTTAATCTGGCCAGCATCTTCGGAGACAGGGATACCTCAGTGAAGAATTGATTTTGGCTTGCACCAAATGGAGTATTTTCAAAGAGGCTTCCATCATATTGGCCAAAAATATCCCAGAAGAAAACCAGATGATTCACTATTTATTTATTGAGCCAAGGACATGTTATACGAGCAATAAATCAAGAACTGTTGGTTTCATCCCAAGGAGCTTGATACAAGAAAGATTATTAGAAACTGGGAGGGTTTTTTTTTTCCTCCTAAAGCTAGCCTGCGTATATTTATCGTTTCTGGGATTATTTATTATTATTTATTATTATTATTATTATTATTATTATTATTATTATTATTATTATTATTATTATTATTATTATTTCCCTTCCATCATCACCACCATCATCACCATCATCACCATCACCACCATCACCACCACCACCACCACCACCACCACCACCACCACCACCACCACCATCACCATCACCATCACCATCACCATCACCATCACCATCACCATCACCATCATCATCATCATCACCATCATCATCATCATCATCATCATCATCATTATGGATCATCGCACAGTCAGCCAGATGTTCAGACTGGATTTGGCATTTTTGTCTACCTATCGAGTCCTTACCCAGGACCTGGGATAGGCAGATGTGGATGTTTGATGGTATTACAGATCTCGTCGCAGGATGGAAGCAGTTCCTAGTAAGGCTGCCTTTTGCAATTGACTAATGGCGAATTTGTCAGTGCCGATGATGGTGTTCAAGTGGTGCTCCAGTTGTTTTGGGATCGCACCCAAGGCGCCTATTACTATTGGTACTACCCTTGCTTGCTTTTGCCACAGTCTTTCTATTTCTATTTGTAGGTCTTTGTATTTTGTTATCTTCTCCAGTTCTTTCTCGTCTATTCTGCTGTCTCCAGGCACTGCCACGTCCACTATCCAGACTTTTTTGTCTTTCTTATCGACAATTGTTAAGTCTGGGGTGTTATGTTGCAGGTGCTTGTCTGTTGGAATTCTGAAGTCCCAGAGCAGTTTAAGGGAAGGGCTCGCAACTTGGGAGTCCTCCTAGATTCACGGCTGTCCCTTGAGGACCATCTGACGGCCGTGGCCGGGAGGATGTTTTACCAGATTCGTCTGGTACGCCAGTTGCGCCCCTTCCTAGATCAGGACGCGCTACGCAGGGTCACCCATGCCTTCGTCACTTCCAGACTGGACTATTGTAATGCTCTCTACATGGGGCTCCCCTTGAAGTGCACGTGGAGGCTTCAACTGGCACAGAATGCGGCCGCACGGTTGGTAGTGGGGGCACCCTGGCGGGCACGAATGACCCCCATCCTGCACGAGCTGCACTGGTTGCCAGTGGCTTTCCGGGTGCGCTTCAAGGTACTGGTTACCACTTTTAAAGTGCTCCATGGCATAGGACCCAGTTATTTACAAGACCGTCTTCTGCCAGTAAATACCTCCCATCGACCAGTTCGCTCCCACAGAGAGGGCCTCCTCAGGGTGCCATCGGCTAAGCAGTGTCGGCTGGTGGCGCCCAGGGGGGGAGCCTTTTCTGTGGGGGCACTGATGATGTGGAACGAGCTCCCCCCAGAACTCCGGACGTGTCATGATCTCCGCACCTTCAGAAGAGAATTGAAGACTCATCTCTTCAATCAAGCCGGCCTGGCCTAGATCTCCTCGGGTTTTAAATTTTTAAACAAGGCTGTTCGGGTTTTAGAATTGGGTTTTTTAACAGGTTTTTAGTAACAGCCTTGTATATATTTAATTTAATTTAATTTTAAATATTTATTGTTTTATATGTTTTTATTGGGTTGTAAACCGCCCCGAGTCCTACGGGAGAGGGGCGGTATAGAAATTTAATAAATATAAATATAATATAAATATATAATTTTATCATTTTCTATGTCTTTCTCTATTTTATGATCCCACCAGTTCTTGCTTACAGGCAAATGATATTTCTTGCAAATTTTCCAATGTACCATTGTTGCTACTTTGTCATGCTGCTGCTTTTAGTCATTATTATTATTATTATTATTATTATTATTATTATTATTATTATTATTATTATTGTTGTTGTTGTTGTTGTTGTTGTTGTTGTTGTTGTTGTTATTGTTGTTATTATTGTTATTATTGTTATTATTATTGTTATTATTATTATTATTATTATTATTGTCTGAATTGGATGCCTTTCTTTTTGGTTTGTTTGTTTTTCTAACATCTGGCATAGCATTTAAAAAAATTGATTTGATGGAAGCAGACATAAGTGCCGGCCTATTCCACATTGAGTTTTGAGATTATCTGCGTGAATTTGATTAATACTCATGATGTATCAAAAGGCACACCCCTTTGGTTTTGCTGATTTGCACTAATCAGACTTGAATGTTTGTGGCTTAATTTTTGATTGCATAGGGCCTCCGCGGATGGCTTTATGATTTTTTTATATGTTGAACACCACCAGCACTCTAGCAATATAGAAATATAATGAATAAATACAACCCCCTTGAATGTCTTTCATTTGGCACAACTGCCCCGTTTTCAGACGCTGTGATTAAACCGTAACAACAGACACACATTATGGATAGGTTTAAAAATGGATTCATCATTGATTTGTGCAACATCAGTGTTTGGCTTTGATGGTCATGTTTATAATTTAATGCTAACTTCTTTTCTAGATCAGCTCTTTCATCGGCAAATGCCTCTGCCTGCTGCAATAATATTTTTCTTTCATCTGAGTACCTTGCTCAGATATTCATGACATACCACATCTGCGAATATATTTCTGGGCACTTGGCAGCCATATTTATATCTAGACTTTGCTCTTTCCGAAAATGGCAAACTATATTATTTGCAGCCGACGCCATTAAGGGGACATGTTCCAAAGGAAGCTTTAGCCCAGGGGTCTTAAAACTGGGCCCTTTAATGACTTGTGGACTTCAACTCCCAGAATTCCTTAGCCAGCCTGCCTTTCAGGAAAATTCTAGGAAAAGAAGAAGAAAAAAAAATCTGGGAGCTGTAGTCCAAAGACAGTCTCGCAACAAAATTATCCCCCCCCCTTTTCTTTCATATTTGCCCCTTTTTTAAAAAAAATGAATGGTTGATATCTGATGTGACATTTCTGAAAGGGTATTTTGTTGTTGTTGTTCTTGTTCTTGTTGAAGGGGAAGAATGTACCAATTGTTAAATGACCTGCCGATGGAGGCTGCAGTTAGGCTCAGCCAATCTCACTGTATACGTGTTATACTTTGATAATAAAGGTTCATTCTTTAATCGCAGAAAGAAAAGATTCCATAGGAATTTGGAAGATGGAAAGTAAAAAAAAAGAAAGAAAGAAAGATGGAAGTCTAGTCAAGCACTACCTTTTTAAGGAAAGACAAGGGATTGGGTTCTTATTTCAGAGGAATGATATCCCTATATTCCATATTAAAGAGATATCCATTCATAAGCATTTCTTTTAAGCTGAGGTTGAAGACTCACACAAGTCTACCTATTCTGTAACAAAGACCACTTGATGTTTCGCCTAGGTTTGGAGCCAACAAATTAATACTCACGATGCCAAACACATTCTGAAGAGAGAGAGAGAGAAAAAAAAGCTTCTGGCTCATTTTTCACAGTACGGGACACTTCCTAGGTGGAAAGTAATGACTGTCCAATTTTTGTTTAAAAACAAAATCAGTCATCCAAGCAGTGATAGAGCAATTGGCTTCTGTTTACCTACAACAAGAAAAATAGACATTTTTTTTTAAAAAAATGTTCCTTTTAAATAGAAAATGATATTCTCTGCTTTAAAAAAAAACTCATTCAATTTTTTTTCAGCAAGTTTCTAAATATTTGAAATTTATCTTGCTGGATGTGTAGGTGAAGTTCAGCTATGGAAAGCAAAGTGTTATGCCAATCCAACAGGTTAATTCAGTTTCTGCCTTGAATTGGGGAGGGAGGAATGGAGTGGGAGGAGGAAGAGGATGGTGGTGGTGGTGGTGGTGATGATGATGATGATGATGATGGTGATGAGCCTAATCTGCACTTATTTATGACACCCATCCTCTCTTCTTGTCTATAGCAGGGGTCCCTAACCATAAGAACATAAGAAGAGCCATGCTGAATCAGGCCAAAGCCCATCGAGTCCAGCATTCTGTGTCACACAGTGGCCCACCAAATGTACATGGGGATCTTGAGCAGAAAGAGAAGGCAAAACCCTCCCTTTCCCTTGACCCCCAACAAATGGTACCCAAGGGAATCCTGCCTGCCTCAACCAACATAGAGGCGGCACATGGACATCCGTTTTAATAACCACCCATACACTTGGCATCCATGAATCTATCTAGCCCTGCCTTGAAGCTGTCAAGGCTGACAGCTGTCACGACCCCTTCTGGAAGTGAATTCCATAAATCAACGACCCTCTGGGTGAAGAAATATTTCCCTTTATTTGTCCTCACTTTCTTAGCTATGAGCTTTAGGGAGTGCCCCCTTGTCCTGGTATTGTGTGATAGAGAAAAGAATTTTTCTCTATCCACCTTTTCTATCCCATGCATGATTTTATACACTTCGATCAAGTCACCCCTTAAACGCCGTCTTTCAAGGCTGAAGAGACCAAGGCGTTGCAATCTGGTTTCATAAGGGAGGCGCTCCATTTCCTTGATCATTCTTGTTGCCCTTTTTTGCACCTTTTCCAGTCCATGGCCCCAGTCCATGGCCTGGTACCGGGCCACGGCATGCCAGCAACCAGTCCGCACAAACAAGCAAAACCCCATCCGTGGGATGCAGGCAACACACAAAACCACACACCCTCCAGTCCATGGAAAAACCTCTCTCCACGGAACCGGTCCCTGGTGCCCAAACCGGTCCCTGGTGCCCAACCTCTGGCCTAAATGCGTAATTGAGCAAATGTCCTGAATGAGTAAATAGATAGACAAGACTTGTATCCTAATAAATTGTATTGAATGGCCCCCTGCCAAAACATTATTGTGAACAAACCGTACGCTATCTTGGCTTCTTTAATGGCCGAGATCAGGGGTTTCTTACACCAATCCCTGTAGAATGGGACTCATAGGACTGATGATGGAACGCATCCAAGGGGAAATGCAAGAAGGAGGATCCCAGCTGATCACGAGAGCATATCGTTCTCCCAAAAAGGTTCCATTAGGGAAATCCCTGAATTGTGATTTGGTACAACAACTTCAGAGACGGCCTATCCTGCAACGCCTGATAGAACTATTCTAGGTGGCTTAACCATCTTTGTTGAAAGTTTGACCGCAATTTCCTGGTAATTGTTGTGGGTGTCTCACGACTGGATGATGACATATCAGAGGATGATGAAGCACAAGCAGGCCCCTCTGGGTATTTTCCCCTCCCGGCAGCCGAGTCAGACAATGAGGAGCTTTGTATGCATTCTGAATCAGACTCTCAAAATGATGAGTCAGATTTAGAACAAGAAGATAAATGGATTGATCCGAGGTTCCGAAGGTTTGATAAGCGAAGGTGTCAGTTAACTGGAAAAAGGAAGTAATGGGGGGAAGTGACGTATCGGACACTATATTAGAAGGGGAAAGGGAGACTACGCCCTTGTCACGAGCAACGTTAATCAAGGAGAGGCTTGAAAACTTTTGCAGTGCGTTGGAATTCTGGTGTTTTGAAAACCTACCGAAGAACAATGAGGTCTTGGACAATGTGATAAAGAAAGAGTAAGTTAATTGGGAAGTAGGAGGAGGAGAGCATGTTTATCTAAATGTAAATAGATCTGATTTGGTCGTTCCGGCCAACAAAAAAATGCCAGCAGCTTGCTTTGAAATGAATCCTTTTGAAATGTGTTAAATAAACCTCTTAAAGACATATTTACGTGGATTTTAATGAGCTGAGAGAGGACAGACATAACAGTAATATTGTAGATAAATATATCAATTCTCTTCCCATTTCCAAATCTATTATTCTATGTTCCGCCTTCAGCTCAAAGTTTTGCAGCTGATTGGGCGTGTTCTTTTGCATTAATCATCTTTTATTTTTTTTAGTGGGGGCTCCATCACTGGAGGCTTTTAAGAAGAGACTGGACAAGCCACTTGTCTAAAATGGTCTATTATTCTCCTAATTTTGTTAATTCTCACAATCTCTTTCGGGAGCCTAACGAGTGATTTCCCATTCCTGATTATTTACTCGTCAGGGCGAAAATCCGTCCCGAAGCTCAAACATAAATACTGATAAATAGCACAAATATGGCATAGGGTCTCTTGCTTGAGAATGGGGGATGGATTGGAAGACCCTCCAAAGTCCCTTCCAATTCTTGTGTTATTCTGATACTAGTGGACATACCGACAGGACAACTCTAGAATTTTCATCTAGTGATGAACGGAAGAAAGAAACGGAATTTGCTGGGAAACCTTTTTATACGATTTATTTTTCATAGCGCCCACTTTTATTTTCCAGAATTCTTAAGCAGGAGCGGATGATATGTGAGGAGAAAATTGTAACAGTGGGAAAGAGTTTTGTTTTGTCTTTTCAAGGCCGAGAACATTCATCTTCCCAGGCTGGCTTGTGTTTGTTTTTCTTTTTTTTTCTTTTTTTGGCAAAATAATAACAATAGACTATGCCTAATAATTGGAAGGCTCCCGTGGAAAAGCAATTAAAGTAAACTATGCATTCTACCTCTTGTTTATTCTGAGCATAAAGGGTAGCGTTTATTTCCTCCGCGAAAGATCACCTCTATAGAAAGGATGACATTTAATTTAGCTACTGAATTGAAGTTAAAAGCAAGCAATTAATGGGGGGAGGGAGGAGAACCTCAATTAAATGAGGACCATTTTCTGTTTTTTTTCAAAAGCCAATAGAATAAGAGGGAGTAGCACAGCTAAGGAAAAGGGGGGAAAATGGCAGACTGCATTGTTTGGCGACCCCCGTGAAATGGTTGTTCGACCCCAAATAGGGTCGTGACCCACAGGTTGAGAACCGCTGGTCTAGTGAATTTTTAAAACTCCTGATTTGGAAGCAAAACTCTATACATGAATAAATAAGTTCATGTATAGCTTGTACAGGTACTTCCTTTCTGTTCCGTTCCTATGCTAGTTCCTTGTATATATATTTTTAATTAAAGAACCCTGCATGCAAATTGCAATTAATGGTTTGTGCAATAACATACTGTTAAACTTAAAAAGTTGACGTGGATTTGCCTATGACATGGTACACTATGTCATTTGTTTGGGCAACTGGACTTTCTAATTTATTTGTTTTTGTTTTTCTTTGAAAATATTTTGCTTCTTATACCAAGAAGCTTTGTCAGTTCTGAAGAATCCACTTTTTGGTTGAAAAGGTATGTCCAGTTTAACGAAGAAAAAGACAAGGGGGGACATGATAGCAGCGTTCCAATATCTCAGGGGCTGCCCCAAAGAAGAGGGAGTCAAGCTATTTTCCAAAGCACCAGAAGGCAGGACAAGAACACAATGGATGGAAACTAACCAAGGAGAGAAGCAACCTGGAACTAAGGAGAAACTTCCTGACAGTGAGGACAATTAACCAGTGGAACAACCTGCCTCCAGAAGCTGTGAATGCTCCAACACTGGAAGTTTTTAAGAAGAGACCGGACAGCCATTTGTCCAAAATGGTATAGGGTTTCCTGCCTGAGCAAGGGGTTGGACTTGATGACCTCCAAGGTCCCTTCCAACTTCTTCTTCTTCTTCTTCTTCTTCTTCTTCTTCTTCTTCTTCTTCTTCTTCTTCTTCTTCTTCTTCTTCTTCTTCTTCTTCTTCTTCTTCTTCTTCTTCTTCTTCTTCTTCTTCTTCTTCTTCTTCTTCTTCTTCTTCTTCTTCTTCTTCTTCTTCTTATTATTATTATTATTATTATTATTATTATTATTATTATTATTATTATTCTTATTCTTATTCTTATTCTTATTCTTATTCTTATTCTTATTCTTATTCTTATTCTTATTCTTATTCTTATTCTTATTCTTATTCTTATTCTTATTCTTATTCTTATTCTTATTCTTATTCTTATTCTTATTCTTATTCTTATTCTTATTCTCATTCTCATTCTCCTCCTCCTCCTCCTCCTCCTCCTCCTCCTCATTATTATTATTATTATTATTATTATTATTATTATTATTATTATTATTATTATTATTATTATTATTATTATTATTATTATTATTATTATTATTATTATTATTATTATTATTTGAAATGATTTCAAAGAAAAAAACCACAAGAAAGTCCAGTTGCCTTTGGGATGCAAGGACAATGTTCTTTCAATTGTAGTTACCCCACATTGGTGCGGTTTGGGTTGTCAAAGAACCCATCGCCTTGCAACGACCTCTTCGGGCATATCTACCCTAGTTGACACACGCTTCAGCGCATGTGCGGTGCAGAACAGCTTGAAGAGCATCACTGAAATAGTTTTGCTTAATTCTTTATATTCAGTCCAAGGATATCTAGGCATGCTGCTGCTTAACATTGCTCTTAACAACTAGGAATCAAGGTGACAGAAGTGATGCATTCTCCCTAAATGGCTTTAAGTATTGTGACGAGGGACTCTTGGCAAGGGATGGGCTACACCTGATGAAAATGGGCAATGGGCGAAATGAGGAGGAGGAGGAGGAGGAGGATAAAAGAAGGAGACAAAGAAGGAGAGGGAATGGGGAAGAGGAGGAGAAGGAGGAAAAGGAGGAGGAAAAGGAGAAGGTGAAAAAAATAGAAGTGAAATAAAAGAGAATCTCTATAGCTCAGGGTTGAACTGTAGAGTCTTGGTGCTCTCTGAGCTTGGTTGTTCGTTTGCAGACATTTCATTACCCAACTGTGTAACAAAATCCTTGCCCAAAATAGACAATTATAGAAACAATAGTGTTTAAGACAACTGAATAATCTGAAGCAATGGGAAATCTGCACGGAGTTGCCTGGAGGGGGTTATATGCTAGAAGATGAACGACAGGTGTCATTCCTAAGTGCTTAGGACATAGTATTTATACATTGCTTTAAGCTAATGTTTCTCAACCTTGGCAGCTTGTAGATAACGTAGATATCAACTTCCAGAATTGGCTGAGGAATTCTGAGAGTTGAAGCCCATACATCTTCACGTGGCCAAGGTTGAAACACATGGCTTTAAGCCTTGGCTTGGTTTACTATGACTTACCAAGCTTTTCTTTGCTGGATTCACAAGACATCCCAAACCATTCATCTTGATTATAATGTCATGGTTCTGACAGATGAAACTCTTCAAAGAAGAGGCATTGTTTACCTTAAAAAAATCTTTATTCGAGCAGCATAGCTTTGGCACATACATAGCAAAGCCAAAAACTGGATTCCCCTCCCTTGAGCACATAGTATCAAAGCACAATTCCCTCCTCTAATTAACAGTCACAAATCACATTCTCCAATTAGTTTGAAATGCAGGATTTCCCTCCTGTTCTCCAGCCCGCCAATTCTTATCATCTCTTATTTCAAAAAACCTGAGTTCACACACTATTACAATATTGTTATGTCTAACTTAACTCCCATCACATTCCTCCTCCTTCCCCCCCCCCCAGTATCATCTAATTCTAAGAGTAAAGCATAAGAAAGAAAAAGGCTGCATCTCCATATGTTGTCAAAGCAGGAACATCCAATGTTAGCAGCATTGACATATAAATCACACAACCTCTGGTTTTACTCAGCACGTCAAAACCCAAGAATCACAATAGGAGCAAACTCTACTAATACGTGCGAGTATTGAAAAGCATATTGATGAATCCTTAGGACCTATTGGTGACTTACTGTAGATGAGTTTATTCCCCTTCCAAAGTCTAGTTTTGGAAGAAAAAAACCTATTTCACTCTGCCATCCAATGCTGAATGTTCAAGGCTACTCAGAGGCCTTGAATACTTTCAGGGGCCTTTAGGATAAATGAAACACTTAGATGGCAGAGCCCTTTTTTAAAACAAACAAACAAACAAAGAAACACAAAAATCTCACCTTTCTGTTAAAGGATTGTCCTCCCACACTGGGCATCTGCCGTAGGTAAATGGGGTTCATTATTTTTTTTTAAAAAACACAGTTTGCTTTCTCCTATGAGGCAAGCAAAAAAGAAATAAAAAAGCCACACGGTCAGCATTCTGCTTTTGCGGCATCCGTTTAAAGCCAGACCGGATAGCTCTCAACTTACAAATGTTTTGTTTAGTGACGGTTCAAAGTTACAAGAGCGCTGAAATAAAGTGACGTATGATCGGGTTTTTTTTTCATACTTAACAACGGTTGCAGCATCCCCACAGTCACGTAATGAGAATTCAGACGCTTGGCAACCCGTCTGTATTTATGACAGTCGCAGCATCCTGAGGTCACTGGTGTCGTGATTCCGTGCCAGCCTGTGTTCCCAACAGCTGAGTCTGGGGAATCTGAGGAGGAGGTGGAGGAGGCATTTGGAGGGCCATCAGGGTCAGAGGGAGGCTCTGATGAATTACAAGACTCACGGTCTGATGCAGAGCCTGGGCCCTCCCGTCATGTTCCTGATGAAGGTCAGCTGTGTGGGGAGAATGAGTCAGACTTGGAGGATTCACACCTGATGGACATGATGATTGATGCTCGTAGATGCCGGCAATTAGTGAGAGCAGATCAGCAGCAGTCAATACGACAACTCCAGGGGAGGAGGAGGAGAAGGCACTGAGAAGCAACGCCTTGGGACTGCTTTATAAAAAGGGAAGGTGTGGGCGGTACTGGTTGCTGAAGGCAACCATTGCAAAGTACTTCATGGGATCATGTTCTGTTAGTATTGCCGGTGACTACTTTTCTGTTTGCATCGTGTTTCGTGTGGACAATTTCCTCCATTTGGATTGTGTTTTGCTGCTTTTGTTTCTGGAATATTTGGCAGGTTGGTTACCCATATTAAAAGGCGTTTGTTTTGTTTTGAGTCTCCAGCCTATTTTTTCAACAGGGGTTAGGTCCTTGTGCCTTTAACAAGGACGGCCATAGGCTGGGATAGGACAACTGGATCCCCTTTTGCGACTTGCTGAGAAGCAAAGTCAATGGGGAAGCCGGAGTCCCTTAACAACCATGCTCCTAGTTTAACAACTGCGCTGATTCACTTGAGAATTGGGCCAAGAAAGGTCATAAAACGAGGCACCTGTCTTGCTTAGCAATGGAGACGTTGGGATCAATTGTAGTCTTACTTGTAAGGAAGACCTTCGTAATTTTGCTTCTTCCCAGGGCGGAGCCGAAGATAAGGGGGGGCCATCCTTTTAATGCGTGCCATTTTTTAAAAGACTGTTATCACAACAATGACGCAAAGGGGTCAGTGAGGTATAAAGACCCCCTTTGTAAGGAAGATAGATGGTTAAGAAGTTTAGTAAAGAGAAAGGAATTTAAGCAATCTCTTTATTATCTGGGATTTGAGTTCCAAAGCTTTCTGTAGCTAATCCTTCTATTTCCAGATCGTGAATTCAATGCAGATTGAGGGACATCACTGTACATTTTATTTTGCTTCCAAGCCAGGTCCAAAAATTTTCACCCTCAAAAAGAGTGGCTGAGTTTAGGATTTTTTTTTGCTTTTAAAGAAATATTAAATATATATGTCACCCATCTCACTGTCAAGAGACTCTGGGCAGCTGATTCAATAGCCTTCATTTTTTTAGGGTTTGCTTCTTGTTTGTAGATTCTTATGTGATTTTTTTTGTACTGTTGAGTTTCAGGACACAGAGTGTCCAAGCAGTAATTTAGTAAATGCCTAATACATGTCTTCTATGTTGATTTAAAAAAAAGAAGACTAAAAGAGTTACTGTACCATTTTGTTTCTATTTCCTAGATTGCAGATGGATTTAATAATTCAGTTTAAACACAACACACACAGTGTGTCTATGAGAGAGACAGAGGGAGAGAGAGGGAGAGGGAGAGGGAGAGAGGGAGGGAGAGAGAGGGAGAGGGAGAGGGAGAGAGAGAGAGAAAGGGAGGGAGGGACGGAGGGAGAGGGAGAGGGAGAGGGAGGGAGGGAGAGGGGGAGAGGGAGGGAGGGAGGAGGAGAGGGAGAGGGAGAGAGGGAGGGAGGGAGAGGGAGAGAGAGGGAGAGAGGGAGAGGGAGAGAGAGAGAGAAAGGGAGGGAGGGAGGAACGGAGGGAGAGGGAGAGGGAGAGGGAGAGGGAGAGGGAGAGGGAGAGGGAGGGAGGGAGAGGGAGGGAGGGAGGAGGAGAGGGAGAGAGGGAGGGAGGGAGGGAGGGAGGGAGAGGGAGAGGGAGAGAGGGAGGGAGAGGGAGAGAGGGAGAGAGGGAGAGAGGGAGGGAGGGAGGGAGGGAGGGAGAGGGAGATTTAGGGCACATGGAATTTCTTTCCTTCTTCTTCTCTTCCAAAGGTGTAAGTGAGGTGTTCATGATTTAATCACAAATGCCATTTCCTACACCAGGGGTTCTCAACCTTGGCAACTTTAAGACTTGTGGACTTCAACTCCCAGAATTCCTCAGCCAGCAAAGCTGGCTGAGGGATTCTGGGAGTTAAAGTCCACAAGTCTTAAAGTTGCCAAGGTTGAGAACCCCTGTCCTACACTGTTTGTCCATTTTCTGTGCTTGGTTCACAGCTCTCTAATTTTGCTAATTCTGCCACTTTTAAGGAGCGACTTCTGCTCCGAGCTCAATGTTATCATCAGCCTTGCCTGAAGGTCATGCTGTTTAAACCAAATTAAACTTGTTTGTTTTTCTTAGCCTTAATTTGAACAGATTGTTAACCCAATTTTGGGGAGGAAGGGTTGAACGCATTTCTGGGAAGATTTTTGCCTGTTGAGCCTTCTTAAGAAATGAAAACTGGTTATCTTTTTTTTTCCTTGCCTGGAAAAATACCTTAGTGGTTTTAAGGGCACACTTAGATTATTAAAACAAGCTGAGTCTCACTTCTGATCAGTACTTAAATGGATATTATGTAATATCTACATTGCCAGGGGCCAATTTCCTGGGAGGGGGAAAACATGGTTTGTGCCTACATTGTGTGCATGCGCAGATGCAAGTTTGCTCGTGTGCATGGCACAGTTCCTGGTGGGCTGTGGACCGGTATTGGGCCCCAGACCAGAGGTTGGGGATCCCTGATCTTCATAACTTGGATATGAATTTTTTTTTCTAATGAGAAACAATTAGATGATATTTGCTTGGGTTTATTTATTTATTTTTTTGAAAGCCATTGTCATGGTTCCGACAGATGAAACTCTTCAAAGAACTTTGAGATATTGTTTATCTTAAAGAATCTTTAGTTGAGTAGCACAGCATTGGCACTAACCCAGTCGAAGCCAAAAACTGGATTCCTGTGCCCTGAGCACATAGTAGCAAAGCACAATTCCCTCCTCCAATTAATAGTCATAAATCACATTCTCCAATTAGTTTGAAATGTTCGCCTCCAGCTCTCCAGCCCCCAATTCCTTATCATCTCTTATTTCAACAACCTTGGTTCTCACACTAGGTCCAGTGTTATTATGTCTAGCTAGATTCTTGAGCACATGCCCCCCCAGCATCATCTGACTCTAAAAGCAAGAAGAAGAAAATGGTTGCATCTCCATCTATTGTCAATGCAAAAACATCCAATGTTAGCAGTGTTGACAGCCATATTGTGGTAACTAGCAAATTATGGAAAACTATGCATAACCCAGGGTTGTGGGGGTTTTTTTGTATTCATTTACTAGCACTAGCAAGCATACTGAGTGGAAAATAAATCTATCAGGGAGGGGTCCCAGAAATGAGTTACTTGGAATTGTGATCAGTTCCACAAACAGTCATTTCCGTATTGTTAAATCTCTGACTGGTATTTCCTGGTAAAGCTATGGAATATTTGTATCTGTTCAAGACACACGGTTAAAATAAGAAAACATGTTTTGCTAGAAACTTGGGATGATGTTAATATGGTTGATTATGATGATGGCAGCGAGAGATATTTTATACTTGCAATGTTTCTGCCTCATTGGATGACTAAAGTATGTGTTTTGAGGAATATTTCCTACACATTTGCAGAAGCTATTTTTGCTTAAGAAATCCTTCAGCTCAACTTAAAAAAAAGACCTGTTATCTAGTCGTTAACTTTCAGATTTCAAGCCTGTTTGCATTCTCTCCCTTGTGTGCATAGAAGCTACTAAAGCAATGTTGTAAGGAAAGTGCAAAAAAAAAAAATCCAGAAAAAAAAAGTTTAACATTTATATAAAAAGTTAACCAGCTGTTTAGACCAGATTTGGCATTTTTTTATCCACTTATCAAGCCCTTCCCAGTGACCTGGGATAGACAGACGTGGATGTTTGATGGTGTTACCGATATTGTTGCAGGATGTAAGCTGTTCTAAGTAAAGCTGCCTTTTGCAATTGACTGGTGGTGAATTTGTCAATGCCAATGGTGTTTAAGTGGTGCTCTAATAGTTTTGGGATTGCACCCAAGGCACCTATTACCATTCCTTGCTTCTGCCACAGTTGCTCTATTTCTATTTGCTGGTCTTTGTATTTTGTGATCTTCCGTTCTTTCTCTTCTCCCCTGCTGTCTCCAGGTACTGCCACGTCCACTAGCCAGACTTTTTTTGTCTTTCATATTGACAAATTGTTAAGTCTGGGGTGTTATGCAGTAGGTGCCTTTCTGTTTGAATTCTAAAGTCCCAGGGCAATTTAGCTTTTTCATTTTCTGTGATTTTTATTAATATTATGGGTTGATCGCACAGTCAGCCAGATGTTCTGTTCTGTTCTGTTCTGTCCTGTCCTGTCCTGTCCTGTCCTGTCCTGTCCTGTCCTGTCCTGTCCTGTCCTGTCCTGTCCTATCCTATCCTGATTCTATTCTATCCTGATTCTATTCTATTCTATTCTATTCTATTCTATTCTATTCTATTCTATTCTATTCTATTCTATTCTATTCTATTCTATTCTATTCTATTCTATTCCTACATTATTTATGTAAGAAAATAACATAGGGAGAGACACTGGGATGTAGGTAACTAACAACTGTTCCTTAGCGACACCCCCAAAAGCTACTTAAGACCTGGATTCAAAGTTCCAATGTCTGTTTCCCCCCCACACACACACACACATACACACCCATGTGCATGTAACCAGCACTTACTTGTGATTTCCAGCAAAACATGCCCCACCGCGAACAATGGATTCACATTATGACTACTGCTTCACTTAACCACCACAAAGAAGTTGTAAAATAGGATGTGGTCATGTGACCAACTTTACACCCATCACAAGTTATAACTAAAATTGCAAACTCCATTACAATCATAGGCTGAGGTTGTATATCTTTGTATATATTGTGTTGTACCTTATTCCTCTCTTCTTGTAGTCAAGGACACATGACAGTGCAATCCATCCAACCCACGCTTGCATATTTGCACACTTCTCCACAGTATTGTGGGTGTTGGTTGCACATGTGAACAAACGGATGCTGTGCAGGACAATTGGCACATTTTTGGGGGGGTTGACCAATTTTTATTAGTTTATCGAAGCATAAAATACAAAGAAAAGTGAAAACAATGAGAAAGGAAGGAAGGAAAAAGGGAAGAAGAAGAAAAAGAGTCTAACTTCCAACTATTTTTAGCATAGTAGAATAAGGTAATAACGTACAGCCTCAAGCTTTGACTTTTGCATGATAATATTTTAGTTATTTATTTATTTTATTTTATTTCTATGCTGCCCCTCTCCCAAGACCCGGGGCGGCTCACAACAACAAAACAGTTCAAAACACAATTAATTTAAAAAAAAATAAAAATTAATTCCATTCACACAACATACAAACACATTCAGCTCACAGCCGCTGATGGCGGGACACTCTTAGGGCCGAGGGGCAGAGCACAGCTCATATGCCCCAAGCCTGTTGGCATAGATGTGTCTTCAGCGCTTTCCGGAAAGCTAGGAGGGAGGAAGCGGTACGAACCTCTGAGGGAAGCTGGTTCCAGAGGGCTGGGGCAGCAACAGAGAAGGCCCTTGCCCTAGGCCCCGCCAGATGACATTGTCTAACAGACGGGACTCGTAGGAGGCCAACCCTATGTGCCCTAACCGGTCACTGGGATTCATGAGGCTGAAGACGGTCCCGCAAGTATCCTGGCCCATTGCCATATAGGGCTTTATAGGTCATAACCAACACTTTGAATTGTGTTCGGAGACCAATTGGTAGCCAGTGCAGCTCGCGGAGAGCTGGAGTGATATGAGCATGTCTTGGGAGACCCAAGACGGCTCGCGCGGTCGCATTCTGGACTACTTGCAGTCTCCGGACATTCTTCAAAGGCTGCCCCATGTAGAGAGCATTACAGTAGTCAAATCTCAAGGTGACAAGGGCATGGGTGACTGTGAGGAGTGACTCCCAGTCCAAATAGGGCTGCAACTGGCGCACCAGGCAAACCTGGGCGAATGCTCCCCTCGCCACAGCCGAAAGATGATGTTCCAAACTTAGCTGTGGATCGAGGAGGATACCCAAGTTGCGAACCCTCTCCGAGGGGGACAAAACTTCTCCCCCCAGGGTAATGGATGGACAGTTAGAATTGTCCTTGGGAGGCAGCGCCCATAGCCACTCCGTCTTGTCGGGATTGAGTCTGAGCTTGTTATTTCAATACAACAAACCTATCTAATCAGCAAAACCTAAAATCAAAGTTTTTTTCCCTACCTCAAGCACAAAGTCCAGAACCAGTTTCCAAGTAAAAACAAAAGTTGGTTGTATTCTTTCCTTTAATTAAAGCAGTCAATTTAGCTACTTGGCACACTTTTCAATCTCCAACAGAATCATTACCTAATTCTCCAAGACCGGTCTCTGCAATCGATCAATTTTGACTTCTATTAAACTGTTTGATATGCACATGGAGGGTTACCTTGACTTCGCACGTCCATTGATGCAAATGTACCACAGGCCTATTGGTGACACACAGTCCACACTCAATGTTATCCAATCATGTCATTGTTGGAGAGATGCAATCTGGCTACAGGAAACAAAATGCAGCTGCAGAAAATATTTCTCCTTTTGTATTTTTTTTTAATGAATAGCCCACAATAAAGAAGATGATGGGGGGAAAAAAACCTGGGCTTTTGTATCATAGTTACTTCTGTGGCTATCATGAATGCAGAAAAAGGCAGATGGGGGGGAGACTTTTATTTGGAAAAAAAGCTGTGAAGCCAGGCAGGACAATAGGTTTTTCCTTAAAGAATTATTTTGCTTTCTTCCTTTCCATGGTGAAAGGATCTTGAAGCATCTGTTTGACCTTAGAAGCAAGACTGTCTTGAAGTTCTGAGTCTCTCCAAGGAGCACCTCTGTTTCCTGGTCTTCTTCTCTTCTTGGGCGGGGGGGGGGGTTTCTACCTATTCTCCAAAGCATGAGGGCAGGAAAAGAAGGAATGGGTGGAAGATCATTAAAGAGCGATCCAACCTAGGATTAAGGATAAATTTCCTAACAATGAGAACAATTGAACAACGAGATGGGAGGCAAATAAATTGAAAGAAAGAAAGAAAGAAAGAAAGAAAGAAAGAAAGAAAGAAAGAAAGAAAGAAAGAAAGAAAGAAAGAAAGAAAGAAAGAGAAAGGAGGGAGGGAGGAAGTAAGGAAGGAAGGAAGGTATGAAAGGAACGGAGGAAGAAAGGGAAAGGAAAGAGAGGGGAGGGGAGAAAGAAAGAAGAAAAGAAAAAGAAAGAAAGAAAGAAAGAAAGAAAGAAAGAAAGAAAGAAAGAAAGAAAGAAAGAAGGAAGGAAGGAAGGAAGGAAGGAAGGAAGGAAGGAAGGAAGGAAAGAAAGAAAGAAAAGAAGAAGAAGGAAGGAAAGAAGGAAGGAAGGGAAGGAAGGAAGGAAGGAAGGAAGGAAAGAGATGAAAGGAAAGGATGAAAAGAAGGGAAGAAGGAAGGGAAAGGAAGGGGAGGGGAAGGGAAGGGAGGGGAGAAAGAAAGAAAGAAAGAAAGAAAGAAAGAAAGAAAGAAAGAAAGAAAGAAAGAAAGAAGAAGGAAGGAAGGAAGGAGATGAAAAGAAAGGATGAAAAGGGAGGAAGGAAGGGAAAGGGGAGGGAAAGGGAAGGGAAAGTAGGAAGGAAAGGAAGGAAAGAAAGAAAGAAGGAAGGAAAGAAAGAAAGAAAGAAAGAAGGAAAGAAAGAAAGAAAGAAAGAAAGAAAGAAAGAAAGAAAGAAAGAAAGAAAGAAAGAAAGAAAGAAAGAAAGAAAGAAAGAAAGAAAGAAAGAAAGAAAGAAAGAAAGAAAGAAAAATGCCTCACTCCAAATGGCAGTTTCTGAGTGTCTGGTGTTCTTCACATCTTCGGGGGATTCTGCCTTAGGAAATAATGGCCATTATCATTATCTACCTGCAGTTACATGAACAAAACAGCAAACCAAGAAACCAAAGGAGGGGAAACAAAAATCAATAATTTGTCTCTGGCGGAAGTGCCTGATGTTTACTCTGTGTTGTGAGGCATTAGACATTGGAAGAGGCATTTGGGGGTTTGATGAATGAGTAGGCTTTGACCCAGGCTCTCTTGAAATCCGTTCCATCCGAAGAAGCATTGTAAGAAAGTTAGTCCCTCAACCGCTAAGCCACGAGGACCCAGCCAGTGTCGGAGGAACTTAGCATTAAATCAGTGTTTGGAGGGTGATACTGCAAACGTTGCTTCTCCCAAGGCTTTCCTTCATATCTGGTGACAGGATACATCAAAGGGCATTTATTCATTCAGCTGGGGAAGGGCATGAAGGCCAGGAGTGAAAGTGAAAGCAAGTGTTGGCTCTCCTTAAAGGAACTGACAGTAAAATGTCAAAGCTAACTTAAGCAGGCAGATGAGTGTAGTGATTGAAAGACGAAGACTCCATGGTTTAAATCATTGTTCTCTTGAAAAATCTCTTTTACAGTTGGCTGGAGTCACTTCCAGTTTAAAATAACATAGAATAACCGTGTTGGAAGGGATCTTGGAGGTCTTCTAGTCTAGTCTTCTATTCCAACCCACTGCTCGGACAGGGGATCCTGTCCAGTCTCTTCTTAAAAACCTCCAGTGATGGAGCACCCACAACTTCTGAAATCAAGGCATTCCACTGGTTGATTTTTCTCACTGTTAGGAAGTTTCACCTTAATTCGAGTTTGCTTCTCTCCTTCATTCGTTTCTACCCATTGTTTCTTATCTTGTCTTCTGGTGCTTTGGAAAATAGGTTGGCCCCGCTCTTCTTTGTGGCAGCCCCTCAGATATTGGAACCCTGTTATCGTGTCTCCCCTAGTTCTTCTTTTCACTAGACTAGACATAGCTAATTCCTGCAACTGTTCTTCATAGGTTTTAGCCTCCAGGTTAGCCTCTTTGACTAAGCCAAGTTCTTTCATACATTAACACACTGCAAAAGAGGAGTTTTGGAGTCACCGCTCATTGACGTGCCCAAACGTTCTATTTGTGCATCAATTAACCTTGTGTAGAGATCCGTAGTAAAGTCCTCATGCGCACGGATAATGCATGCAGGTAATCCGTTTGTCCACCCTACGTAAGTTATTTCGTTGTCATGAAAGATGCTTGATTTGTTTTCCCACAGTAGAAAAACACTAGCCTCTCTTTCCTTTTCTTCCAGGGCATGGAAAGTCAGGATGAACATGGAATTTTAGTGATAGAAGAGGTTAGGCAGCTTGTTTTCATGTACCCTTTTGACTACCTACAGCAGCTTCTAGGTTATATTGTTGGTTCATTGTGCAGATGTTCAGACTAGATTTGGCATTTTTATCTGCCTATCAGAGTCCTTCCTGATGACCTGAGATAGGCAGATGTGGATGTTTGATGGTGTTACAGATCTCGCACCAGGATGGAAACAGTTCCCAGTAAAGCCGCCTTTTGCAATTGACTGATGGTGAACTTGTCCATGTTCAAGTGGGGCTCCAGTTGTTTTGAGATTGCACCCCAGGGCCCCTATTTACTGTTGGCTCTACCTTTGCTTTCTTTTGCCACAGTCATTCTATTTCTATTTGCAGGTCCTTGTGTATTTGGTTATCTTCTCTAGTTCTTTCTCTTCTGCTTTGCAGACTGGATTTGGCATTTTTATCTGCCTATAAAGTCCTTCCTAAGGACCTGGGATAGGCAGATGTTTTTGCTTGATGGTGTTAGAGGTGTGGTTGCAGGATATAAGATTCTCAGGTAAAGATGCCTTTTGCAATTGCAATTGAACATCATCAGCATTGACAAAATGTTCAGATGACATTATTATCATCATCATCATCATCATCATCATCATCATCATCATCATCATCATCATCATCATCATCATTATTATTATTATTATTATTATTATTATTATTATTATTATTATTATTATTATTATTATTATTATTATGGATCATCGCACAGTCAGCCAGATGTTCAGACTGGATTTGGCATTTTTGTCTACCTATCGAGTCCTTCCCAAGGACCTGGGATGGGCAGATGTGGATGTTTGATGGTATTACAGATCTCATCGCAGGATGAAAGCAGTTCTTAGTAAGGCTGCCTTTTGCAATTGACTGATGGCGAATTTGTCAATGCCGATGATGGTGTTCAGGTGGTGCTCCAGTTGTTTTGGGATTGCACCCATGGTGCCTATGACTATTGGTACTACCCTTGCTTGCCTTTGCCCCAGTCTTTCTATTTCTATTTGTAGGTTTTTGTATTTTGCTATCTTCTCCAGTTCTTTCTCGTCTATTCTGCTGTCTCCAGGCACTGTAATGTCCACTATCCAGACTTTTTTGTCTTTCTTATCGTTGTTGTCGTTGTTAAGTCCGCAGTATTATGTTGCAGGTGCTTGTCTGTTTGAATTCTGAAGTGCCAGAGCACTTTATCATTTTCTATGATTTTCTCTATTTTATGATCCCACCAGTTCTTGTCTACGGGCAAATGATATTTCTTGCAGATCTTCCAATGGTGATGGTGATGATGATGATGATGATGATGATGATGATGATGATGATGATGATGATGATTATAGCACATTGCACAGTCAGCCAGATGTTTCAATTGGATTTGGCATTTTTATCTGCCTAAAGAGTCCTTCCCAAGGACCTGGGGTAGGCAGATGTTTTTGCTTAATGGTGTTAGAGGTGTGTTTGCAGGATATAAGATTCTCAGGTAAAGCTGCCTTTTGCAATTGCAACTGAACACCCACATTTTGTCAGTGTTGATAGCATTCAAATGGTGCTTCATTATTATTATTATTATTATTATTATTATTATTATTATTATTATTATTATTGTTGTTGTTGTTGTTGTTATTGTTGTTATTGTTGTTGTTGTTGTTATTATTGTTATTATTATTATATGGCTCATTACACAGTCAGCCAGATGTTTGAATTGGTTCTCATTTTTATCTACCTACCGAGTCCTTCCCAAGGACCTGGGATAGGCAGATGTTCTTTTTTTGATGGTATTGAATTATTATTATTATTTCCATGCACATAAAGCATTAAATTTTGCTCTGATGCTAATGGCTTATCACTTTCCAAGCTACCTTAAGCAATAAAAGTTCTCCTGACACTAATACGCATTCCTGGTAACTATTCTTTAATGGACCTTCAAATCTGCACTGTGATATTGCTGAAGTCTCTGCTCCATAATTACCTTTAGATATAGCCTCACCCATATTCTGCATAGAGGAGGGGGCCCTGGGTAACCTGTGTTGCTGCTGTTTTTCAAATTCTAATGATTTACCATGGAAGCCTAGATGTTATCAGCTTACCAGGCCTTTGATAAATGAATTATTCCTTATCAACAGATAGCTGTAGCAATTAATTATTTGGCAGGGAAAGGTCAACTAAAAATTCTCCCATTTCTGCTTTGTGCTTCTCATCTGTGTTAGCTATGAGAAATTTCAAGATTTCTTCCTGTATTTGGATGAAAAGTAGGATAAGGTCCAAGTCTTTGCACTGTTCCACAAAAGACCTGAAGGTAACAAAATGCAATTGAAAAGTGAATTAGGGATTTCTTTAGGAAGGAAGAATCTTTGATACTTTCCCCCTAAAAGAGATGGATCTAATGGAAAATTTATCAGTTGTGGAAAACAGTCCTCCTAATTATAGTCACAATTATTACTTCTGCTTTATCCAGTGCCTTGGGAAGGACTTGATAGGTGGACAAAAATGCCAAATCCAGCCTAAACATCTGGCTGACTGCCCAAGCAACCACAATAATTTATTAAATTTATATCCTGCCCAACTTCCAGGGATTTAGGTAGACAGGATTAATGAGCAGAGACCTTTTTTAATAATAATAATAATAGTAATAGTAATAGTAATAGTAATAGTAATAGTAATAGTAATAGTAATAGTAATAGTAATAGTAATAGTAATAGTAATAGTAATTAATAATAATAATAATCCTTGATTATTCTCCTTCTATGAAAATCATCATATAGGTATTAGTACCACTTTATAAAACCCTAGTGATATCACACCTGGAATAGTACAACCAGTTTTTATCACCATGCTACAGAAAAGATGCTGAGACTTTGGAACAAAGTTCAGAGAAGATGAACTAAGATGATCCAAGACCTGGAGACTAAAATATATGAAGAAGGGCTGCAGGACTTGGGTTTGGCTAGTCTAAAGAAAAGAAGAAACAGGGGTGTAACATGATAGCAGTATTTCAATATTTGAGGGGCTGCCACAAAAGAAGTGGGGGTCAACATATTCTCCAAAGCACCAGAGGGCAGGACAAGCAACAATGGTTGGAAACTGACCAAAGAGAAAAGCAACCTGGAATTAAGGAGAAACTTCCTAACAGTGAGGACAATTAACCAGTGGAACAGAAGTTGCCTTCAGAAATTGTGGGTGCTCCATCACTGGAGGTTTTTAAGAAGAAGACTAGAAGACCTCCAAGATCCCTTCCAGATTCTATTCTATTCTATTCTATTCTATTCTATTCTATTCTATTCTATTCTAGTCTATTCTAGTCTAGTCTAGTCTAGTCTAGTCTAGTCTAGTCTAGTCTAGTCTAGTCATACTCAGAGCTTTAGTGATGGCAGAACAGTGATTGTGAGTTTTACCTGCGCCAAATCTGGTTTTTGTTCCTTAGCATCTTTTGGTGTAAAAAGATAAAGCATGAAAAAAAACCCAAGTTTTTCAAAAAGCCTTGACTGTCTAGATATGACAGAACTAAACTGATTGTGGAATGGATACAATATGAGACCAATTAGTATATTTAGGATGTGGTGGGTTGTTCTCCAAGCAGGTTAAATATAAAAAATATACACTTGCAAGTTTCTTTTAAACAGCGTGCAAAAACAAAACACCTCCTGGAAAGGCAAGATAATATCCCCTCTGAATGTTGCTAATAACCTGCTTAGTGGGCAATGTATCACTGTAATTAACAAACAGACAGAACTGAATGCCATAACCACCTATCTTGGTGCCTCATGCTTCCCTACATCTCATAAGCTTGTCTTGTACATGCTAATTAAAAATATATTGCAATAAAGAGCATCATAACTCAAGGCTAACAGGTTGCTGTTAATTTGACTTCCTGTTTATGATGAAGCTGCTCTTCAGATGCACAGGGTTGTTGATCAGCCAGGAGGATATTTCCAGAACATAATATCCTGTTCTTATGAAAATGGCTACATTCTCACCAATCATATTATTAAGTACAACATGCCCATCAGGAGGACTTGGGTATCTGGATAGAATAGAATAACAGAGTTTGGATGGACCTTGGAGGTCATCTAGTCCAACCTCCTGCTCAGGCAGGAAGTCCTATACCATTTCAGACAAATGGTTGTCCAATCTCTTCTTAAAAACTTCCAGTGTTGGAGCATTCACTGCTTCTGGAGGCAGGTTGTTCCACTGGTTAATTGTTCTTATTTTAAAAAAACTTATTTTATTGGTTTTTTTTAATTCTTAAGAAAAAGTACTCAGGACACACTGTGGTGTTTGGGTAATCAGACATTCAAAAGTAAAAAAAACATATATAAACAACTCAACTCAATACATTCACTGTCCCCTCTCTATTTCCCTCAAATAACATAATACGTTTAAAATATTCCATTTCTAAATTAAATTTCTATTACTACTAAACCTGTTTTAAAACTTTATCAGTTTACAATTACCATAATCAAATTTAACTTTAAATGAACAAGTTAGGTATCCCTTCCAGATGTATTCTAATTCTTAATCTTTCTCATCCCTCATTTTATCACCGATCTCATTTATTTCTTCTTCCACTACACAATAGATATCCTAGATAAAATAAAATATTAATCTACCCTATACATATATAATCTCACAGTCGATCAATCTCTTTGTATTAACAAAAATAATGTTAAACCTTAATTCATTTCAATTCATTACACAAACTTCAAATTTCATCCAATTGATTATCATGCCTTATCACATCTATGTTATCATACAAAAAAGTCATCTTACTAATTTAAAACACTCCATTAATTATTGAAACCATCCCAATCTAAAAAATCAACATTTTTTCAATTCCAATACATAATTTTTGTCAAAAAAGTCTATTATTCCAAAAAGTACATTCTTAATTTATTTAAAATATCTATTCTAATAATCACCCTCCTATATATATATATATTTATATTTTTTTCTTGCTTCTAACTCTAAATCATAATCCTTAAAACAATCCATAAATCCAACATTGCCTTTTAATCCATTACACAATTTTAAATTTCTCTTTTCAGTCTGATTCTGGCTTTTTTTCTGTGCCAGGAAGGTTTCCATAAACACGCTTCCCTTTCAGCCAGTAGATCTATTTTTGTTGCTTGCAGTAGCCTTTGAAAGGATAGGAATCCCATCCTCTGCATTAGACATCTATTTCTCTCCTCCTTGAAGCATCGTTGCTTTGAAGTTTAAAATCTCAGTCTTTGCTTCTTCTGTTCCTCTAAGTTGCAGATGGAAAGTTTATAAGATAGAATAAGTTCCTCTTTTATCTCTGTTGATTCCTCTTCTAGTATGTTTTGATTTATACAATAGTCAGATGTAGACTGGACATCCATTTGAACGTCTGAAGTGAAATTTCTGGATCTTAGTAATGTAGTAAACTCTTTCATTGTCGCACATATTTCTGCAGGCCTCATAAATCTTTTCCAATATAAGCTTACAGTTTAATTGTAACTGAGGTTTCTCCATTTTGATAGTGATTAAAAAGATTTTCTTTTTTCTTTTTTGTGGAGGCTATATTTGATATAAATTAGGCAATATCCACCCCCACAATTACCACAGCTGCACAGCTTATCTTTTCTCTTCAAAAATATTTTGAAGGTCAGGTCTGTTCCATCTTCAAAAGTAACCAGAAGTTGCAGTGTTAAATTTTTGCCACTAGATGTCCTCAGTAGATTAAAAAAGATCTTTTCCAGACACCATTTCCTTTTTTCTATCTTTTAAAGTATAATGTGAAAAAAGAAATAATCTTCCAGCATAAGATGATAGTACAGTTCTTAGAAAGAGAGGGGAAAAAATTTTCTGTACCCCCAAAAATATAAAAATAAAATATAATCTTTAACATTTTGTTCTATTTTTATACAACGCCTTTCTTCCCAAAGAATGTAGAAGCTGCCTTTTCAAGCCAAGGAAATAATTCCAACAAGGCTCTTACAGGTACAAAAAACAAAATAAAATAGAGAGAGTAGCAAAGAAAAATCTCACCTGGATTCACCACAGGAGTTCTTACAGCTTAGATGTTCTTTGACATGCAGTTTGAAGCAGCAGGGTGATCGGCTATTTTACTGGCCGATCTTCTTCTCCGTCAGCCCTCAGAGATAGCTTGGACAGCTGGAGGAGCCAGTGCTCCTCCGCAGCTGAGCAGAGCCTCCTCGACAGAAGTCGCACCCTCCAAGGCAACTTTCAACCTGCATAAGGGTCTACTGGCTGAGGGAAGGTTAGCCAACAAAGAGACGTGTCTACCTGTGCAACTAGGGACGCCACGAACTGGAACCGGAAGTCCACTGGTTAATTGTTCTAACTGTCAGGAAGTTTCTCCTTAGTTCTAGGTTGCTTCTCTCTTTGATTAGTTTCCATCCATTGCTTCTTCTCCTGCCTTCCGGCGCTTTGGAAAATAGCTTGACTCCCTCTTCTTTGGGGCAGCCCCTGAGATATTGCAAAGCTGCTATCATGTCCCCCCTTGTCCTTCTCTTCATTAAAATAGACAAACCCAATTCCAGCAACTGTTCTTTATATGTTTTAGCCGCCAGTCCCCTGATCATCCTTGTTGCTCTTCTCTGCACTCTTTCTAGAGTCTCAACATCTTTTTTACATCATGTTAACCAAAAATAGATGCAGTATTCCAGGTATAGCTTTACCAAGGCATTATAAATGCAGCCTAGAACTGTGTTGGCTTTTTTGGCAGCTGCAGCACCCGGCTGGCTCATATTTAAGTGACTGTCCACTAGGATTCCGAGATCCCTCTCACAGCTGTTTCTATTGAATGAGGTATCACTTATACTGTACCTGTGCCTTTGTTTTTTCTTGCCTAAATATAGAACCTTACTCTGCCAGATTAATGTCTTTTATTTTTTATTTAAAAAGTCTTTGTCCCTTTCTCCATGTATCTCCATGTGTCCCAACCTAACACTCATTTTGTACCATTCTAAGGCTTAAAATCATGGCTCAGGTTTAAAAGCATGTTTAGATCACTGGGTGTCACTCTAAAGTTTGAACAATTTAAGTTTCCCCAAGCAGGAAGAAAGGGAGACATGGTTAAAATACTGAGCTTGTCAACCAAATGTTTGACAGTTCAAGACCCAAGCACTATGTGATGGGATGAGCTCCCGTTGTCACCTCAGTTCCTGCCAACCTAGCAGTTAGTAAGCATGCAAATGCAAGTAGATCAATAGGTACCACTTTGGTGGGACAGTAACAGCCTTCCATGGGCCACAGCAGATAGTCATCTGGCCACACATGACCACGTGTCATGGAAAAACCCAGTGAAAAAAACAAGAGACAACAGCACAAAACAATAATTCTTACTTTAAGATTCAGAGGTTTATTTTGCTAATAATGTGGAACACACCAAGCATAATAACACAACATCGCTTACATTAATGACCCATTGCAATGAGGACCATGTGGCATAGCAGATTCCAAAAGGACAGCTACAGGCCAATGGGCAATCAATCAGGTCCAGTCCCAATCCTTTATACCCTTTCTCATTCTAAGACTGTAGTCAGATGGTCTGCTGACTTTTGCTGACTTTCTACTAACCTTCTGCTGAACATAACTTTCCACATATACTTGTGTACATTGGAACCCGCATCCATCCACTACTTTCAGTTCCCTATTTCTTACTGTTCCAGTCCTCATGTTCTAAATATATTTGAAACAAGCAAGCTTAGCAAAATCATATTAAATAAAATACAGTTGCGATCACCTTTTGTCAAGCAAAGTCAGTGGGGGGGGCAGATTCATTTCACAACTGTGTTATAACTTAACAACTGCAGCTGTAGAAGAAAGGTTGTAAAATAAGGCAAAACAACAGTCTTGCTTAGCAATGGATATTTTGGGCTCAGTTATGCTGGTAAGTTGGGGACTGTCTGTAATATTAAGCGAGTAGGGTGCCCTTTTTTTTTTTTTTGGTGTTCCTGCATAAGTTGGTTACAAACAAAACTTTCCTGGTTCTTTTAGCTCTTCTCTCTGCTGAAATGCTGAACTCACAAGAATCGATCTGCAGTTAAGTCGTTGTTCCCACACTCTCCAATTCCTGGGTCACTTAAGTTGCTGGATACAAAATGTGCAGGAATTTGTCAGGTCCCAACTCCCTTTATACAAATATCTTCCACTAACCTCCATCACCGATCTTGGTTTGATTTGCAAACCAAAGCCAAATTCGTGGAAATTGTTGTGAGTCCATGCCAGCCAGTGGATCCGGTAGCCGGGTCTAGGGAATCAGAGAAGGAGGAGGAGGGGTTTGGAGAGCCATCAGAATTGGAGGGAGGCTCTGATGAGTTATAAGACTCACAACCTGACGAAGAGCCTGGCCTCTCCAATGATGCTCAGGATGAGACTCAGCTGTGTGGGGAAGATGAGTCAGACTCTGAGGACTCACAGCTGGAAGACATTATAGATGCTCATAAACAAAGGCAGTTAACTAGAGCAAGTCAGAGGGAGGCAATACGGCAACTCCAAGGGAGGAGGAGAAGGCATTGAGAAGCCACGCCTTGGGGCTGCTTAATAAAAAGGGAAGGTGTGGGCGGTGCTGGTTGCTGAAGACAACTGTTTGCAAAGAGCTTCAGGTCCAGGATCATGGTTTGTTGTTTTGCCGGTGAATTAATTTCTTGTTTAACTCCTGCTCTCTTTTGCTTTTGAACCAACTATCCATTGGAAAAGTATTCTGTTGTGTTTTGGGGGAAAATTATCAGGACTGTATATGAAATAAAAAGGGTTGGTTTTTCCAGCCTACTGATTAAAAAAGGGGGGTTGTTCTTGTGACGCAACAAGGACGGACATAGGCTGGGACAGAACAGAAATCCTCAGTCAGAATTTATATGAAAGTTATCCGATTTCTTTGCAGTTTACTGCATGAATTTTAGACTACTGGCTCTGCAAATTATGATGATGATGTTTTATTTTAATTAGCGTAGACAAGAAAACTGGGCAGCGTATGAAAGTGCTTTGCAATCGTGCCCGTTTTCATATGTGAAAAATGTACCACTTTGATGTGAGCACATCCCTTTTTCTTTCTTTTTTCTTTTTTTTTTTTTAGAAAAACACAGTACTAGTCCCCGAGGAAGTACTTTCTGGGCTATGCTTTATTATCTGCTCTGTGTTATATTAATCAAAATGTTCTGAGGCTGTTCTGCTGGCTAGAAACAGCTATTTCAATTGCTGTCACCGTTGAAAGGCAACACATAATGAAGCTGGGTCGTAATTTCTTGTTGTAGTCTTTGAGCTAATTAAGGTGAGACTCTAGTACTGAGGGGCTTAGAAAGCAGCCCCTCACTCGTATTTCTTGGATAAAAAGCTGGCGAACAGCTATTTTGCAAATAATAATAATAAATCAGTGGATTGGTGCAACTCTTCCTTTGATAAGCAATCGTTAGCAAACCATAATAATAACAACAACAATATATATAAATAAAAATGTAAATGTTTGTTTGTTCAAAATCTTAAATCTCCGGAAATTCTTCATCGATTGCTTTGAAATTTTGATACAACATTGCATTCGAATATGCACGTGTTTTTATGTACCTATATTATATAGATGTCACACCTGTGACAGGTAAAAACATGCTTTTTTGGAAAAACAGTGCCATCTGTTGGACGTAATCTCTATATCTGCACACACAATGGAACAACAAAAAATATTGTATACCCACAAGCATTGTGAAATTAAACATATTACAAACATGCATTTTCTCTTTTCTTTCTTTTCCATTTAACCACACTGAGCCACAGCAATGCATGGCTGGGTACAGCTAATAATAATAATAATAATAATAATAATAATAATAATAATAATAATAATAATAATAATAATAATAATAATAATAATAATAATAATAATAATAATAATAATAATAATAATAATGATATAAAAAAGTTGGAAGGGACCTTGGAGGTCAGTTAGGGACTTTGGGGGTCATCATGTTAGATACACTTCAAGATCTTCAGCGATGCAGTCTAAAGCACCCTTGTAGCTATGGCAACTTTTAAAGACTATGCTCTCGATTTATTATTATTATTATTTTTATTGCATTAATTTTCTTCTAAACTCCAGTTGACCCGTCTTCCAAGAATGGCTGCTTGAAAATGTCTACACAGCTTTGATCTCCTCCCTCCCCAGTAACAGGGGGCCTTGCCATCTTTCATTTTCTTCACCTTTTTATCTCGACTAATCCTTTTAACTCAGCGAATTTCCGCTTTATCGTTCTGAAGGGTTTTTTTTTCCTTCCTTTCTCCTCAAACCATCCTCAATGTATTTCCAGCGTTTTCTCACAAACGGGAGAAAAGAAGAAGCAAGCTTACCCCCACTTAAAGAGATCCCAGCATTAGCATAACCCCCCCAAAAAAAACCCACCCCACAATTTGAAAATCAGGGAATTAATCCTATTTCTCTCAACTTTGATCTGCCCTTGAGCCTGAGACAGCTGCAGCCTTTTGCATAATGTCTGTTCTTATTCCTCTTTGATCATTTACGTTGATCAGTTGCAGGTTTTAGAATTCGGCAAAGGCATAGAAGTTTAAAAGGATGAACTTGACACACACAGAGAGGTAAGCTCCATTACAAAAAAAAAATGTGGTTTACGCCCACATTTTGCAGAAAATGTATGAGAAGATCCAGATACCTCACTGATTCACAGGTGCATAACAAGGGGGAGAGGTAAAGCACAGTCAGAGCTGGAAGGTTTTGTTACTATAGTCAACATTAATAAAGGTAATTTGCCTTGGTGGGGTTGATTTCTTAGGCTGGCCTATATTGTAGGGAAGCCTAAAATTCACTGCTATGAGTTTTTCAATCATGTTCAAGAATTTAAGTGTATGATTAGTTATCCATTAGCAAGGCAAAGAGCACAGCAATTGTGCTGTGAATAATGCATCTGATACTTCTACACATTATAAAAATGATAACTTAGAATGAACCAGTTAGTGGGAGGAGGAGAAAGAATAGAAAGAGGCCCAGTTTTTATATTATGTGTCCTTTATAACTTCAATAAATATCCGTTCTTTGTGTTTTGCTGGATAGCTTAGTAACATCGTTCAGAGAAGAGTAATTAGGGTTTCCATTGACATATTGGTTTAGCAAGTGAAAAATTTTCTGAGTGTGCCAATCCATTTTTTTTGACCTGTTAGATCCTCACACGATGAAAGGAATCTAGTATGTGCCCACAATTGGAATTCAATTTATAGAGCTTTTCATTGCTTTCGATTTCTTGCATATTTCTTTTTCTGCTTAGGATGCTTTCAGCGTGACATGTCATAGGATATGATCCAGACACATTCAAAATCAAATAAATCAGATTTGAACCATGGCACTGGATTTACATACTGTTACAAAACACATATTTTATTAGATGTCTTAGAGACAATACATAAATACAAAAAAAATAAATAGAAAAAAGGAGTAGAATACAAATGAACATACAAGAGGTTTACAGATCTCATAGAGTTTACAATTTTCCAGTACATCATTACCTGATTATGAATAAGTGAGTGTGGTACAAACTTTTAAAACCTTAAAGATCACTATTAAGCTTTAAGCAAAGATAGACATAAAGAACAATGGTCAGCCCCATAAATTATAAATCCTGCAATGAAATTTAGAACTGCTATGCCTTATGTCCATGCTGGTCAAAATCTATTCTGATTTAGAAGACTGATGAAATTAAAAGATGGACTTTATGCAGAGAAAAATCCAAATGTTGGGTGTGCTACAACTCCTTTTGTGGAACTGTAATCTAGGTTTCCAATTTGAATTAATGAATCTGATTTAAAAATGACCCCAGTAATCCAAAATAGTGAATTGCAAAACAAGGCTTATGGACTAGATTTAATTTAGGCAATGACCATCATCATCATCAGAGTTAGAAGGGACCTTGGAGGTCATCTACTCCAACCCCCTGCTCAGGCAGGAAACCCTATACCATTTCAGACAAGTGGCTGTACAGTCTCTTCTTAAAAACTTCCAGTGTTGGAGCATTCACTGCTTCTGGAGGCAGGTTGTTCCACTGGTTAATTGTTCTAACTGTCAGGAAATTCCTCCTTAGTTCTAGGTTGCTTCTCTCCTTGATGAGTTTCCACCCGTTGCTTCTTCTCCTGCCTTCAGGTGCTTTGGAGGATAACTTGACTCCCTCTTCTTTGGGGCAGCCCCTGAGATATTGGAAGACTGCTATCCTGTCCCCCCTCGTCCTTCTCTTCATTAAACTAGACCTACCCAATTCCAGCAACCATTCTTCATATGTTTTACATTAGTGTAAGCTTGGCTTGTTACCTCTTTGAATCAACTGTTTACACTACATGCTTTTGGCATCTCTCTGTGTTTTGTCTCTAAGCATATGCAATATTAATCTCTTAAATGCCACTTCAATTCAGCTAGACGTATATGTGTAGTCGTTTTATCCCAACTGCACCTTGATGTTTAATGGGGTATGTGAGAAGGCAAAATAACCCATCTTGAACTATTCTGGTTTGATCCCAATAACCCTGACCGTTCTGTCATATTTTTTCATTTTTCTGCTTGACTGGCCATAAATTGTGATCACTGATCCATTGAAGTCTATACAGTAAGCTCTACAAGGACATTTTAATTCCACTGGTGTCCTTTTTTTGCTGTACTTAAACAGACTTTTTTTTTTATCTGAACAGCAGGTTAGCTAAAAAAGGAGGTCACAAAATCTGAACGGTGGGATTTAAATGGAATCATATTTTAGGCTGCAAAGAACGTGGATATTTTTATGCAGTTGATAGTCAAGTAGCATAATCTAAGCACAGTAGATGTTTTATAGCTATTGGGAATTGTTATGTCTACAGTTTAAGAGAACTATAAAGCATTCTGAATAAACAGGGGGGAAAACCTTGCAGTTGTCAAATACTAATACTAATACTACTAATAATAATAAAGTTGGAAGGGACCTTGGAGGTCATCTAGTCCAACCCCCTGCTCAGGGTTTATCCCTTAGAATCAGTGTTTGATTAGAAAAATGACGAAATATACACTCACCAAAATCCAAATGATTATAGATAATATCTTATGCAATAATATGATTTACATTATGTAACAATAATAAAAAAAGCCAATTTGGTCACCTGCTAAATAGCAGGAGATGGAGAGTTCTACTCCCTCCATAGCCATGAAAGCTGGCTGGGTGACTTTGGACCAATTGCCAGGAGATGGTGAGTTCTAGTTCTTAGGCAGCCCCTGAGATACTGGAACACTGCTATCATGTCCCCCCTCGTCTTTCTCTTCATTAAACTAGACATACCCAATTCCAGCAACCGTTTCTTATATGGTTTAGCTTCCAGTCCCCTGATCATCTTTGTTGCTCTTCTCTGCACTATTTCTAGAGTCTCAACATCTTTTTTACATCATGCTGACCAAAACTGGATGCAGCATTCCAAGTATGGCCTTACCAAGGCCTTGTAAAGTGACATTAACACTTCACGTGATTTTGATTCTATCCCTCTATCAATGCAGCCTAGCACTGTGTTGGCTTTTTTTGGCAGCTGTAGCACATTGCTGGCTCCTATTTAGGTGATTGTCCACTAGGATTCCGAGATCCCTCTCACAGTTACTACTATTGAGCAAGGTACCCCTTATACTATACCTGTGCATTTGGGTTTTTTTGCCTAGATGTACTTTTTTCACCATTGAACATTTTGTTAGATAGTGCCCAATGTTCAAATCTGTCAAGATCCTTCTGTATCTTAAGCCTTTCTTCTGGAGTATTGGTTATTCCTGCCAGCTTGGTGTCATCTGCAAATTTAATGAGTTTCCCCATCTATCCCCTCATCCTCTTCTGATGATATCATGTCTCCCCTAGACTAGACATACCCAATTTCTGCAACTGTTCTTCATATGTTTTAGCCTCCTGCCACCTAATAATCCTTGTTGCTCTTCTCTGCACTCTGTGGAAAAATGATTGCATCATCAAATCTGCATTTTGTTGTGAGGCTGATGTCTTTCCTCTTCCAGAAAAAAGTCAACTGGGCACTAAATTGGGGTTTGGATATATCTGGATGAGTCAAAGAAATGGGTTCAGGGCTTGAGGTAACTCCTACAGCATATTTATGATGAGCCGATACAGGGCCCAGAATCTATCTCCAAGTCATCTCAAAGATTCTGGACAGCTTGAAAAGTCCTTTAGTTTATGCCTATTTAATTTTATTACAGTGATTTTTTTCCCCACCAAGTTGGAAAAGGAAATCAAAATTTCCTGTGACATTTTCTCATAAAGCATTGCTTTCTTTTAATAAGCACCTCATTAAAAAGGCTTTGAGATAGTAAGCACAGGTGTCAGAGAATATAAGCATGAATTGCTACAGTTGCTACATTTTAATTTTATGAGCACGAAAGAGAGGCTTGGAGGGAGTATATCCAAATCACAAATTACAAAACAATCCATTTGCTGTATTTATTTTTCTTCCTTTAAACTAACAGTAGAAATGCAAGCAGGGTGACTGGGGAGACTGACTATTCCAATTTCCAGATTATGATCTCTCTTCAAATGAATCTAAATTGTCGGACTGAAATGTTCTCGTGATTATATTAACCATACCATTTTGGTGATTTGGTTTTTAGGTCATTTTGGGGTGATTTTTGAAGGGCAGAAATAATAATAATAATAATAATAATAATAATAATAATAATAATAATAATAATAATAATAATAATAATAGCACCACTTGAACACCATTGGCATTGACAAATTCGCCATTAGTCAATTGCAAAAGGCGGCCTTACTAGGAACTGCTTCCACATCTGCCTATCCCAGGTCCTTGGGAAGGACTCGATGGGTAGACAAAAATGCCAAATCCAGTCTGAACATCTGGCTGACTGTGCAATGATCCATAATAATAATGATGATGATGGTGGTGGTGGTGGTGGTGATGGTGATGATGGTGGTGATGATGATGGAAGGGACATAATAATAATAATAATAATAATAATAATAATAATAATAATAATAATAATAATAATAATAACAACAACAACAACAACAACAACAACAACAACAACAACATGTTGGAAGGGACCTTGGAGGTCATCTAGTCCAACCCCCTGCTCAGGCAGAAAACCCTATACCATTTCAGACAAATGGCTGTCCAGTCTCTTCTTAAAAACGTCCAGTGTTGGAGCATTCACCGCTTCTAACTGTCAGGAAGTTTCTCCTTAGTTCTGGGTTGCTTCTCTCCTTGATCAGTTTCCATCCGTTGCTCCTTGTCCTGCCTTCAGGCGCTTTGGAGAATAGCTTGACTCCTTCTTCTTTGGGGCAGCCCCTGAGATACTGGAACACTGCTATCATGTCCCCCCTCGTCCTTCTCTTCATTAAACTAGACAGACCCAATTCCAGCAACCGTTCTTTATATGTTTTAGCCTCCAGTCCCCTGATCATCTTTGTTGCTCTTCTCTGCACTCTTTCTGGCATTTTTCCCCAGAGGGACCCTGCTTCTATTCTCACCCTTAAAGACTCCCATCCCTGAAAGTTGTGTCCATTTCCATGATGTCATTTATAGTCCCGCTGATTAGGAAAACAATTTATTGCTACTGATTCTTTCAGTGCTTAAACATATTCCTTTCTTAGTCCAATACATTCTAACACATTTTGACCACTCAAGATCCATGCTACCTAAATACAAAGCAATTATTAGTATTTTTTTCAGTGGGGTCAAATTTTGGATAGCACAACATACGAGTATGTGAGTGTGTATGTGTCAGGTGCAAGCAATCAAAGCCACTTGTAAATAACTAAAGCCAGTAACTTTATTGTCTGTCACTTATGTTACAAAAATCTCCCCAGACTGCTTGCGTACCCCTGGGAACAACTAGATAAGGCTTCATGGATTTAGGCGGAGACCAAGTTTATGCCATTTGCATCTATGCAATGACTCCAAGCTAGGACCTCACTTGACTCCTCCTTCCAGCCTAGCTGGCAGTTCCCCAACTCTCTGTCTTTTGATCTCTCTCTGTGTGTGTTTACCTATTCATCCATCCATACAAACAACATTTCAATAAATAAGGCTCCTGCAGAAATGATTTTATTCCTAGGCTTAATAATATATAGTACACATACTTATTTGTCAAACTCTCAAAATAATCTAAAGATTTAAGGCACTAGGAACAGGTGTTAAAGATCCACAGCTTGAGATTGCTATTGTTTTTTTTTAAATATATACAATCAACTTTGCTTTTGGCACTAGGAAATATATCCAATTCATACATTAAAAAAACCAATAACTCTGAAAGGCTTATATTGTTCTGAGTCCTTCTTAATTCTATTTATATACCAGAGAGAAAGAACAAATGAATATGGACCATGACTTTAATCCAGTTTACTGAGACCAGCTATCCATTCTCCCTCTTTCCTCTAAAAGTCCACTGATGGACATTGTGTTCTTTCATCCTGAGAAGTGTCCAAAATCTATGATTCACAAGAAACCTATTTTCAGCTACCTGGGTTTAAAAAAAGAACACACCTGTCCAAAATTAATAAACCTGAATTGACTTCATTCCAATTCAGGCAAGGATTTACTTGCTGCTGTTCTGTGCTGTGCTCAGCAGTTAAACTCAGGCTGGTCTGGAGAAAAACCTCAATTTTTCCTCAAATGCTCTTTTGTTAAGTTCTCTGCCAGAAATGTCAATTGGTGTTGTTGTTTTTCATTCAGTGCGGTATATTTGGCTGCAAGCAAAAAGTATTGATCTTCCCTTACTTGGGTCACCTTTCCTTCTAGTCACCACTTCAACAGGTAAAACTTAAGAGAGGGACTGTTTTGTGTAAGATGCCCAATAACAGCAAATTTATAAAAGTATATATATAGGCACATTCAACTGCAAACAGAGACACCAGATCTAGCCAGATTTAAAGTAACATTCAATATAACACAGCTGTGCCACACTTTGATAAAGTCCTCTGTGTATTTCTGTGTTGCTCTCCTTTGCAACACTCCAAGATCTCACCTGCTGTTCCAGGTGCCAGAGAAACTTGGCGCATGGGCTACCTGTTCACAGTCCTCTTTTCCAAACACTCAAACTATTGACAAGGACTCAGAATGATGAGAATGACCTTGGAAAGGCAACTTGTATTGTCTTATCACCACTTTAGGGAATGAAGCACTTAGTCAATGCAAAGTTGAGATTCTTTGTTCAGAGATTAATGAGTAAGTAGGCATATATCCTGCTTCATTCATCACTTAATTATTTTTTGATTCACAAGGTCATATTTTTCCACTGATGAACATATTTCAGCATATATTTTTTTGTCATTTAACATTTTATTAGATTATGGAGTAAAATACAAAAATACAAAAGCAAGTAGTGGGGAGGACACAGCAGGGAGGGAAAAAATGAGGGGGAGAAGGGGAAAAGAAAAGGCATTGAGTTCTGACTTCCTCTATTGTAGTAGAAAGAAGCATTGATGTTGAACCTCAACTTTTACTTTCCCTTTGTAAGAAGACAGCAACCCCCCCCCCCCGAGAAAGAAATATTTTGGGGACATTAAAAAAGCAGAATATATTTCCCCAAAGGAATAATAGAAAATCTGAGGCAGAACCCCCACCCCCACCCAGTCTCTCTGCCCCAAGCAGAAACCAGGTCTGTAGAAATGCAGATTTGATCATCCTTTCAGAAAGACTGGAGTCAGGAAGCTTAGAGCTGATGGGATTAGAAAGACAAACATCCCTAGAACCAACAACTCCTCACCCATCCAACACAGGACATAGCCATCAGCCGCAACCACAGGGAATCAGGACAAGACCTTTAGGACATAATAGGATTAACCCAACACCATCAGAACCTCAGGTCAAAGTTCATGCCACAGGGACAACTCCAAACACAAAAGCCCAAGAAGGTATAAAAACCCAGCAACATGGGGTCAGCTGCTCCAAGAGCCACATGGCTTGTGGTTCTGCTCTTCAATAAACTACAACTTCTTTCTAAAGCAGTCTTTATCAGGGGAGGAGGGAGGAAAAAAAGATGTTGTCCACTTTGTTGCCAATCTAACATCCCTCGAATCAGGAGCACATTTTCTGCTCTTTGCTTTGCAAATAATTCTTTAAAAATAGCTGCAATGAATTTGTCAGAAATTCTAGGTACATAGGCCAAGCAAGATAATTATATAACAACAGGAGATTGCAAGAATACATAAGCAACCAATAATAACTGTAATTCAATATACTGAAAGTTTTATATCTGCTGTCATACATCATACTGTCAAGGTGAGTCATGAAATCCTGCCAGAATTATTTATTTATTTATTTATTTTGGAACAGAACCAATGTCCCGAAAGAATTATTTGGGAGTATTTATTAGGTAAACCTCAAAAGCAACTAGACAATGCCAGGCATGAGGAAGTGTTCTCAGATCCAAGTAGTGATGCTTACTCCTTACAACACGGTTCTTCAAACTTGGCCCTTTTATGACTCCTTACAACCAGGATTATTCCTTACAACAGGGTTCTTCAAATATGGCCCTTTTAGGCACGCTGGCTGAGGAACTCTGGGAGTTGAAGTCCACAAGTCATAAAAGGGCCAAGTTTGAAGACCCCTGCCTTACAATGATTAAATTTGGATTGTAATCTTGTTTCCATTGACCGGTGGTGAAGGAACCTCTTTGGCCCATGAATGAAGTTGACTTGGTTTCTTTTGCCTACGTTTCTAGTGGAACCTCTGTTCTCATTTTCAGAGCAAAATCCTCATTTGTATCTCAATGTTGAAGCCACGTCTTGGAATTAGGATCTTTATTTTCCCTATCTGCAGAATTAAAAGCAATCTGACTGAAATTTCTCCTCTTTGACTAATTAAAGATCTCAATATCATTGTCTTTTTTTTCCTGAATCAATTTAGTTTATTTATGTATTAATACTATCAGATACAAAAACACAAAAGAAAATAGTAGGAAAGAGAGGAGAGGGAAAAGGGAAGGAAAAAGTGTGGGAAAACAACAACAACAACAACAACAACAACAATAATAATAATAATAATAATAATAATAATAATAATAATAATAATAATAATAATAATAGATAATAAGAACTGGCAAAGATCATTGAACATTTTTTATCAACTCATTTTATGGTATTTTAACAAAAGTCTCTTACTGTTGATTGAACTGGAATATAAATTCAGCTTTGGAATTAATGGATTGATACTTAGGATTTTTAAAAAAAACCTTTTGTGAATGGTAATTTAAAATATGCAAAAGTTTAGAAATTATTACTGTATGCATAAGCATTCAAACTGTAGAGGTAGGGTTCTTAGCCTCTAAAGGATTGTGACTTCTTGAAATATTTGGAATTTAATGAAGTATATTTAGCATTTAGCATTTTAGCTGTGGTAAAATATTTATGCAATCTTTACGTGCTCTAATTACGTTTCAAATTATATCTTTGAAAAGGCTCTGCTGTACCAAAAGTTATTAAATTTCATTCTCATTGGTTTCTAGTATATTTTTCCCCTTTCACTCAGGTATAATAATATTCCATAAGTAGCACAAGCAGTACTCTAAAAAGGAAGAAGCAAGAAAGGAGATTGTGGAACAGAAAAATGTGTGGGAAGTGAAATACTTAGAGGATAAAATTACCCACATACGAGTTCACCATTTTACATTCCAATTTATTCCCTGTGAATATTTCTGAAGTTCAAGTGTAATTCAGCTGTTCTTGATACAAGAACTGATTCTACTCCTACATAGACACCAACCCTTGAGTGACTGCATTACTTATTAGGACTGATTCTCAGGCTGGCTATATTTCTGTTCAGGAAATGACTGAGAGAATGTAATCTTAAATTTAATAAGCTTCTCATCCATGGTGTCAAAAGTCACGGAGGCAAGTCTTGTTTGCCTCTGGAAGATTATTTTTTTATTCATATAGAAATCAGATTTATTAGATTAAGATTTACGCAGGTTTATTAGATTAATTTGGCGCAGACGTATTTAATTACAGGACAATCCAACATAGTCAAGTTTGATTTCAGAAGACTGAGCTTAGAAAGAAAGAAAGAAAGAAAGAAAGAAAGAAAGAAAGAAAGAAAGAAAGAAAGAAAGAAAGAAAGAAAGAAAGAAAGAAAGAAAGAAAGAAAGAAAGAAAGAAAGAAAGAAAGGGATTTGGCAAGAAGACAGCTGAAATTAAGAATAGCAGTTTTTTTCTGCCATGCATGAAGAATACAGGAAGGAAGGAAGGAAGGAAGGAAGGAAGGAAGGAAGGAAGGAAGGAAGGAAGGAAGGAAGGAAGGAAGGAAGGAAGAAAGGAAGGAAGGAAGGAAGGAAGGGGAAAATAAGAAAAGGAGAAAAGAAAAGAAAAAGTTTGGAAATACCCCACCAGGCATAAGGAGGACTTTGAACAGCAGCAAGAGAGTGAGGACTGACCCCACATAAGCTCAATTGAACCTTATCTATATGTTCCCAAGAGAAGGCAAGCAGTTTGGGGGAGATTCCTGTATTATAGGCAGAATATAATGAAGTAGTTAGATTTAACTTTACACAGGTATATCTGGTTGCTTTATATATATAACACTCCCCCAGCCAATCAGAGCACAGCCAACCACCCCATCCAATCAGAGCACAGCCAAGCCCCTAACCAATCAATATATATATTTGTTTTCTGAGGTTTTCGTGGGTGTTTGTATGTAGGTCTTTGGTTATTCAGGTTTTCTCCCGTGTAAAATTGGAAGTGTCTTGGCAACGTTTTGACGCAGTCCCATTCTTCATCTTCAGGCTGGTATGTTTTCAGCTTCGTGCACAGCCAACCCCCTATCCAATCAGAGCACAGTCAAGCCCCTAACCAATCAGAACACACCTCCACCCAATCAGAACACAGACAAGCTCCCACCCAATCAGTTCATACCCCCACTGGTAGTTAAAAGGAAGAAACAGCTACGATCACACATTGCTCCTGGAAGCCCCAAGTTAAAAACACCAGCCTGAAGATGAGAGAGACAGAGAGAGAGAGAAAGACAGAGACAGAGAGCTGATACAGAGATGATAGCTAGATAGCTAGATAGATATTAGAGAGAGAGAGAGAGAGAGATGATAGTTAGATGATCGCTAGATGATAGCTATCTAGCTGGATGGATGGATGGTTGGATGGATGGGTAGGGAGGGAGGGAGGTATCCATGAATAAACTAGAATTTCTAGCCAGCCGTTGACTTGTCAGGTTCTTAGAGAATCAAGCTAGATACAAATACTGATGTTGGCAGTCCCTACTTTATGGATCAAGACAGCTTAATTTTAATACTGGTTTCTGGCTAACAACAGTAGAGGCAACAATTGTCTTCCAAGTCAGGCTGTGAGGTTGCCAAGTCTGGGAAAGAAAAAAACATTCTGTGCTGTGACACCAGACTAGATACTGCATTAGATGGTCAGGCTTGATCTGTCAAGGCTGCTTTGGAGTTCATCTTTACACATCATGTTTTAAACTAACAGGAAAAGAAAATTAGTGCTCTCAGTCAATAGTCAATGGTCAGAAATGCTGAGCAATGAAGCTCAATCCCATTTGAGGTATACTTTTTTTTCTCATTTCTTTTTAAAATCACCTTCCCTGAAGTGGGACCCTCCCCTAGAATTATTGGGCGACTGTGGCACACTTGAATGTGCCCCAATGGCGGGTTCCTTCACGATAGCCGAATTGAAGGAGACAGCATGGATGCAGATTTCCTTGGGGTGAAGTGAACCCAGAAAGAAGGCTGCTTTCCCTATTTATTGAATGTTACAGTGGGCGGTTACATAAGGCATCACATGGATACAAATAGCCAATGACAATGTTATAGTTGTGGCAAATAGCAAGGTTACATTGCAAAGCTACACCTGTGGCCAATGGCAAAGCTTATACCTGTGGCCGGTAGATTCAAATCTTGGTACAACGTCCCTCCACCTGTTGGCTCCTCCCTCATTTCCTGTTTACTCCAAAATCTCATGGTCAAGCCTCATGGTCTTTGTTCCTTTGTCTTTGTTCCAAGCACATGGCATGGCAGTCTCTTTGTCCCAGGCTTCATGATTTCTTCATCCCACCTATGCTCCATCCAGTTCTTACAGATCCTAGGTGCACAGGCCATCCATCATGGCAACATCTCCTCCTTTTTTCTTTTAATAAGAGTCCGGGGAGAAAACGGGACATGGTTTTGTCTTCTGCCAGTCAATGTCAATTTTTTCTGTCATCAGAGGCTGTAGTTGGTTCTTGTCCAGGAAATGAACAGAGGAGGGAGGCCTACACTGTTTCAACAGGGAAGGAATGCATTGCACGAAGCAGCAGATTGTTACACATAATACTACAAACATTATAATACCAAAAATCAATTTTCTGAGCCATTCACCATTCACCAGGAAAATAAAGTGTCCCAATCAAACAAAGCACCATCTCCTTTTGATAGAGGATTGCTTTGTACCATACTTTCCATATGAGCGACTGTGGCAGAAATGTCAGGTGCGTTGTCAGAAATATACATACAGCAATGACTTTGAATGAGAGCACACACGCCTCCTTTTGCAGCAAGAAGAACGTCTAATGCATAGCGATTCTGTAAGGTTACCTCTCTTATTTGTCGCTGTTCTTCATTTAACAATTTTATTGAGTGAATAGTTTCATTGAACATTGCAACAGTCCAGTTGTTTAATATATGCAAATCCCTATAATTCATGGCAACACCCATTGAAGGAATTAATGCTCTAGCAGTTTGAACAGACCAACTACCCCCCAAAGTGAGTTCATTGGAAGCTTCAATATCGCATCTATTGCGCAAGCGGAAAGAGAGTAGTTTATCAAGTTTGTAAAAAACAGGGATTACAGCTCCATATGTACATACACCAGACCAATTCTGGGGTATTGACCGATATGCATTTTTTCCACATAGGATCTAATCTTTGTCAGATGTGAGAGCATTGTCTTTTGAGAAGTTGTACAAAGTTTCAAAGTTTTCCACCAAAATCAAACAAGGGAACACAGTTAGCACATGCTTTCTTGTTATCAATGTCTGTCTTATTATAATATCTAGCTTTATAATCTAGTTGCCAAGGATAGTTGTTTTATTACAAGATACTAACTGATGAAGCTGTGTGATTAATGCATACTTGAGCAGGGTAACACAAAAGAGAACTGTAAGGAAGGATTCAATTTGAAAGAGAGAGAGATTTCATTCATAGGCACACACGTTTGCTTCTGTGCTTGAATGTTATCATTAACAATTGAATGCATTCAGCAACTTATGGTGAGAGACAAAAAATGCAAAACAGCAATGATTTGTCACAAAAATTAAATCATTAACAAGAAATAAGAAAGAGACAAAATGAAAATCATTAACAAACTAAGAAACATAAAATTCAAAATAGGCAAAGAGAAATGAGAAAGGCAAAATTGGCAGGGAAATCATAAAGGGAAAATTGAGGGCAAAATTGGCAAAGAGAAAATAATAAGAAAGGGGAAAAAGCCATGGTTTATTAAGCAAAACAACCTGGAGGGAAGGTATAAGAGAGAGAAGGTAACACAGATTCATATGTAAATTGAAAAACAACCAGGGAGGGGGGGTGTATGAGAGAGGCTAACACAAAAAGATTCACAAAATGCAGTCATATGTAGATTGAGTTTCGTCACAGCCCTAGGCTGGCTGGTTTTTAAACTGGCCCTAGTTGATGGTCTTCAGGGGACGATTGCAACAATTGAGGTCTTCAGATAAACCTGCAGAGAAGAGGGGGGAGAGAGAAAAAAAGGGGGGGGAAAGGGGGAAATGGCTCTCCTGCAGGGGAAAAAAGTTTTTTTTAACAGTGAACAAAGCATTATCAAGGCAGTTTTTGAATCAATGGAAGGCCAGGAGATATTTTCTCTTTTTCCAATTATAAAGAATAGAAACAGACTTAAGATTTTTTAGCAAGTTAAAAGGTAACAGGGCAGAAGAAACAGAAACATCAGAAGAACTGCAGGGGGCAGTACGAGTCATAGAGGTTGCATAGGAAGGAGGTAAATCTTGAAAATGGCCCTGCAAACATGCAAAGACCGTCTTCCACGTAAGGAAAATTTGGAAGGGAGTAGAGAGCTCACATAAGCCAATTTTAATCCAATCAGCAATTTTTAATGGTCCCTTTAAGGAGTGAGAAGGGCAATAAGTCCAAATAAATATTAACAAATTTTTTAGCTCCTTACGTGAAGGTAATCTATGAGATTTTTTTAGTTGCATTTTTGAGGCCCTGACAATTACACCAAGCCTTTCAAAATGAGCCCTTTGGTCCTTGGAGAATTCTGCCCACATACTCACGGGGGGTAGGTCCTTGCTGAAGATGCTACGGGGGTGAGTCCTCGCTGGAGAGGACGCCACGGATGCGCGAGATGAGTAAGAGGGTGTCAGGGATGTTGTAGAATACAACACCGGTCCAGATCACGTCTGGGTCACCATTTGTGGCACACTTAAATGTGCCCCAATGGCGGGTTCCTTCACGATAGCCGAATTGAAGGAGACAGCATGGATGCAGATTTCCTTGGGGTGAAGCGAACCCAGAAAGAAGGCTGCTTTCCCTATTTATTGAATGTTACAGTGGGCGGTTACATAAGGCATCACATGGATACAAATAGCCAATGACAATGTTATAGTTGTGGCAAATAGCAAGGTTACATTGCAAAGCTACACCTGTGGCCAATGGCAAAGCTTATACCTGTGGCTGGTAGATTCAAATCTTGGTACAACGTCCCTCCACCTGTTGGCTCCTCCCTCATTTCCTGTTTACTCCAAAATCTCATGGTCAAGCCTCATGGTCTTTGTTCCTTTGTCTTTGTTCCAAGCACATGGCATGGCAGTCTCTTTGTCCCAGGCTTCATGATTTCTTCATCCCACCTATGCTCCATCCAGTTCTTACAGATCCTAGGTGCACAGGCCATCCATCATGGCAACAGGCGACAACCAAAGATAGTATATATTTTAATCCAGAATGTCAGCATCGGTTGATCTTGGTTAACCTTGGAAGCCAATCAAAGTAAGCCCTGGTTAATCCTTGGATGAGAGACTGCTTAGGAAAACCAGGGCTGTAGACTGGAAAAAAATGAAATGCATTGGGAGGGGGGGGAAACTTCCCACAGAGGAAACAGTAGCAAATGTAGTTTTGCAAAGAAGACTATGCAGCTGTCCTCACTAGCAGTCCTGCTAGATATGAGGGCATTTTTATATTCATGTTTTTACGTCTATATTGAAGGACACCACATACAGGAAAGCTGCTTTCTAGAGACGCAGAATGCAAAGAAATTGATCTCTTTAGAACAGACAGGGGAAAAAAAAGTGAAGGGAGAAAACTATTTGTGCTTGTTTCATTCTGCTTGCCAACTGTAAGAAGGCCAAAGTGTCTGAACTTAAGATAAGGAGATGATCTGAATTGCATGTTGATGCTTGTTTCATTTTTAATGCGCTACGAATGGAAGGAGAATTTTGCTGGCCACATTGGATAGATTTTTTTTTCATTGAAGCAGATGGTCGATTTCTTAGAATGATAGAGTTGGAAGGAACCTTGGAGGTCTTCTAGTCCAACCCTCTCAAGCAGGAGACCCTATACCAGTCGTTCTCAATCTTCCTAATTCTGTGACCCCTGCGGGCGGGGGCAGGAGGAGGGGTGGGGTTTGCTCGCTCTCATTCTCCCCCCCTCTCTCTCTCACTTTTTCTTTTTCTCTCTTTGGTGCCCGCACTCCGCCTCCTCTCCTGTGGCTGGAGCGTGTGCCGGGTAGGCCGAGGGTGCACACGGGCCATTGCCCAGCAACCACCTTGGCCCGGGAGCACCGCGCATGCGTGGCGTCACCCCCTGCACTGGCCAAGGTGGAGCTGGCGAGGCAGCGTCACCTGTGATTTCATCATGCGGAAGGCCATTCCTCCCCCTCGGCCTGCACACCTGCCCACCCTCGGCCACGCCGCTCCATGCCGTGGCGCTTCTGCGTTGTGATCAGCCACCTCAGCAGCAGCAGAAGCACCAGCAGCAGGAGCCGCAGCGCCCGCCTCCTCGCCGCCCTCCTGCCCCGCGCCTCGCTCCACGTGGGCCACCCCTCCTCCTCTGCCAGCACCCAGCCTTGCCACCCAACCTCACCAGACCCCAGTCTTGGTGCCAGCATGGGTGGACCCGCCACTTGGAGATGGATAGAGGAGCGGTGTCTCGGTTCCTAAGACCATTGGAAATATGTGTTTTCCAATGGTCTTAGGCAACCCCTGTGAAAGGGTCATTCGACCTCCAAAGGGGTCGCGACCCACAGGTTGAGAACCGCTGCCCTATACCATTACTGACAAATGGTTGTCCAGTCAATTTGTGAAATCCTCTGGTGTTGGAGCACCCACAACTTCTAAAGGCGAGCTATTCCATTGGTTGATTGCTCTCACAATTAGGAATTTTCTCCTTAGTTCTAGGTTGCTTCTTTCCTTGGTTAGTTTCCATCCATTGTTTCTTGTCTTGCCTTCTGGTCTTTGTAGGGGCCCCTCAAATTTTGCAATATTGCTATCATGTCTCCCTTATTCCTTTTCATTAGACGAGACATGCCCAGTTCCTGTAACTGTTCTTCATTAAACAAACTAACAAAGAGGTAGCTGGATCTGCTTGTCCTCTTTTTGAAGAAGATCAATGCTGGAAAGAAACTATGTATATACAGTATATATAGTGAGTGTTTATAGCTATTCTCCCAGTGAAACTGATGTCAGGAGCCACAAATGATAGATTTTGTTTCCAAGTTCTAAATCGTAGGGCAGTGACTATGCCATTAAACCTGATCTGTATTCAACAAGGATTTCAGGAACTGCAACACCTTTGGTGGGAAGACTCATATGTCATGTCCAAATGGGTTTCATGTATTATGAAAGTGCTACTTACGGTAAACTTCATCAGATAAACAGCATGTAGACCATAAAGAACCTGGCTGTTAAATTGTACCTGCCTTCCTATTTATGATTTATTTAATGGATAAGCTTTGACAGTACATTACATTTATCCAGGAACTCTGATTTAATAGCACTGCTTGTAAGGGAGTAGAGTTTTGTGTATAACCTATACATCTCCGCAGCATGCAAATGGGCCAGCAGGCCACAAAGAGAAAGCGTTATATGAAGTCCACACTTGGGTGATGGCTAAGTGCACTTAAAGGTGTTGGGTGACTTGAGTGTACTTAATGTCATGCACAAAACCAAGAATGGCACATGGTGATTCTTCCACAGTTGAGTTCTTTATAGTTTTCACACTACAGACAACATCTTCCTGTTCTGAGCACCCTACTAGCTGCATCTACAATATACGTTGCGAACTATTAGGGAGGAGCTGTCTTCACCCTCTTTCTCTCACACACGGTGTCTTGACGGAGTTGCCTCCCATTTGTACCCCATCCCTCTACACTGCATTCCATCACACTTGAGTATCCTCCCAGATTCCATTGTGATACAAACTCTCCACAACTTCAAGACAATTTTACCATTATCTAATGCATTCTGTACGGATTCAGAAAAGATGAAAAGAACCATCTGCACATCACCTACAGTTGCAGAGAAGAGATGGCGTGCAAATAATAGCAAATAAATAAACAAATAAAATAGATAAGTAAGTAAATAAATAAATATAAATAAATATAAATAAATAAATATTCATTACAATGGATTTTAAAGAGGAAACGGAACCAAAGATAATTCTAGGTGAAGCCATGTAGGAATGAAGAGAAACAGAAATAGCATGAAAATTGATCCCTTCTTACATCATTTTGTCTAGCCCATAAATCTATCTTGTTATTTTCTGCCTGCCCAGGGTATTATTTTGCCTCATAGCCAGCAATCCTCAGCTTCTTCCATCAAACAGCTATCATCTGGACTTATGGCTAGATGAACAAGCCATTCCAAATATTGCTCTCTAAAAGAGCATGCTAAGCTTTGAGTGGCAGGCAGCTTTCGGAAAGCAATATTCTTCCCACTTGTTAACCAGACAGTTCTTTTACAGTTGACATCCTATAGTGAATCTTCTTCCTATTGATATTAAGATAAAACTTTGGTGTTAAGATCCAGTTGCTATCTTTAGTCAGAAGAAATGGCCATTTTCTCTCAGTGGCCGTTGCAACCAAGACATATGGAGAATGAAGCCAGATGTAGGAGAAGGACAGGCACCTGGGGGTAGAGTCAAGAGAGGAATCAGCCTGGAGTTGTTACGCTCCCACAAGTGGTCTAAGTCCAGCCACTTTCGATTTCCTTTGACTCTTAGTGCCAATTTAGTGCTATTAGTCGATTAAATTCTTGTGAACAGGCATGAGCAATAAGTCAGCATAACTGGAACTTAAGGTGTGGTTTTGATTCTTCACACCTGACACCAACTGACTATCCCATATGGGGCTAAATCGATTCCAATTTACATGAGTGCAAATATCTAAAAAGGGTAAATCAAGGCAATTGGACCAAGGTTTATTAAGCTGAGAAGTTTTGTTACTCATCCAAGTAACTTCTTTAGTCAAAATGAAATTTAGATACTTTGGCCCAGTTGATTGAGTCCATTTATTTATATTTATATTATTTATATTTATATTTATATTTATACTGTGCTGTGCTGTATTGTATTGTATTATTGTATTGTATTGTAGTGTGTTGTAGTGTATTGTAGCGTATTATATGTATTGTATTGTATTATATTATTATTATTATTATATTTCACTTTGGGGAGAGAGAGCCCTGCAGTCAGAATGCAAGAATTAGTGCATTCCAACAACTCTCTGATTTTCTGCTTACCCCAAAATTTTCATTTTGACTGAAGAACTTACCTGAATGAGAAATGAAATGTGTCAGCTTAATAAACTTTGGTTCACTTGCCTTGATTTAACCTTTTTAGATACTTTGGCCTGTATGATGGAAACTTCATTTACATAGGAGTGAGGATAATTTTAGTTTGAATACATTTAGTTTCAATCTACAGTTTTAGCTGCAGATTTTTATTGCACAAGCACCCCGTTATTTTCCTAATTATTTCGGAGTTGAAACTTTTTCCTTCAAAATCTTTCTTTATCCCTACAATGTCTCTTTTATAAATCTTTATAACTCTTTTGAAATTATCACATAGACTAATCAGCCCTTCTGTGAAGCAAACTGTCTGTAACAGCCTACTTTTTTTTCTTTATATGAACTATTTATTTTTAATTAATTGTAATTAGGTTGCTATGATCCCAAATATGTGTCGAGAAAAAAGCTGGTTGCATTAACTGTGCAAATTGCATAATTTCTCTTACTTTGCATAACTGAATTACTCCCAGGAAGGTGAAGTGCAAAGATTATTCAGCATATTCTCTCTATGGGTTTGGATATTTTAATGTTTAATATGTTTAACGTTTCAATAATTGTTTCTATTTTTGTTATGCTTACCATTTTTATATTGTTGTTTCCTTTGATTGTTGTGTACCGCCCAGGGTAACTTTTTGTCTGGTGGGTGGCTATGCAAATTTGCTAAATACATGCTTATTATTCATAGAATAGCTCTATTCCTGTGCTGAGGACGATGGAAAGAAATTGCTATTGCATCTTGTGGTCAAGGAAACTATATGGATGTACCTGTGACTTCAAGGAATTCTTAATATGACTGAAAATTGTGGAATTTCATTCAGTCACTTCTCTAGATCCGGAGTTGTCACTGAGCTGGCATTTGGCATTTATTTAAGCACTAAGCTTAAAGATTTGAATTATTATATTGTTAAAGCAATGCAACATAATCAAATGCATTGTAATGAATTATATGGTTAATCTATAATCGAGGTACATTGAATTGTTAAAAAAAAGATCAGTCCCAGGCTTAATTGAGAGTTAAGCCTCAACTACAGAGGGACTATCCTGTTGTACAGCATCACAGTCTGGTTTAGAAGCATCCCTGCTTCAGACAGGAAGGTGGTGCTGAGAGTGGTGAGGACGGCAGAAAAGATCATTGGCAGTTCCCTCCCTCCCATCCAGGACATAGCACAGAAGCGTTGCTTGAGCAGGATCCGCAAGATTATCTGGGACACTACACATCCTCTTCATGACCTGTTTTCCTTGTTACCCTCTGGGAGGAGGGGGCTTCGTGGTACCCAAAGCAGAACATCCAGATTCGGTCACAGTTTTGTTCCATACAGTATTAAGTTTGTGAACTCTTAAGCTTCGTCTTTCCTCTGTGTATTTAAGATGGACAGTGATTGATATTTATATGTTATTTATATGTAAGGGTGTCGATTTATACATTGGTTGTATATAGCATGTTTAAGTGTGTGTTATGTATGTGTACACTTTTGAGAGCAAGCAACAAAATTTCATTTTTAATGTGTGCCAATGTGCCCACAGTAAAAAAAAAATGACAATAAGGATTATCTATTCTATTCTCAATGATTGATGAAAATAGATCATTTAAATGAGACAGGTAATGTAGAAATTTAATAGTAGTAGTAGTAGTAGTAGTAGTAGTAGTAGTAGTAGTAGTAGTAGTAGTAGTAGTAAAGTTGGAAGGGACCTTGGAGGTCATCTAGTCTAACCCCCTGCTCAGGCAGGAAACCCTATATCATTTCAGACAAATGGCTGTCCAGTCTCTTCTTAAAAACGTCCAGTGTTGGAGCATTCACCGCTTCTGGAGGAAGGTTGGTTAATTGTTCTGTCAGGAAGTTTCTCCTTAGTTCTAGGTTGCTTCTCTCCTTGATGAGTTTCCATCCGTTGCTTCTTGTCCTGCCTTCGGGCGCTTTGGAGAATAGCTTGACTCCCTCTTCTTTGGGGCAACCCCTGAGATACTGGAAGGCTGCTATCATGTCCCTCCTCGCCCTTCTCTTCATTAAACTAGACATACCCAATTCTAGCAACCGTTCCTTACATCAATAAGTTCTGAGATCAACAGAGGGATAACATCAAGAACACGAGCAGTGATAGTACTGCTCTATACTCCACTAATGAGACCATGCTTGGAATGCTCTGTCCAGTTCTGGTCACCATGATACAAAAAAGTTTCTGAAGCCCTCAGAAGAGTTCATAGAAGAGCAACAAAGATGATTAGAGCTCTAGAGGTTAAGGGAAGTAGTCCAATGAGAAGAATTAAGGGCGACATGATAGCTGTCTTCCAATTCTAGAGGGGCAATCACAGAGACGAAGGGATTGACTTATTCTCCAGAGTACCTGAGGGCAGGACAAGAACCAATGGGTGGAAGTTTGTTAAAGACAGATCCTAAGGGGAAATTTCCTGACAGTGAGAGCAATTACCGATAGAAATAGCTTTCCTCCTGGAGTTGTGGGTGAGATTTTCATGAGAAAAAAATCAGACAACCATTTGTATAAAGATTGTATAAAGACTCTTACCTTGGCATGAGGTTGGATTAGAACACTTCCGAGATCCTTTCCAGCCTTTCCATCTATAAAAATCTTTTCTCCTATGGAAAGCTGTTCAGGCATCTGACATACTGTACAGAAAAATGTTACTGAAGTTACCCCCTTTGTGTGTGGAGTGAAAGGTATCCTTCTGACAATTGTTGGCTTGATCAGTGCAAGCCTAGAGCTGGGGGGAGTTTTGTTGCAATTGCAGTCGATTGTGCTCTGTTGTCTCACTGCAGATTTTCAAGGTAGAAAGCACATTTATGACAGAAATGCTATCTCCTCAGTGTAGTTTAGATGACAGGATTAGTTGGGGAAATAATGGCCATCTTAAAAAAAAAGTAGCTTTTGATCACAGCTCAATAAAACTGAAATTATTCTGGGAAGAAGGAAGGAAAGCTGACAGAAAAATTGATAGAAAACAATCTAGCTTCCTTATCATTAATCTGATTCTCATAACTGGCAAAGTTCTGTCAGTGGAATTGAAAAGGATCGTAGAGTGAAGAGCGTTAAAAGGCATACATTGTTTGTGAAATCCATGCCTTTGGAAATTGACAAAAGAATTGTTAAAGAAAACACTGTGAGGGATCCTTGATACTCTCCGAGTGTGCTTGTTTTCTTGAAGATGTTTCATTGTTGAAATGAGGGGTCCTTGGTACATTCTGAGCTTGGTTGCAGAAATTTCAACCCTGATCCACAAATATTCTCCTTTACTAGAAAACACCGGAACTCCTGTTCCATATATTGGGAGTATCATTTTACCTATATACAATGTTTGGCACAAGGATGTATTATTGTTTGGGAAAGGAGTAAGTATTGTCTCAGTTTATCTGTACACCAATATCTGTAGAACACTTGAACAATCAAGGAAGCGTAAGATAAGGAAAAGTTAAAAAGGGGGGGTGGAAATTACAGGTAAATCAACTTTAGGTAACACAATTAGGTGTCTCTGTTTTTTTTTTTTTGTCTTAATAGCTTTGATATCAGTGTTGGGTTGTGGGAACATTGTGCGATGCAGACCCAATTTGGAGATCTTCTGGTACCTTTGTTTCAACTTAAATTGGGTTGTGGATTTGGGAGGTATATCTCTGGTTAAATATCTATGGAGATTCTCAGTCATCCAGGTCCTGGTTTGTCCCAAAAGGGCTATTTTTTTCAAGAGGCAACTGGACTTTCTGGTTTTTCTCTGACGACATTTCGCTTCTCAACCAAGAAGCTTCTTCAGCTCTGACTGGAGGGTGGGGAATGGAAGGATTTATACTCCTTGCAGACAGAGCTGGTCATTAGCCTTCTTTTGGAGAGGTGTTGAGGCTACCTGGAGGCTTCTCTGTGTCCTCAGGGTCACATGAGTGGTGCAAATGAGTATGGAGCCTTCTTGGAATTGCTGAAATGACTGGAGTTAGAATCAGTGTTTCTCAACGTTGACAATTTTAAGGCATGTGGACTTCAACTCCCAGAATTCCACAGCCAGCATTGCTGGCTGTGGAATTCTGGGAGTTGAAGTCCACATGCCTTAAAATTGTCAACGTTGAGAAACACTGCGTTAGATGATGTCGTATCCCTCCCCTTCTGTTGAGAGAGGGCTGTTTAATTTTGAGAAAGAGGCATCCCTAAATCCTTCCATTCCCTGCCATACAGAGTTGAAGAAGCTTCTTGGATGAGAAGCAAAACGTCTTCAAAGAAAAAACAGAAAGTCCAGTTGCCTCTTGAAAAAGCACCTTTGGGATCTCATTTTTTTTTTAAATAAATAAAGTAATTTTGCCTTGGGTGTGGCTTAAAGAGAAAATAATACATGTTGTAGAATCTAGGAAGAGTTCGTGTGAAATTTGGCAGTATAATAGAAGGACTCTAGGTTTGTCTAGTAGCTTCTAAAATATTGCTTCAATTACGGTTAAAGACACAGCAAGAAAGCCTTCCATTTGGAGTTTCACAGGAATGTATTCTATATCAAAATTATATTTAGTGTGAGGGTTCCCACCTGGCCTCAGCAATAAATCATTTTTTTTGTTTAGATCAGCTTCTTGGCTCTATTTGGCAGAAGTCCCACAAACAAACATGGTTAGATTAGACTTTATCCTGCTGCAGAAGGAAGCCACATACACAGTGGTTGATTGTCTATATCAATTGCATCATGCTAGAGATTTCTAGATAGTCTCGAGGGATTGAAATTTACGCTTCTTTCTTGCATTCTTATATATTACATGATATTTGATGTTAATCTGGGTGGTCTTTCAGTTGGGTGGCTGTGGTATGTCTACATAATGACCCTCTCTTGTTCTGGCCTCATTATGTTCAATTATGATTGGGGGACTGGAGGCTAAAACATATAAATAGCCATTGGTGGAATTGGGTATGTCTAGTTTAATGAAGAGAAGGACGAGGGGGGGACATGATAGCAGTGTTCCAGTATCTCAGGGCCTGCCACAAAGAAGAGGGAGTCAAGCTATTCTCCAAAGCACCCGAAGACAGGACAAGAAGCAATGGATGGAAACTAAGCAAGGAGAGGAGCAACCTCAAACAGACTTGACTGTCTAGTCTCTTCTTAAAAACCTCCAGTGATGGAGCTGTTCCACTGGTTAATTGTCCTCACTGTCAGGAAGTTTCTCTTTAATTCCAGGTTGCTTTTCTCTTTGGTCAGTTTCCATCCACTGTTTTTTGCCTTCTGGTTCTTTGGAAAATAAGTTGACCCCCTCTTTGTGACAACCCCTCAAATACTGAAATACTGCTACCATGTCACCCCTAGTCCTTCTATTCTTTAGGCTGGCCAATTCCTGCAACTGCTCTTCATATATTTTTTGTCTCCAAGCCCTAGTTGCTCTTTGCACTTTTTCCCAAAGTCTCAACATCTTTTTTCTAATGTGGTGAGCAAAACTGGATGCACTATTTCAGGTGTGGTCTCACTAGGGTTTTATAAAGTGGTACTAATACTTCGTGTGATCTTGATTCTATGCCTCTGTTTATACAGCCCAGGATTGTATTAGTGTTTTTTTTTTTTGGCTGCTGCCATACACTACTGACTCACGTTTAAGTAATCATCCACTAGGACTCCAAGGTCCCTCTCACAATTAACTGTTTTTGAGCCAGCTTTTGCCTAATCTGTACTTCCACCTTTGCTTTTTTTCCTGCCCCAGGTGTAAAATCTTGCTTTTCTCCACATTAAATATCATTTTGTTAGATAGGGGCCATTGTTTAAGTCTGTCAAGATATTTGGGGGTCCTGAGCTTGCCTTCTGGAGTGTTGGCTATTCCTGCCAGCTTAATGTCATCTGCAAATTTGATGAGTTCCCCTTCTGTTCCATCATCTAAGTCATTTAAGAGGATACTGAAGAGTACTGGGCTTAAGATGGAACCTTGTGGTACCTTGTGGTACCCCACTGCTTCCTTCCTTCCATGAAGATGTAGTACCATTAAGGACTACATGTTGAGTGTAGTTCGTCGGTCCATTACAAATCCATCTGGTGGTGATGCTGTCTATCCCACATTTTTTTTCAAGTTTATGAAGAAGTAGGTTGCAGTCTACTTTGTTGAATGCTTTGCTGAAGTCTAAGTATACTCTGCCCACAGCATTTTGTTGGTCTACTAATTTAGTCACTTTGTCAAAGAATGAAATATGTTTGGTTTGGCATGATCTGTTTCTAACAAACCCAGGCTGGCTACTAGTTATAACTTTTATTTGTTTCTAGATGTTCACAGATCTGTGTTTTGATTAGTTTAGTAATGACAGGTGCCAGCAACCATAACCACCCATGAATAACCTCAGGCTGTAACTTTATGGTTTATGACCTGTGCTACAAGGATCTCATTAGACTGCCCTTGCTTGACTCCTCCTCCAGCCTAGCCTAGCTAGCAAAACCCCAACAAGCAAGAAGCAGGCCTGAGAAGAAGGCCTTATAGTAGCTGCCACCGGTTGTGAATGTCTTGACATGTCATTCTCTAAAGCCCGAACAGGAGACTCAATTCACTCCAAATGTTTCAAATGAACCTCTGTCAACCTGGACAATTATTTGATCCCAAAATTCTGGAGGTTGCCTGCTCTAGTCTTAATTATTAATGAACACTGCTTCTTGGGCAATTTTTATAGAGGATATAAAACCAAGCTCTGTACGAACGAGGAAAGTACAAAAAAAAATTGCAAATCCATCTATGTTCCCAGCTCCTGTTATTACTTATCTTAGAGGCAAAACCAGACTATCCTAGAGGTGAAAAATGCCTTTTAGTAATTTAATAAATATTTTTAAAATATGGCAACTGACATAGTGGACCATTAGCAATCTGCTAACGTAATCTGGAGAAGTCTGACTTTCAGAAACTCTTCCATAAATATAGCACAGAGAGTTCTTGAAAGAAGTGAAGAAACATATGGTGAGCTCTCATAAGGTAGCCTCAGGGGACTGCACCAAAATCTAACTTCTTATATCTGTATGACATTGAGAGGAGCATCTCTCCCCCCCCCACACCTTCTAATTAATGAATGCTAAATCAATGGAATTGCAGTTCTGAAGCTAAAAACGAAAACCCGGGGGCCTTGCTGAATCCTAAGTGATCTAAGAACCCAAAGCAATTTCTCTGTGCATTATGAGGTATCCCGGTTCAGTTACTTATTTATTCATTTCTCTCCGCTTACATAGGTTTTCTGGGCTTCAGGAGAGGGGGAAAGATCCTAGGCAGGTGTATTTTGTAGGAATGCCCCAGCTTCGGGAAAAAACCCAGCCATACATTCTACCAGAATGATGTGGATTGTTTTGAGTTACCAGCATCAAATTCCTGGGTGTGCAGCTAATGAGTAGGCTGGCTTGGTCGCTCAACAGTGAGAAACTGGTGAAGGGGGCACAGCAGCGCCTGCATTTTCTGCGCTGCATGAGAAAAGCACACCTTCCTTCCCCTGTCCTGACCACTTTCTACAGGGGGACGATGGAGAGCATCCTGTCATACAACATCACAGTCTGGTTTGGAGGCATCACTGCTTCAGACAGGAAGGCGGTGCAGAGAGTGGTGAGGACGGCTGAAAAGATCATGGGCAGCTCCCTCCCTCCCATCCAGGACATAGCACAGAATCGTTGCTTGAGCAGGGTCCGTAAGATTATCTGGGACACTACACATCCTCTCCACGACCTGTTTTCCTTGTTCCCTTCTGGGAGGAGGGGGCTCCGTGGTATCCACAGCAGAACATCCAGATTCAGCCAGAGTTTCATTCCATACAGCATTAACCTTGTGAACTCTTAAGCTTCCTCCTTCCGTTATATATTCAAGATGGACAGTATTTAATATTTATTTGTTATGTATATGTAGGGGTGTGGGTCTATACATATGTTGTATATAGTATGTTTAGGTGTGTGTCATGGATGTATTTCACTCTGAGAGCGGGCAACTCAATTTCATTTTTGATGTGTGCCGTTGTGCCCACAGTAAAAAAAAAATGACAATAAAGGTTATCTTATCTTATCTATCATACCCAACAGTGTGCTGTTATAGCTGTTACAGCTCATTGTGCTAGTGAAGGAGGCCAGCTGAACCATTCAAGATGCCATGGTGACAGTTCTCGGAGCTGGCACATGGAGAAAGTAGGGCACGGTAGAAGGGACCATCCACAGAGCCTTTGGGAAGAAGCAGTTTAGCTTCTCAGATGGCATAAATCATCATGCACCACTAATTTTAATGGTGGTGGTAATTGCTTTCTCACAATGCCAGTCACTTGGGAGGGGTGGTGATGGAAGAAAAATAACTACAAATGGAATGTTTGAGAGAGAAATATAGACTGGAATAAAACCAGCCAATGATTGAAAGCATTAAAAAGGTAAAGACTGCCTTGAGAACAGCTCGCCTCTGGATCTCTGCACAGATCCATCTGTGTAATGTTATTGACAGCAATATTCAAATGGCTCGTCCTTGCTTCTTCTCAGATGATTTTTGCTTACTAACTGATTTACCAGAGTAGCCTAAAACCCTGGAGTTTTCTAGTTTTGCAAGTACACTGAGTACTTCTGTGCCGGAGACATATTTCTTGTGTCTAATCACACTTGGCCAAATAAAGTTAACTCTAACTCTTGACTCTTGACTCTTGACTCTAACTTCAGGATCTGAACTCCAGGCATCTAGAATACTTTAAAAATTATATTAAAAGTAATTAACTTGATATCTCAATGGTTGGTGTTTATAGAAAAAAAACATGATGTACATTACATTCTTGGAAAGTTCATTAACTCTCACTCTGGCATGCAAAGTATGCAATATGTGTACAACCTCAAAGCAAAACACTAGTCTACATATAGTCGTAATAAGCGACAACACACAAAAAAAATCAAGTTGAATTACCTGGGCGGGAATAGATTTCCAGGAAGGAGTTGAATTTTGCTGCAAAGGCTCAATTTAAGAGGTGAAACCTCTAATGACCAAGATAAGTTTCAGGAGAGGTGTGAAGAGAGAATAGTGACAGAAAAGAAAGTGTCAGCCTTCCTTCTATTATCTTATCTTTTAGAAGACGGCAGTGTAGGAACAGAGATGGCCTGTTGGGTGACCAGATTTCAGGGCTTTCTTTTCTAAAGTCAGGGTAATGAAGATAAGGTATAAATGGAGTCCCAATAACTTGAAGAAAACACATTTTAAATCGTGGCTGTTGTGGAGAGGAGACTTGATTTCCAGGAGGCTTCCCCCGCGCCTTGCAAACATGGCAGGGATCAGATTCAGATCCCTACTTTACACCATCCCATCCCATCCCAGCTTTGGTAGTGAGAAAGCAGAGGATTTTAAAAAAGGGGAAACTGATAATGGAATCCTTACATCATGCAAGCCTTAAAAAAATGCATAAATTTGAAGCCATTCAATTTACTGTCTACCTGCTCATTTGCACATTTTGTCCAATGTAGACAAAGTAATTATTGCGTATCAATGAGTTTTATGGGATCTGAATCGACTTCCTGGCTGTTACAGGCACTATATAACCAACACACAGAAGTCCCCTTCAAACACCCTAATTCCAAAGAAGAAGAAAATCACAGCACAAGGATTTTTTTTTCTTGAAGGGACCCCTACCGCTTCCTGTTCGGAGCCTTTAATTCTTATTAAATGTTATTATTTATCCTTTATTCGGTTGCATGGTGGGTCTATTGACTGTCATAAATTTTGCTCCTGCTTTAACGCCAATTTTCACACAAGGAACGGATTTTGTGAATAGGCATCGCATCTGTGCTTCCAAGACGTTTTTGACTGCACAACAGGATTTGTTTTATGAGTCTAAATATAAATTCTGGGATTTCATTGTTGAGACTAGGTTTTTTTTTGTTTCTTTTTTAACAGAACTGATTCAGCTGTTGAGTTTGAAGTTAAGCTATATGGGCTGTGTGAATCATCTGGGAAGTGTTCAATATCCATGAATTCTTCTGGGGATGGACCTTATTTTGTCCTTTATCTTTGGGTGGAAAGTTGAAAATGAAGAATTAGATATTTGAGTCTAGAACTGCAGCAAACAATCTAAATGTTGGCACTGGAGTGTGTATCTGAATACATGTTGTGAGCCGCCCTGAGTCTGGGGAGAAGGGTGGCATATAAGTCAAAATAAAGATAAAAGATAAAGATGTAGTTCTCGACATATAATCATTCATTTAGTGACCGTTCAGAGTTACAAGGGCACTGAAAACAGTGACTTTTGACCATTTTTGGATCATGTGACCCGGGGGAATCCAAACTCAGATGCTTGGCAACTGGCATGTATTTATGACGGTTGTCCTGTCCCAGGTGTCATGTTCCGACCGATGAAACTCTTCAAAGAACTTCGAGGCATTGTTTACCTTAAGGAATCTTTATTCAAGTAGCACAGCATCGGCACGTACATAGCCAAAGCAAAAATCTGAATTCCCCTCCTCTAAGCACATAGTATCAAAGCACAATTCCCTCCTCCAATTAACAGTCATAAATCACATTCCCCAATTAGCATGAAATGCAGGCTTTGTCAGAAATCATTTCTGTGGTTATGAGGCCCCATGACGTCATGGAGCTCAGTTATCTTCCCATTGATGTGGTACCTATTTATATACTTGCTCTTCTGTCCTCACTACATGTTACTCTGTGTGCAGCTTGACATGCAGCTAAACCCACCTATCCTCCAATAAAACAGACTGTGTGTGTAGATCTGGATGCTTTACTAAAAGAACAGGATGGGTGAAACTGGGCAAAATAGAAATACATACAATAAGAACCCAAACACAAAAGAAGCAGTGTTGAGTTGCTGGTGAGCATAAGAATTAACAAATACAGATAAATCCAAAACTCACCAGCGATGCTGAGTGTATGGGATGTGGATTTTTGCCCTCAGATGAATATGTGCCACGGATTATGCTGGATTTTTCCTGGTGCTTCTGTTTCCTTCCGAATGCTAAAAAAAAAAGTCTGGCTTTTCAGGATGCACTTGTTCTGGGAGTGAAGGTTGATGGGTAGATGACCCTTAAAGGGCCAGGTCAGCTTCCAATCAATACAGAATAGGTATTTGGCCCCCTGGCCACTAGACGGGGCTAGAGAGTAGTAACAGTATATACACAAATTATATGCTGGGGCACGACCCTTGCCTTTGCATGTTTTCAAACTGCTAGATTGGCAGGAGCTGGGGTGAGACGGGAACTCACCCCATCTCGTGGTGCTCAGGTCTCAAACCTGGACTGTCAGCTTTCCAGCCAACAAGCCCAGTGTCTCAACCGCCATAGCGGTTTAATTAGTGATGGTGCAGCACCCACCCAGCATAAATGTAAGGAAAATCAAACACCTTACCCTATCATAACGTGTCTCTGAGAAGGGTACGGTTTTACTCTTACAGAAGTATAAAGAAAGAATATAGATCGGCAGTTATGTAGAATATTTTAGATGACATGTTTCTTTCATTCTTCTTTCCACACGCCTTCCCCATCAGTGTTGTGCAACAAATTACTGGCATTGTCAGAGATGTTTGCATCTCCAAAGTAATGGTAAAATGCAGGTGTTTAGATTCCCTGAATGCATCTTTTGAATTCAAACGTTGTCTAACGATGTGTTTCTCCAGCCCTTTAATGCCAAATAAAGCAGGTTCCCATGAAAGTGTTCACTGCAGGGAACAAAGACAAAGAGGGTTGCGTGCAGATCAAATGCAGTGCTGAGTTTCTACCAGGTGATCAAAGGGGCTCTTTTAGATAGGCTGACTTGGTTGCTCAACAGTGAGAAACTGGTGAAGCGGGCACAGCAGCGCCTGCATTTTCTGTGCCGCATGAGAAAAGCACATATTCCTTCTCCTGTCCTGACCACTTTCTACAGGGGGACAATTGAGAGCATCCCATCATACAGCATCACAGTCTGGTTTGTAGGCATCCCTGCTTCAGACAGGAAGGCGGTGCAGAGAGTGGTGAGGATGGCCGAAAAGATCATGGGCAGCTCCCTCCCTCCCATCCAGGACACAGCACAGAAGCGCTGCTTGAGCAGGGTCCTTAAGATTATGTGGGACACTACACATCTTCTTCATTACCTGTTTTCCTTGTTCCCTTCTGGGGGGGGGGCTTTGTGGTATCTGAAGCAGAAAGTCCAGATTTAGCCATAGTTTCATTCCATACAGCATTAACCTTGTGAACTCTTAAGCTTCCTCCTTCCATTATATATTCAAGATGGGCAGTATTTAATATTTATTTGCTACGTATATGTAGGGGTGTGGGTCTATACATATGTGGTATATAGTATGTTTAGGTGTATGTCATGTATGTGTTCACTTTGAGAGCGGGCAACTAAATTTCATTTTTGATGTGTGCCATTGTGCCCATAGTATAAAAATGATAATAAGGGTTATCTTATCTTATCTTATCTTATCTTATCTTATCTTATCTTATCCTATCCTATCCTATCCTATCCTATCCTATCCTATCCTATCCTATCCTATCCTATCCTATCCTATCTTATCTTATCTTATCTTATCTTATCTTATCTTATCTTATCCTATCCTATCCTATCCTATCCTATCCTATCCTATCCTATCCTATCCTATCCTATCCTATCCTATCCTATCCTATCTTATCTTATCTTATCTTATCTTATCTTATCTTATCTTATCTTATCTTATCTTATCTTATCTTATCTTATCTTATCTTATCTTATCTTATCTTATCCTATCCTATCCTATCCTATCCTATCCTATCCTATCCTATCCTATCCTATCCTATCCTATCCTATCTTATCTTATCTTATCTTATCTTATCTTATCTTATCTTATCTTATCTTATCTTATCTTATCTTATCTTATCTTATCTTATCTTATCTTATCTTATCTTATCTTATCTTATCTTATCTTATCTTATCTTATCTTATCTTATCTTATCTTATCTTATCTTATCTTAGTCCATCTGTGAGCAATCAGATGAGAAATCTCCCTAATCATAGAAATAGCTGTTGCAGTCATGGGTCTGTAATTTCCCTTACATAACCATTCTCTGAGAATATCCATGGAAGACTATAAGTTTTAAAAGGCTCCCAGGATAAAATGAAAGGCCTCTGGAACTAGAAAGCAGTTTTGTTTCAAGCATGGCTTTTCTTTAAGACCTTCTGGAAAGATGCTGGACTAAGATGTCCTCCCTGATCCATCAGATACTTCCAATGGATTGTTGGAGAGCGTATAAAATAGGCTGCAATTCAAGGGTTGTCAGCTTTAAAGCCCTACCTGGCACCATGGCTAGCTCCAATGCTTATGGCCCTTGACCTAATGTAGCATCCTCCCCTCAAGAGATGTTCCAAACCCCGTCCGTGGGATTCAAGCAGCATGCAAACCTACACCCCCTCTGGTCCATGGAAAAAAAAACTTTCTCCATGGAACCGGTCCCTGGTGTCCAAAAGGATCCAGGTTTGGAGCATCCACAATCTCTGGGGGCTAGCCATTCCACTAATTAATTGTTCTCCATGTCAGGAAATTTCTCCTTAGTTCTAGGTTGCTTCTCTCTTTGTTCAGTTTCCATCCGTTGCTTCTTGTCCTGCCTTCAGGTGCTTTGGAAACTAGCTTGACTCCCTCTTCTTTGGGGCAGCCCCTGAGATACTGGAAGACTGGCATCACTGCTAACACTGCTATTGGAACATTTCTCTCCCTGTTTTCTTCCTCTCTTCTTCTTCTTGTTGTTAATTGTGAAGTCGTGTCCAACCCATCATGACCCCATGGACCATGTTCCTCCAGGCCTTCCTGTCCTCTACCAGCTCATGCCTGCTGCTTCAGTGACTCCATCCAGCCACCTCCTTCTCTGTCGTCCCCTTCTTGTCTTGCTCTCCATCTTTCCCAGCATTAGGCCCTTCTCCAGGGAGTCCTTCCTTCTCATTAGGTGGCCAAAGTACCTGAGTTTCAACTTCAGGTCCTCTGTTCTAGTTCAGCATAATAGGACTCTTCATGTTATTGTGTTGAAAACCTGACATAGTTTTTTTTTGTCTTCTGCCTTATTTGCTTCCATTGTTGCATAGCATCCCTGTTTTTGTTTTTTTGTTTCTGTTTCTGTTTTGTTTTGTTTTTTCTTTCCACCTGATCCCTCCCCCAAACTGCTTATTTAGATGCTGGCTGTTGGAGCACAAATAATTTGCGACCCAGAAGCAGCATTTCCGATGCCATAGCCATAAACGGCATTGCCCAACCTAATTTCCTTTACTAAATAGTAGGCATCAATTTGGTATTACAAAACCTAGTAATTTTTCATGCATTCACACCTCACTGGATTATATAGGAGGTGGTTGAATTCCAAAGAGGGAGAAGCATCTTGTCCTAGGACAGGGATGGCGAACCTTTTAGAGACTGAGTGTCCAAACTGCAACCCAAAACCCACTTATGCATCGTTGAGTGCCAGGTGGGTGTGGCCCATTGGCTGCGTGTGGCCCATTGGGTGGGTGTGGCCCATTGGGTGGGCATGGCTGGGGTGGTAACAGCAGACTGGGTGGGACTAAAAAGTTCAATCAATCAATTCCAATTTTGCAAGATCTTTTTTTTTCCCCGCAAGAAGTTGAAATGGACTGATTGAACCTTTTTGTGTGTGTGTGTGCACACGGCAGTGGAGGCCTAAAGCGAAAAGGTTTTATAAAACCCAGCTGAAGGCCTAGGACTGGGGCGATGGTGTGCATGCCCACAGAGAGGGCTCTGAGTGCCGCCTCTGGCACCTGTGCCATAGGCTTGCCACCACTGACCTAGGATTTGTAAGAAAGGACAGGCTAGAGTTCACTTGGAAAAGAAATTGCTATTGTTTTCCCCTTGCAACTTATTCTGCATTATTTTTGAGGGTTAAAAAGCAAAATTTAACTGCCCTGGCCCTGGGCCGTCCCAAATTTATAGCTGGATAATATCTACATGAGCATGAAGCCAATGTCATAAGAGGGTGCGCAAGCTGTCACATTGTCCAGAATGTTTATGGGCAGCTCTGGAGATTTAGGAAGCTTGCAAGCTGTTTCGTGGTGTTTTGGCTAATTCTAATGAAGGTATTATTTGGGTTTTATTGATCGGAAGCTAAAGATCGCACAGCCCCTTCTGCAGTCTGGTGCCTTCCAGGTCTACAATTTCCATAATATCCATCTGGAAAGGCCAAACACAGAAGATAGAAGAGCCTCATTTGAAAAGATGCATTTTCCCATACTGGTTATTCCAATGTATGTTACAGAAATTAGTTTGGCACAGAAAAAGCACAGACAATCATTAGACAGCAGCAAAAGGTGTCAAAAATTCCCAGCGCCATCCTGACTTTGCAGTCCCAGTTCAGTGGCTTGAATGTATATAGACCTATGTTACATTAGAGAAACATGTATTGAATGAGTGGTTCAGTTTAAATGAAGAATAGAAGAACTGGGAACTGTTTAACTGTTGTGCTAATTTATTTATATGACAGCCAAAGCTCGCTCATTCATTCTCACAATAAGCCGGCAATTATCTTGCATCTAAGAAATTGAGATGAGTCAAAAGGGTTGTTAACGGTTGTAAACTTTGAATCTACAAAATTGCATTATTGTTCATGGCCCCCAAAATTGTCTAAAACATTCTTTGGCTCATCTGGTTATTATCCACAAATTCACTTCTGGCACACCAGTTTTTAGTCTTAAAAGAAATCTACTGTCTCATTGGAAACGTCTGGTATCTTGACCTAATCTACATTTGACTCAGTGTAATTTGTTGTGCTTACAATGGTTGAAAAAATAGATCTTTTGTATGCTCACTGTCTACCTGTTTTTTGTGCACACAAAATTCAAGGAAAACTTGCAGAACTATCTGAATATTACTACAAGCTGTCCAGCAAACTGGATATACATTAGTCTAACAGCCTAATAACTATATTGACCTATAATTTCTGAAGTTGCTGTAATTTCAAACATTTTACAGTACAATAATCAATTCCATGTGTCAAAGTTTTTGAATGGATCATTGTTTTCAATGTTACTATGCAATTGCAATACATATATATTGATTGATGTCTGCTTGTTCCCTCTTTCTCTGTTAGACACCCACACTGTGCTAGATATTGTGTAAATTATGAATGAATACGTATGGAAAATGGAGTCTACAAAAGAGAACAAGAAGACATTCTATTGATCTCTTGTGAATAGAATAAAGGGCAGTGTATTTTATTATCGATAACAATTATAAAATGTGTCAAAGTGAACAGGCCTTCCCACTCCTGTACAATGCAAGTTCTTAATTTCATTCCATTATATGTTTTCTTCAGAACTGGAAATGAAAGCCTTCCTATTTGCAATTTAGTTAATTTCACTGTAGCAGGAACTTATTTAGCAGTACAGGATTTTCAAAATGAAGTGTATACTGAAATATAAATTGTTGAGTTGCATTCAGACTGGGAGTTATTCTTAATACATGGGAAATGGGTTTTTTTGTGTGCTTTTACAGTCTTTGCTATTTTTTTCAATCCTACAGTACAAACTATAAATCAAAACCTGAGAGATATTGTCAAGCAACTCTTTGGTTAGTACTGAGTTGTTATTGATTTAGTTCTAAATGGTGAATAGAGTTCTAGATACTTCTGCTAGTCTGAAAGCTAATTGTAGAGAAGATACTTGAGAATATCTATAGTAGAGAAGACACTTCAGAATATCTATAGTTGTTCAGTAGGCTACATATTTCATACACAAAAAGATCAAACAGTTCTAAAGGGGTCCTAGAATGAAATCTTAGGCAGCCAATGGATAGACTCTATTGTTTTAGAAGAACCAATTATTATGATCTTGTAGAAGACCTGACTATAAAGATTAATAAACATCATCCATTGCCATGAGCAAGGTTTGCCACACCTCCTTTCCCCCACAGTGGCCTCAAGTAAATTATGATAGGAGAGTCAACCAATCAGTTTTAGTAAGGAGATCTTATAGAGAACATTATCAAACTAATCTTATCAAACTAATCGCCAAAGGTATCACTTCACACTTGGTGTCAACGCTGCTAACATTGGATGTTTTTGCTTTGACAACAATTAGAGATGCAACCCTTTTCTTCTGATGTTTTACTTTGAGAGTTACATGATGCTGGGGGGGGGGAGGATTGTGCACGAGAGTTTAGATAAACACAACAATTTTGGACCTAGTGTGTGAACCAAGGTTATTGAAATAAGAGATGATAAGAATTGGCAGGCTGGAGAACTGGAGGGAAAGCCTGCATTTCAAATTAATTGGAGAATGTGATTTATGACTGTTAATTGGAGGAGGGAATTATGCTTTGATACTATGTGCCCAGGGGAGGGGATTCCAATTTTTGGCTTTGATTGTGTTAGTGCCGATACTATGCTTCTCTAATAAAGATTCTTTAAGGTAAACAATGGCCCAAAAGTTCTTTGAAGAGTTTCATCTTTTGGAACCATAATATTTGATTCATGTGCATATGGTTATTTATTTATTCCATGTTGATGAATAACAAGGATGGTGAGGGAGGAGTTAGATGAAGACCATGGTTTGTGGCATGGAGGGCAACAGTGGTTTATTCCCATGTCAGTTTCTGTTGATCAGACACTTTCCTTGTGTATCTCAGTAGCCTTTCACATTGATGAGAAACAGCCAACAAATGTGAACCAAACATTTTGGTTATAATCACGAATTGTACAGGGATAATGATAACAATTTTTTTTGGGGGGGAATTACTGATTAAGGAATGAAAACCCTTCCCTACTGTCTTGTAGATTTTAAATATGTATATTTTGAAGATGCTGATTGGACTCCCAAGAGAGAGGTATTCAACCACTGTGTTCAACCAGATAGAGTGTCAACACTGCTAACATTGGATGTTTTTGCATTGACAAGAGATGGAAATGTAGCCATCTTTTACCTTTTGCTTTTAGAGTTAGATGATGCTGGGAGGGGGGGATGTGAACGAGAGTCCAGCTAGACGTAACAACATTAGACCTAGCATGAGAAACAAGGTTATTGTAACCAGAGCTGATAAGGAATTGGTGGGCTGGAGAACGGGAGAGGAAGTCCGCACTTCAAGCTAATTGGGGAATGTGATTTATGATGTCAGTTGGAGGAGGGAATTGTGCTTTGATGCTATGTACTCAGGGGAGGGGAATTCAGTTTTTGCCTTCGATTATGCACTGCCGATGTTATGCTATTCAAAATAAAGATTCCTTAAGGTAAACAATGCCTCAAAGTTCTTTGAAGAGTTTCATCTGTCAGAGCCATATGACATAGAGCACAAGTAATAAGCACACCCTGAATCTTAAGTAAATGCATTGAGTAACTTATAATGGATCAACTGACACAGGAATAGGGGATGATCGTGTTTTCAGATTCCCCCAAGAAACTGCAGATGAAGGGGAAATTTAATTTGTAGTTGAGGTTATTCCATTCCTTAGATAGAGAGTACTAAGTATTGGGAACATGTATATTTATTTTTACAGTTGCGAGTAGCAAATTGATCGTCTTTGCCTAAATCTGTCTAGACTTATTGCCCTCAATAAAAGAATGGCTTTTTCCCCGATCAATTCTTGTGTGTTTAAAAAACAACATTATGATGCAGTTATAGAGATTGCTCTTAGTCATGTCAAGATCTTCCAGAAGAAAACAGTAAAAGAAAAATATTTTAGGGGTGTAATCCTAAACATACTCAGTAGGATTTGTTGAATTGCTTGTCGAATCGCTTAGGACCATGCTGTTTATTTAAAAAGTCTCTTGGGCAGAAGTTTTATATGCCGGTGTCAAGTTCCCCTTCATCAATTTAGACTCACAAAGTGTGACTTAGGCACATGGTTAGCAGATTGATACAAGACAAAGGAATTATTGGGTGGAGGAATGAGAAATTATTGGGTGGAGGAAAAATCCACTCTCTGGTATCCACAGAGTATAATTATCCCAAAATCACTTAAGCACTGTGGCCAAAAAGAAAGACAGACCTCATTCTTATATCTTCTACCTTCTGTCTTCTCTCTAAGAGCTGCAGTGGCACAGTGGTTAGAATGCAGTATTGCAGGCTGCCAAGTGTCAGCAGTTCGATTCTCACCGGCTGAAGGCTGACTCAGCCGTCCATCCTTCCGAGATCAGCAAAATGAGGACCCAGCTTGCAAAGAGGTATATAAGTCTTATTCCCAAAGGTGCTTCTTTCAGGAAGCAACTGGACTCTTGTTTTTCTTTGAAGGCGTATCAGTTGTCTTCAAAGAAAAGTCGTCTTCATCCAACCAAAGCTGAAGAAGCTTCTTAGATGAGGAGTGAAACATCTTCAAAGAAAAACAAGAAAGTCCAGTTGCTCTTGAAAAAAGCACCTTTGGGACAACCAGGACCTGGATGACTGAGAACCTCCATAGAAATAATAATAATAATAATAATAATAATAATAATAATAATAATAATAATAATAATAATAATAACAACAACAAAAATAACAACAACAACAACAACAATAATAATAATAATAATAATAATAATAATAAAAGTTGGAAGGGATCTTGAGGGTCATCTAGTCCAACCCCCTGCTCAGGCAGGAAACCCTACATCATTTCGGACAAATGGCTGTCCAGCTTCTTCTTAAAAACTTCCAGTGTTGGAGCATTCACCGCTTCTGGAGGCAGGTGGTTCCACTGTTTAGTTGTCTAATTAATATATTGATTAATTAATAATTAATTAATTAATTAATTGTCTAATTAATATCTAAATGCTATTGCTATCTTATATCTTATATCTTCCACCAAACCTTCTGCTCTCTGCTTTCATTAGTCATACAATGTCACGCCTGGAACTCAGAATGACACATGGTGATTCTCCCAAGCTGAGATATTGTTCCATACCTATAGACAACATCTTGCCAGATTGAGGACTGTACTATCTGCAATCTACAATATGCCTTGTGAACTCTTGAGGAGGTGCTGCCCTTACTCTCTTTCTCTCACATGTAATATCTGGGCTCAGTTGCCTCTTACGCCTCCAGACTGCAGCCCCTTTCTCCCGGAGTCCATCTCCTCATTACTTTCCATCACACAGAATAATTTCAAGGAACTAAGTTGCTGAAGCCATTTTACGTGGAAGATCATACAGTTTCTTCAAAAACCTCATTTCTATGAGTGACTTTGATGAATCAGCCTGTTACTGGTATAGAAAGGGATAAGGTCAACTGTCACCATTCTGTCAGAACTATCCTGGTTCAGACTTTTGATTACTCTTGTTCATTTTTTTTTCTGGGTGATAGAGGGGAGGAGAAAACCTCCATGTCTAACTTTTGTTCGGCTAGAGAAAAGTCTGAATACACAGGCTTCAAGTCTCTTTCTGGATAGAAGCAAGTCTGGGCTTGTGAAATGCATCCCACTGTTTATTTTCTTATGAATTCTGGTGAATTTTTGCGACCAAGGATAACTTTAATTCAAATGTTGATACCTTGGCTGGAGTGAAGGGGTGTCCAATCTTGGCATCTTTAAAGGATTATGGATTTCAACTCCCCCTGCTGGCTGGGGAATTTTAGAAGTTGAAGTCCACAAGTCTTAAAAGCTGCGATGGTTGGACACCCCTGCTTTAAAAGGTTAATCTGCCTTCTGAAAATGACCATAAAACCACACAATCTTGGTCTGTTCAAATGTGAAGGACATTTTGAACATGAAAGGAAGCCCATTGTACAGTCCTGACTCCTTAAGTAAATCTGAACTAAATGGCAACTCTGCATTTTTAAAGCTCTGGGGTTCAAAGGTCTCCGTTATTGATGCTCCTGCCATTCGACAAAATGTATTAATTTTCTGCTTTATTGGGATCGGTGGCTTAATTCTCTTAAATCCCTAGCTGTGACTGAACATTTGCAGAAATCAGCGGAGCCCACAGTCTGGTTTTAATGGACCCACTTTTCACTCCACCATCAATTTAGTTTCTAAATGGTTAGTGCTTTCCAATAGGATTGTTTTTTGTTAGCCAATATATATGGCAAGCCACCATTCTGACCTTTATAAAATGATAGCATATGTGATTTTTCTTTTTTTTCTTTTTAACTTAATTTCCTCTTTCCTCCCTTTTATCCTTCCTTCCTCCCTTTTAAAAGGGTGTTTGCATAAATGTATTGGTCCCTAAAAGATATAATAAAACTTATTTTTAATTTGGAATATATTACGTTATCCTTCAAAAGGCTTTCTATAGTTATGTAGCTGAGAAATGTGCCATGTAAACAAGAACTAGTAAACTAGAATAGATTGTTGTTAGGAGTGGGGTTTTTTGTGTGGGTTTTTTTTGCTACTATCTCATTTTCTCTAATTACAGCAGGCTCAGCAGTGATTGGAGGGGATTAACAATTAAGCACTGCAAGATTTTATTTTGCTCTGCTTTTGTCCTTAAATGAAAGATTTACATAGTTTGCAATATTTAATTAATTAGCCCTTATGAGAATCATAAAATAAAAGCATGTAATTGTCTATTTGATCCTTAAATGTTGTAACTGTGTTACTACATAAAGGACAGAAGGAGGAGGAGAATGAAAGAAATTAATTAAACTATGTGAGAAATTTAGCATTTAAATTTGCAAGCTATCTATAGTTGATAGAGATCTAGTGAAAGGAAAAAAATTGGTTATTCAGCTGTTTGGAAATGGAAGGAACTTGCTTCCCAGCTGATTTCATTGAATCTCTGAATTAACCTGACTTTGTGAATCAAGTCGGGATGTAAGTTTGAAATGTCAAATCAAAATGGATGCCTCCAAATAAATTTATAGTCTATAAACCTTTTTTCTCTATTGGTTTTGGTACCAGAATCAACACAAATTCATTCAGTTGAATATCTAAGTTTTCTCACACCAAACTACCCCTGTTGACTGGACACTGATTTTGAATGGCTACTGATATGCAGAAGACTATGGTTAGTTTAGATGAATGGATGTAGGAGATGACCAGGCTGAGCCTGAGGGAGGGGTCAGGTGTGTCATCAGTCTTGAGTCCCTTCGTACCTGCAAGTCCAGCCCACCTTGAATTCTGTTGACTCTTATAAAATAAGATAAGAGAAAAGATAAGATAAGATAACCTTTATTGTCATTTTTTTTACTATAAAGCACACTGGCCCACATTAAAAATGAAATTCTGTTGCCTGCTCTAAAAAAAGAAAGTATATATCTACCCATACACACATATAACACACACACACACACACACACACACACACACACACACACACATATATATATATATGATATATATATGATATATATATGATATATTATATATATATATATATATATATATATATATATATATATATATATATATATATATATATATATATATATATACAGAGAGAGAGAGAGAGAGAGAGAGAGAGAGAGGAGATAGATAGATAGATAGATAGATAGATAGATAGATAGATAGATAGATAGATAGATGGATGGATGGATGGATGGATGGATGGATGGATGGATGGATGGATGGATGGATGGATGGATGGGGATGGGGATGGGGATGGGGATGGAGATGGAGATGGAGATGGAGATGGAGATGGAGATGGAGATGGAGATACACATACACATACACATACACATACACATACACATACACATACACATACACATACACATACACATACACATACCGCTCTAAGTGGTTTACAGAGTCAGCATGTTACCCCCAACAATCTGGGTCCTCATTTTACCGACCTCGGAAGGATGGAAGGTTGAGTCTTTTCCAAGAGCAAATAATTCTAATCGTTCTTTTATTTAGAATTAGTGGAAGATCCAATTGATGAACAAACAAGGCCAACTAATTCAGTCAAGCAGAAACCATGTGGGGATTCACTGAGAAGATACCATTGGGTTTTTTTTGTACGCCATTTATAATGGTTATCAGTTTAGAAATTATGCAGCGATGAAAGTTTGGGTTAAATAGCCATGGTCTAGTTTTACTATTTGATTAACACCAGTTAGTAATAGTAATAGTAATAATAAAGTTGGAAAGGACCTTGGAGGTCATCTAGTCCAACCCCCTGCTCAGGCAGGAAACCCTATACTATTACAGACAGACAGCTGTCCAGTCTCTTCTTAAAGACTTCCAGTGTTGGAGCATTCACTGTTTCTGGAGGCAGGTTGTTCCACTGGTTAATTGTCCTCACTGTCAGGAAGTTTCTCCTTAGTTCCAGGTTGCTTCTCTCCTTGATGAGTTTCCATCCGTTGCTTCTTGTCCTGCCTTCTGGTTGCTTTGGAGAATAGCTTGACTCCCTCTTCTTTGGGGCAACCCCTGAGATACTGGAACACTGCATTGTAAGAGTCTATACTAGTATATAGTCCAGAAATGATATTTTTAAGGCAGAAATTTCTAGCCAGGATGGTTCCTTATCATCTAAAGCCATTGAAGAGGTGGCGACTGTAGTCCAGTATACATAAAAGATACCAGTTTGAGAAAAATTACAAAATATGCCTTAATTGTTGATGTTGCATGAAAATAAAATCCTTCAGCTAACAGGAATGTCATCAATTTGTATCACTTTTATGCTTATTAAAACTTATCAAATTATAACACTACAGTAATCCATGTGGGATTTTCTTTCTCCATGAATATTTTTAAAAGTCCCCCTTCTCTTTCTCTCTCTCTCTCTCTCTCTCTCTCTCTCTCTCTCTCTCTCTCTCTCTCTCTCTCTCCCTCTCTCTCTCTCTCTCTCTCTCTCTCTCTCTCTCTCTCTCTCTCTCCTCTCTCTCTCTCTCTCTCTCTCTCTCTCTCTCTCTCTCTCTCTCTCTCTCTCTCTCTCTCTCTGTGTGTGTGTGTGTGTGTGTGTGTTTGATTCAGGATTAATGCATTTCTCCTGGATTGGCTGAGAATAAGACTGTGCAACTGTGCCTCCTCTTGTGGGCAAACCAGAGGGAAAAGCCAGCAGAATAAAATCTATGAGTTGTCCTTTTAATAGAAGAAATAGAGAGAAGACTGTAGACATCCAAGTAAATGCAGTATCATATTTTTGATATGAATAAAATATTATGTGGGTGGATCGGTCTGCTGATTAGAGATGTATAAACAACAAACTCAAGTTCATTTGAATGCATCTTAAGATGTGCACATCTGTTTTTCTGTCTCTTTGTGTATGTGCCTTTTCAGCCACAATTAACCAACACTAAGATGCAGGCCCCTTCACTGAAATTTATGGACCATAGTCTACCATGTTGAGTTCAGTATGAGTTGGTGTAGGGGTACAACAGAATATCTTCAGCTTCAATGTAGTCACCATGTGAGTCCAACAGCTTCCATGTGTAAGACAGAACAGCAATCCAAAATAGGAAACATTTCTGATGAAACAAGGAAAAATTAAACACAACAATAAAGGAAACACTGGATTTATGGTTTGTGATGTAAGATTAAATTGCTACCTTTTAAAATTATTTTGAAAAGCTAGGAAAGAGAAAATGTGCTCAGCTATAAAAATGGGATAATATAGCTGGAAAAGGATTTGCTATGGCAAATCTAGACAGCATACTAAAAAGCAGAGACATCACCCTGCCAGCAAAAGTACATATAGTCAAGGCCATGGTTTTCCCAGTTGCAATGTATGGCTGTGAAAGTTGGACCGTAAGAAAGAATGGAGGCCTTTCAGTGATATATACCATGCAGAGAAATTATAGTGAAAGGTACTTTGAAGAAAAGTAATTAAGAAGCATATCAACAATCTAAGATATGCAGATGATACCAGTCTAATGGCAGAAAGTGAAGAGGAACTAAAGAGCCTCTTGATGCGGGTGAAGAAGGAGAGTGCAAAAGTTGGCTTGAAACTCAACAGTAAGAAAACCAAGATCATCACATCTGGCCCTCTCAATTCCTGGCAAATAGATGGGGAAGAAATGGAGGTAGTGACAGATTTTATTTTCCTGGGCTCCAATATCACCTCAGATGGGGACTGCAACCAAGAAATTAAAAGACGCTTGCTCCTGGGGAGGAAAGCTATGGCAAACCTAGACAGCATAGTAAAAAGCAGAGACATCACCCTGCCAACAAAAGTGCGTATAGTCAAGGCCATGGTTTTCCCAGTTGCAATATATGGATGTGAAAGTTGGACCATAAGAAAGGCTGAGCGACAAAGAATTGAGGCCTGTGAACTCTGGTGCTGGAGAAGACTCCTGCGAGTCCCCTGGGCTGCAAGTCGATCAAACCGGTCAGTCCTAGAGGAGATCAACCCTGACTGCTCTGTAGAAGGCCAGATCCTGAAGTTGAAACTCAAATACTTTGGCCACCTAGTGAGAAGGAAGAACTCACTGGGGAAGAGCCTGATGCTGGGAAAGATGGAGGGCAACAGAAGAAGGGAACGACAGAGAATGAGGTGGCTGGATGGAGTCCCTGAAGCAGTAGACGTGAGCTTAAATGGACTCCAGAAGATGGCAGAGGACAGGAAGGCTTTGAGGAATGTTGTCCATGGGGTTGCAATGGGTCAGACACAACTTTGCAACTAACAACAACAGAAATTAATAGAAAAAAAAATAGAAGCTAGATTTTATGAGATATGGAAAATTAGCTCCAGGTATCTAATTGTTTTCATTTCTTCTATTTTATGTCATTTTATATGCCCACTGCATTTTGTTGAATGCATAGAAAAGACCGTGAATTTGATAGTCTTCAACAATGCTTGAAAACCTCATTTTCCTTTTGGCTAACAACACCTACTGTATATTCAGAAGCTTAAGTTGTGCAAAGAATTGAGAGATCCAACATTCTAGCTATAACTCTGAAGCAATATTAATTTCCTCTAAAGTGGGGGCTGTCACAGAGAAGAGGGGTTTGACTTATTCTCCAAAACACCTGAGTCAGGACAAAAAACAATTGGTGGAAGCTTGTTAAAGTGAGATCAAACCTAAAAGTACGGAGAAATGTTCTGTTGCCAAGAACAATTAATCAATGGAATGAATCCATTCTAAGTCTGATCTATAATGCTCAACTCCGCTTTTATTTCATTTCAAAATTCATTAATTCAGACGCTTGATATTTTTGACGTTGTCCCATAGCTCTTATCTGAATCAGAAAAGACAATATACTTAATGAAATCAATGATAAACACTTGTATAATATTAGAGTGGCAACAGTACAGAAGATTGGATTCGGTTCAAAAATCTGGCGTGAACTACATTTCTTTAAGCCCTTCGTTTGCATGAATTTGCACTTCTTCTAGAGATGCACTTCAAGTTTTAAATAGAATAAGCGAAATGATTTTAGCTTAGAGACAGGGATAGCAACTGGCATAAATCTGCAAGTTCCTCTCTGCACTTCAGAAGCTGTCTTGAAACACTTTATTTTGAGTTTTAAGTGCTATATGCGAGCTAAAGACATTTTTAGAACATTCTCGGCAAAATATCTGAGCCTCTGATCTTTTTCATATGGGCTCAGATATATACTGTGGGTTGTTATGAATAGAGAGAGAGGAAAAAGCTTGTGCCACTAACATTTAAGGAGGGAGACTGAAGAAGTGAATGCCAAATTGCATACATTTTTCTTATTCACCAGTAAGTATTCATATTGCATATTCTATCTTGTTCAGCAGCCACTCATCCCATGTTTTTTTTTTATGAGGAATGCTTCATAATGCTGTCCATAGTCTTCAACCAAGAATTGTCCTCAACATGTGAAAGCCATCCTGACGGTTTGAAGATTGTGGACATTTTGGTCGGCTTCACACATGAGAGCAAAGAGTGATCGGTTAGGTTTTCAAAACAGGTGACTGGAAGGAGAGATGCTTTCCATAGAAGAGTTTGATCCTGAGTTTGATGTTCTTCAACTTGACTGATGACTTTGATGAAGAGATGTGTGCTCTTTGCCCAACCGGATTTGCAAATGACACAATCCTAGGAAGAACAGCCAACATTTTCTTTTATTTTTTTTAAAATATATTTTATTGATTTTATAATTTTAACAAAAAATACATAAAATCCCAGAATAAAAACCTATTAAAAAACCTAAATATACAACTCAACATAATACATCCCCTTCCATATTTCAACATACAAAAGTTTAAATACCTACACTTAACTATAGGTGTTGCCCGGACGGCACCCCCTACACCACATCCACCCTCTTTATTCTTCCCTATCTTCTCCTACTTCCCCCTTCCTCCATCTCTCTCCTTCCCTTTCTCTCCACTTCACCTCTTCTCCCCCAACCTTCCTACTTCCCTCTCCCCTCTCTTACTACCTCTCACCCCCCTTCAGATGTAGTCCAGAGGTACCGTCCGAGCAACTCCTCTCTCTCAGTAAGCATTTTTTATTATATATTACAAGTATTACAGTTGAGTACAAAACAATCTAACAATCTAACACCCTCCCCAACATACCCCCCAACTTCCCAAAGTGAGTACAGGGTAAACAAAATTAATATCTAAATCCTAATAAAAATTTAACTATATGCTAAAAACAATTTCTTGGATTGATATTTTCCTTGGATATACTCTATCCATTTTTTCCAGTCCAACAAATATTTTTCATTTGAGTGATCTTTGGTTGTTTTTGAACAGCTAACATTTTCATAAGCAGGAGGAACACTCATTTAGAACTTGATAGGCTGTAGAAATGGGCAAAAAACACAGAATGAAAAAAAAAAGAGATTTAAATAAGGATCGTGAACGGGTGCTTTGCAATAATATCAGTGAAAAAGAATATTGGGGCTTCAGTTATTAAAAGCTAAATAACCATACCTGATGATAAGTATCCGTGCATGAGTCTTGACAAGCTGAAAGAGTCCTGAAATGCAGTTTTGAGCTTCTTCAACAGAAATATAATTTCTAGAGTTAGAGCTCTATTCTGTTCTGCATTTGACAGATGCCTCCCTTTCCCCTGAGTATCCTACATAAGAACATAAGAACATAAGAAGAGCCATGCTGAATCAGGCCAAAGCCCATCGAGTCCAGCATTCTGTGTCACACAGTGGCCCACCAATTGTACATGGGGATCTTGAGCAGAAAGAGAAGGCAAAACCCTCCCTTTCCCTTGACCCCCAACAAATGGTACCCAAGGGAATCCTGCCTGCCTCAACCAACATAGAGGCGGCACATGGACATCCGTTTTAATAACCACCGATACACTTTGCATCCATGAATCTATCTAGCCCTGCCTTGAAGCTGTCAAGGCTGACAGCTGTCACGACCCCTTCAGGAAGTGAATTCCATAAATCAACGACCCTCTGGGTGAAGAAATATTTCCCTTTATTTGTCCTCACTTTCTTACCTATGAGCTTTAGGGAGTGCCCCCTTGTCCTGGTATTGTGTGATAGAGAAAAGAATTTTTCTCTATCCACCTTTTCTATCCCATGCATGATTTTATACACTTCGATCAAGTCACCCCTTAAACGTCGTCTTTCAAGGCTGAAGAGACCAAGGCGTTGCAATCTGGTTTCATAAGGGAGGCACTCCATTTCCTTGATCATTCTTGTTGCCCTTTTTTGCACCTTTTCCAGTTCCATTATATCCTTCTTGAGGTGCGGTGACCAGAACTGTACACAGTACTCCAAGTGTGGTCTCACCATCGATTTGTACAGAGGCAATACAACACTTGCTGACTTATTTTCGATTCCCTTCCTAATCATGCCAAGCATGAAATTTGCTTTTTTTACTGCTGCTGCGCATTGGGTTGACATCTTCATCAAGCTGTCCACCAAAACCCCAAGATCCCTTTCTTGGGTTGTCTCAGAAAGTTTGGTCCCCATCAGTTGGTAAGTATAATTGGGGTTCTTTGCCCCGATGTGCATAACTTTGCACTTGTTTAGGTTAAAATGCATTTGCCACTTTGTTGCCCACTCACACAATTTTGAGAGATCCTTCTGGCGCTCCCGACAATCAGTTTCACTTTTCACAACCCGGAACAATTTAGTGTCATCAGCAAACTTGGCTACCTCACTATTAACTTCTACATCCAGATCATTGATGAATAAATTAAAAAGTAAAGGTCCCAAAACTGAACCGTCTTTCTTTCACTTCCATCCAGAGAATTGTCCATTTATTGCCACCCTTTGCTTCCTACAATCCAGGACAAGACCTGTCCTCTAATTCCGTGGCTGGAGAGCTTTTTTAGGAGCCTTTGGTGAGGAACTTTGTCAAAAGCCTTTTGAAAGTCAAGATATACAATATCAACTGGGGCCCCTTTATCTATGTATTTATTTACACCCTCAAAGAATTCTAACAAGTTAGTAAGACATGATTTGCCTTTGCAGAAACCATGTTGATTTTCTTTCAGCAATGCCTGTTTTTCTATGTGCCCTGTAATTTTATCTTTAATAATGGTTTCCATCAGTTTGCCTGGAACTGAGGTTAGACTGACTGGTCTATAGTTTCCTGGATCACCTCTGGATCCTTTCTTGAAGATCGGGGTTATATTTGCTTCCCTCCAATCCTCTGGTACAGTGCCTGATTTTAGAGAAAGAGTGTATATTTTAGCTAGAAGTTCAGCAATTTCACACTTGAGTTCCTTGAGAATTCTAGGGTGGATGCCATCTGGACCCGGCGATTTGTTGACGTTTAGTTTAGAAAGGCATGCAAGAACATCTTCCTTGTTTATCTCTATCAGGTTTAATTCTTCTATTTCCCTCCCTGGGAAAACTAATTCAGTGGCAGGCAAATGTTCTCTATCCTCCTCGGTGAAAACGGAGGCAAAGAAGTCATTTAGCCTCTCAGCAATCTCCTTGTCTTCTCTGATTATCCCCTTCTGACCATTGTTATCAAGTGGCCCAACTGATTTTCTGGTTGGGTTCCTGCTTCTGATGTACTTAAAAAAGGTTTTGTTATTATTTTTAATATTCTTGGCTATATGCTCCTCAAAGTCTCTCTTGGCTTTCATGACTATCGCCTTGCATTTGGTCTGCCAGAGTTCGTGATCCCTCCTGTTCTCCTCGGTAGGAAGAGCCTTCTATTTCTTAAATGAGTTTTTCTTCTTTCCAATAACCTCCTTTACCTCATTCGTAAGCCATACTGGTATCCTCTTGGACTTTCCAATCCTCTTTCTTCTTTTAGGAATGCATTTTATTTGAGCCTGCTGTAACGTATTTTTAAACAGTTTCCAAGCATTTTGGAGGGATTTGACTTTTTTTACTGTTCCTTTTAGTTTCTTCTTTACTATTTTCCTCATTTTGTCAAAATTTCCTCTGTGAAAGTTTAAGGTCTCTGTGTTAGTTTTCACTGACAATTTGCTATCCATGGTTAAGTTGAAGGTTATTGTGTTGTGATCGCTGGTTCCCATGGGCTCAGTTACAAGGACATCATGAACCAAATCCTGTGCATTTGTTAGAACCAAGTCCAGGATCCCCTTTCCCCTGGTAGGTTCCATGACCATCTGCTCAAGGGAATAATCGGCTAACATGTCGAGGAACCTTGTCTCTCTTTCATGTGTAGAACAAGAATTTACCCAATCTATTTGGGGATAGTTGACATCCCCCATTATGACTACCCTATTTCTTTTTGAGGCCTCCTTAAATTCTTTTTCCAAATAGCAATCTGCCTCTGGAGTTTGGTTGGGAGGGTGATAGCAGATCCCTAACGTCAGATTAGTTTCCTGTCCTGGGATTTTTATCCACAATGTTTCTGTGGGTGAGTTTGAATTTTCTTGAATTTCGAGTTCATGAGATTCTAACTCCTCATTTATGTACAAGGCCACTCCACCACCATTTCTCCCTCTCCTGTCCATCCTATACAATTTGTAACCTGGAATCCTTGTGTCCCATTGGTTATCACCTGTCCACCAGGTTTCTGTTATGCCGATAATATCAATATTATTTTCCTTCACCAAGTATTCCAATTCCCCTATTTTTGCTCCAATGCTTCTAGCATTTGTGTACATACCTTTATATGTAATTTTCTGGTGCACTTTCAACTTTGACTGTGGATTTTGACTGTAGAATTTGGTTGTAGAATTTGTAGATGGTCTACCATGTCCTTCTGCTTGACTATTACAATTTAGTTTTCCTGTTGACTCACCAATGTGTGCATAACTTCCTCCCTCCATATTAGGCAGTGCGCCTTCTCGAACCGGAAGCTGCCCAGCTCCTGTCGACTTGCCCCTATGAATCAGTTTAAAAGCTGCTCTGAAACCTTTTTAATATTAATTGCCAACAGTCTGGTTCCATTATGGTTCAAATGTAACCCGTCCCTTCTGTACAGGTGTGGCTTGTCCCAAAATGTTTCCCAGTTCCTAATGAATCTAAACCCTTCCTCCCGGTACCACTGCTTCATCCACGCATTGAAGCTCCTGAGCTCTGCCTGTCTAGCTGGCCCTGCACGTGGAACAGGTAGCATTTCTGAGAATGCAACCTTGGGGGTCCTGGACTTTAATCTTCTACCTAGCAACCTAAATTTGGCTTCCAGGACCTTCCGCTTAGCTTTTCCAATTGCATTGGTACCAACATGTACCACAACAGTTGGCTCCACCCCAGCACTGTCTATCAGCCTGTCTAGATGCCTCGTGATGTCCGCAACCTTTGCACCCGGCAGGCAGTTTACCATGCGGTCAACGCTTCCATCACAAACCCATCTCTCTATATTTCTAACAATTGAATCACCCACTACAAGAAGCCCCCCTCCCACCACCCGCGGAGAAGTATCCTCGGTGCAAGAGGATATGGGCACATCCTCCAGGGAAGGGGTCTCAACTAAGGGAGCCTGTCCCTCTTCCACAGATTGATGTCCTCCCTGCCCAAGATCTCCATTTTCCAAAGCAGCTGCAGAGCTGCTCAGCATGGAGTGGGACGCTCCTGCTGCATCCCTGAAGATCTTCTCCTGCCTCGCTATCTCTCTCTGCTTCTCCAGGTCTGCTACCTTGGCTTCAAGGGAAAGAACCTGTTCCCTGAGAGCCAGGAGCTCATTGCACCGATCACACACCCAAGACTTCTGTCCAGCAGACAGATAGTCATACATGTGACACTCAATACAAAACACTGGGAAGCTCCCCTCCGTCTGCTGGCTATCTATCTCCATTTCTTGTTATTATATGTTTGCTGTTATTATTATACTAGTTATTATTTAAAAAAACACACAGCTTTTTTGGGTTGTTCAAATTTTTTGTTTTGGTCTCAGTTTACTTTTTGGATTTTTTTTTTCTTACTTGTTTTAGGATTTTATCACGCGCCGTCAGGGGTGCGATGGCTGCTAAAAAAAAGGTGAATTTGTAATTAAACAAGAAACCCCACAAACTTACCAGGGCTCAGCAGGTTCCTTGCCCCACAAGGAAGAGTCCTGTCATGTTCTGAGCACCATTTTCCAAGACAGATTTAGGGAAATTTGAATAGGGGCAGAGAAAGTCCACAAGAGTAATTAAGAGGGTTAAAACTAAGTTTCAGGGTCAGAAAGTAAGAGAACAGAGCATGTTTAACCTTCAGAAAAAGAAATGGATAGTAAGATGGGTGTCATACAGAAGGACATCAAGGACATATCAAGGACTGTTCCAGAGTCTAGCTCACAGGATGATGGTCTTAAATTACTGGAAGGCAGATTCAAGATGGACTGTTAGAAAATACCTTTGTAACAGAATAGTGGAAATAACAGAATGCAGAAAGATATGACCTTCTGTTTCTTGAATGTGTCCAAACCAAGGTAGGGCATCCTTCTTCTTTGAATGTTTAAATCTGCATTCTTGCACAGAACAAGGGATTGGATTTAACAGTCAAAATGTTTCTTTTTGACTTGACGAGTCTATGAAATGTCAGTGAACACTTCAATTTGCTATTCATTGAAATTTTAGAAAGACTGACTGGCTGACTTTGTGAAACTAATTGAAAGACCAGAAGGTGTTCCTAAAATAGAAATTGTCCCAATAAATGTGCTCTTAATGGACTTCATTCCTTCCATTACTATATGGACATTACCATATATTGATCAGAAAATGGCAACGCAGACTAGTTATAAAGCAGACAAAAATATTTTGCAGATGTTTCCAGGCAGATTCCTTTGTGAATTTGGATAACACGAAGCAAATAACATTAATTAGTTAATTGATTAAGCATGGTATAATTATACTCCAGTAATTCTCTTTGCCTGTTGACACACACAGAGATGTTTTAATGCTTAGTCTCTGGCATTTGTAGCCTATATTATTTCCAAAATAAACTTTAAAAAATAAGCACTGTTATTTTCGTAAAAGTTGAAACTGAAATACTTTTAAGGCATAATGGCGGGTTGATTTTGATAGACATAGTATACTAAATGTTTACTGGTTGTCTGCATCATGAGTATATTAATTCTGAAGTCATGCTATGAAAATTATGGGCATGCATTTCTGATAAAGATGGATTTTTTTTTTCTGCAAAAGAACTGTGTTATTTTGAGGAACAGAACAGGGAAAAATTCCAAGTGACATATTTGGTTGCTTAACTGCATAGGCATAGGAGAAAGGGCTTGATCCATTCACGGAGAGCTTTTGCAGGCTCAAATCTGATAGGCCTTAACATATCCCAGATATTTAGCCAAGTCTCAGCTCTCTGGTTAAATCCAAAAACATCATCATGCTCAGATAATGGATCCTGTTCATCCCAATTTAATTGTGGTCAAGCATGCATTACATGGGAATAGGATGAGGGGAGGTTAAAGGGGATTAGGGAACGTTGTATAGCAGAACCGGCAATGTTTATTCAGTCAATAGAATTAAAATCCAGCACAAGTTGTAAAATATACAACAGGATAGCCACATCAAATGGGTGAAAGCAAATATCAGCATCTTAATGTGATCCAATTAATCAGCAGGCAAGCAAGCCACATTCCTTTGAATGTACAGCAGACTGTATGTAATGTAGCGTTGGAGAATAATCTGGCAGTTGTGAGGGGTCCTTTGTGCTCTTTGAGCTTGGATATTTTCTTGCAGACATTTCATTACCCAACTAGATAACATTGTCAGTGCTAGTCAGTGATGATGTTATCCACTAGTTTGGATAATGAAACATCCAAAGTTCACAGAAGCATCAAGGACCCCCCTCGTTTCAGTCCTGAGTTACAAATGTTCTCCTTTATCTGGCCGATTTGGTTGGCTGCCCTTTCTTCTCTCTTTTTGAAGTAGGAAGCTCATATGCTTCTACTAAAAAAAAAAAAAAACTGAATTAGGGCTGGATTTTCAGCAAAGTGATACCCTGGGGATGGAGAGGAAAGAACTTCAGAGGGAGAGAGAATTATTATTATTATTTATTATTATTTATTACATTTCTATGCCGCCCTATTCCGGGAACTCAGGGCGGCTCACAGCATAAATAGAAATCCAATATAAAAAAAACTACATAATACATATATAAAAAATACATATATAAAAAAGAGAACCCCTAAATTAAGAAACCATTCATTCAGCAAACGTACACACAAGCATACACTGGCTAGGGGCAAGATGTCAACCGCCCCAGGCCTGTCGGCAGAGATGGGTCTTTAGTAGTTTACGAAAGGCGGAGAGGGTGGGGGCGATATGGATCTCCGGGGGGAGTTGATTCCAGAGGGCTGGGGCCGCAACAGAGAAGGCTCTTCCCCTAGGCCCCGCCAGGCGACACTGTCTGGCTGACGGGACCTGGAGAAGGCCGACTCTGTGGGCCCTAACCGGTCGCTGGGTTTCGTGATGCAGCAGGCAGTCCCGTAAGTAACCTGGTCCGATGCCATGTAGGGCTTTATAGGTCAATGGCAGCTATTAGAATAATGGAAGGAACTGTCAGGGCCCATCCTAAGAAAGTAGAACTCGTGGAAGCGGTTTCTTCCAAAAGGAGCTTTCGTTAGGAGAAGCTGACAGCACGCATAATAGACAGGATCCGAGGGTTTCCCACTCAGATCGATAGGTAAAAAGCATCCCAAGCATAACCCCACCCCATAGTTCATCCAGTCAGTTCAATCAGGCCAATTCCCAGGTGTGAAGTTTGTTGTGGGGAAAAAAAGGAGATAGCCTTAGGCCGTCTCCGGACTGCAGCAATGTTTAGGCGGCTCTTCGCACCTTCCCTTGGGAACACGGAGATAACGCAGTTGCCGGAGGTATATTCCATTCTCTCCCCCCCCCTTTTCTAGCTGACAACAAGGGAGAGAAAGTTCACAGAAGAAATATGCAGGAACAGCAAAGTGTTACATCATAGCGATAGAGGGAACAAGGCAATAACCTGCAAGCACTTCCTTCTTCCCCTCCAGGAATATGGCAGAACCCAGGGAGAGAAGAGAATGATATTTGGGTTTAGAAAGGGCCCTTTAAAATATGGATTCCGACAGGAACACTATATGCAGAATTTATGTATGAATCTTGTGGGCCTCTTGATTGGCAGAGCAGTCAGCCAATGAGAGAGGAGGTGAAGGTAAGCCCACACATAAGCTCTGACACAAAGGCTAGCGGGAGAAGGCACCTTGCAAGGACAATTTTCAAGGTCATCAGCCTTTCGGCCAAGTTATTCAATTCTTCTTTATTTCACTCCAGTCTTGCTCACTGGTTGCTCATCACCAACGGTGAAAGGGAGATTTATAATATAAATGTAGCTATTGCCACATTTCCCTAACCAAATGCCAGCCCTTTTTCCTCTTGGACGCTCCTCCTGCAGCCTCCGCGGTTTTTGCTAAGCTTCTGTGTTGTTCTTTGTTCTCATTGATTGATGTTGATGCAAAGATCTCAGCAGCGGTGTTAGCGAATAGATTACAGCAAGTGATATCATTTGTTATTAAGAATGATCAAGCAGAGTTCATAAGCGCCAGGGAAGCAGGAGACAGCATTAGGCTGGGTTGTAGATTTAATCGACTCAAAATAAAACAGAGATCAATTGGTGATTTTTATCATTAGACGCTGGAAAAAGCCTTTGACAAAAATGATACAAGTAGCGCATGTTTACCATGCTAAACAGGCTTGGATTTCTTTCGGAATTCATAAAATGGATAAAGATGTTAAACAAGCCGCCTGCATCTAAAGTAAAGGCTAAGGGCATGCTTTCTGCTCTGTTCCTACCATTTAAAGGAACTAGACAAGGATGTCCACGTTTATCCTTTCTTTTTAATATCAGCATGGAAACCTTGGCTTAGAAAACACATGGCCAGTACATAAAAAACAATAATAGTAAGAACAGCAAGATGTGGCAAAGGCTGAGAGCATGAAAGTTGAAGAAAGTGACAGAAGAACTAATCCTAATTGCACAAGACCAAGGTTTATTTTATTTATTTATTTATTTATTTATTTATTTATTTATTTATTTATTTATTTATTTATTTATTTATTTAAATTTGTATGCCGCCCCTCTCCCAAGACTCGGGGCGGCTCACAACAAGAATATGAACATAGATAAAAAACAATAACAATAATTACATCCAATTAAAAAAATCGACACACATACAACAAGCAAACACAATCAAGTAAACACTCAACAATGTAAGGAGGTTCCTCAGCCCGGGGGCAGAACAAGGTTCAAACCCCCCAAGCCTGTCGGCATAAATAGGTCTTTAAAAGTTTACGGAAAGCTAGGAGGGAGGAGGCAGTACGTACCTCCGAAGGAAGCTGGTTCCAGAGGGCTGGGGCAGCAACGGAGAAGGCCCTTGTCCTAGGGCCCGTCAGATGACATTGTTTGATGGACGGGACCCGTAGAAGGCCAGCCCTATGCGCCCTAACCGGTCGCTGGGATTCATGAGGCTGAAGACGGTCCCGCAAGTAACCTGGTCCTGGTTTAAGAACAAGCACATACGAAGCCAGAATGGAAAAGACAGCAACAGACGGCAAATGACACCCTTGCGAAGAAGTTGGAAAAAAAAATGTGGATCACCTGGTTAATTAGCTGCTGCGCAAAGAAGTCACAAGCAACAGCATGACAAAGTAGCAGCAATGGTGCGCTGGGCGATCTGCAAGAAATAGCATATGCTTGCAAGCGAGAACTGCTGGGACCATAAAATGGAGAAAGTCATAGAAAATGAACAAGCTAAATTGCTCTGGGTCTTTAAACCTCTAAGAGACAGGCCCCTGCCACATAACACTCTGGATTTAACCATTGTCAATAAGCAAGGCAATAAAAAGTCTGGATGGTGGATGTGGCAGTACCCTAGAAGCAGCAGAGTAGAAGAGAAAGAACTGGAGAAAATCATAAAATACAAAGGCCTACAAACAGAAATAGAACAACTGTGGCCAAAGGAAGTAAAGGCAGTACCAATAGTATATAGAGGCACCTTGGGTGCAATCCCAAAACATCTGGAGCATGTCTTGAATGCCATCAGCCTTGAAAAAAAAATCACCATCAGTCAATTGCAATTGCACTCGGAATAGATTAGGGTCTCCAGGCCCTTAATCGTCTTAGTTGTTCTTCTTTCCACTTTTTCCAAGTCTCAACATCTTTTTTGTAATGTGGTGACCAAAACTGGATGCAGTATTCCAGGTGTGGCCTTACTAAGGTTTTATAAAGTGGTACTAATCCTTCACATGATTTTGAGTCTATGCCTCTGTTTATACAACCAAGGATTGTAGTAGCTGTTTGCTGCTGCCATACATGGCTGGCTTAGGTTTAAGTGATGGACTCCAAAGTCCCTCTCACAGTCACTGTATTTGAGTCAGGTCTCACCTAACCTGTACTCGCACCTTTGATTTTTTCCTGCCTAAATCTAAAATCTTGCTTTTCTCCACATTAAATTTGTTTCGCTGGATAGGGATATCCTAAATAGAATGCAGAGACAGATGTAGGGTAAAAAAACCTTCACACAATGCAATTGACATGAGGTTAGGATTGGTTGAGCAAACTCCTGGCTGTAATCCCTAGTATGTTAGTTAAACTGAAGAGGGCAGGTGACAAGGCACTCTCTGAGTTTTCAATGCTGCAGCGTCTTTTTTTTTTTATAAAAAATTTTTTTTATTAAAACAATCAACATTGAACATAAAAACATATTATGCAGTAATCATCATGGCACCTGATATACAATGCTATGCATTATTGCAATCTTTAAAGAGCTGGGATCAGCTTCTTTGATTGGGGGGGGATGAGAAATGGCAGCAGGAAACAACAAGTAGCATTGAAGTTGTGTGTACTCTAGCACTGCCCTGTGCAAGCTGAGTGAGAACAGCTTGTATGCAAGCAAGCAGTGTACATGTCATGAGTCACATCCCCTTTGTAGTTTGCTGTCCCTTTTACAGAGCTCAGGGTATGGTGATTCAGCAAATTTGTTCTGATGTACTGGTGACACAGATGCCTTAAAAAAAAACCTGTTCTCCAGGAATAAACATACTCCTAGACCATCCTTGCATGCATCAGCTGATTTGTGACTGATTTGTTTGTGTCGAAGTATTTTTTTTAAAAAAAAAGAAATGTCACAGCTCTGTTTAACAGCATCAAAGCCTTTTAAAGCATCTGAAACAATGGATGGAAACTAATCAAGGAGAGAACCAATCCAGAACTAAGGAGAAATTTCCTGAGAGTGAGAACAATTCATCACAACTTGCCTCCAGAAGTTGTGGGTGCTCCGTCACTGGAGATTTTAAAGAAGAGATTGGACAACCATTTGTCTGAAATGGGATAGGAGCAGAGGGTTAGACTAGAAGATCTCCAAGGTCCCTTCCAGGTCTGTTATCTGCTCCAGATACATTTATCTGCAACAGGCCTAACAATTGGGAATTAATTCTGCCTCCTGGAGATACATTGACAGAAATATAACGCTAAGGCAAGGAGCATATCTCTTATGGCTTTAACTTAATTCACATCTGGTCCCACCCTGCCAGCACTCACAACAATCCATGACAACATATCTTTTCCTTATTTATTCATGTAGACATTTTGCCACCCATCTTGTATCTATTGACTATGGGTGACTTACAACACACAAACGTTAAAAAAAATTAAAAAATTGCTACGGATGTCATTATTTTTAGAATACCCTACCACAGGGGTCCCCAACTAATGGGCCATGACAGGATTGCAACCAGCCCACAAAAATGGTCGGTGAGTGTGCGCATTCTCACTTGCGTGAGCAGCAGGCAAGTGCATGTGTGTGTGCTCTATTCATGTGAGCAGTGTGTGCGTGCGCACACCTCTTGTGCAAATGGAGCTGCCTGCCATGCTTGCAGCACCATCCCCTCTCCCCCCCACCACCCACCACCACCAGTTTGCAAAGCTGGAAACATTAGGGAACACTGTCCTACCAGGGTCATGGTTCCGACAGATGAAACTCTTCAAAAGAACTTCGAGGCATTGTTTACCTTAAAGACTCTTTATTCGAGAAGCAGAGCAGTGGCACGTACATAGGCAAAGTCAAAAATCTGAATTCCCCTCCCCTGAGCACATAGTATCAAAGCACAATTCCCTCCTCTAATTAACAGTCATAAATCACATTCTCCAATTAGTCTGAAATGCAGGCTTTCCCTCCAGTTCTCCAACCCACCATTTCTTATCATCTCTTATTTCAATAACCTTGGTTCTCACACTAGTTACAGTATTGTTATGTCTGACTAAACCCCCATGAACATTCCTCCTCCTCCTCCCCCCCAGCATCATCTAATTCTAACTCTAATTCTAAGAGTAAAACATAAGAAGGAAAATGGCTGCATCTCCATATGTTGTCAAACCAAGAACGTCCGATGTTAACAGCACTGACAACCAGATGATTTCAGATTTGTTACATTGCAGCCTGTAGGTTTTGCTGAGACACAGATGACAACTTTTTAAAGAAAGAAAATGTAGAAGGAAACGTAATATACTGAATGCGTGGCAATATCTCAACCTTGTAGTTTGCATTCTGTTTGCTAGTTGATTGGGAGTGGAATTTATTTACTGTGCTTAATGAAAAGAGTTGTCAGTCCTTTTGCTTGCTTTTGTATTACTTCTGCTGTTAAAAGAAAGAAATCAATCATGCAAACATCAATATCTTTCTTTGATGCAGAATCCTCTGCGATGCACATGTCAAGAATGCTTCTCAGTAGCTTTTGCAGGCACAAAAGAAGTATTATTGGCTTGTATTTATGAAGGGAAGCAAGCTGCCTTCCCTAGCATGTTAGCAGTGTAACAGGATAGTTCAAGTGGAAATAGTATAATTGCATTAGAAATATCTTATGCTAGAAGAAAGAACACTTCTTAATTGTTGTTAATTGCGAAGTCGTGTCTGACCCATCGCGATCCCACGGACAACGTTCCTCCATCTTGTCCTCTACCATTTTCTGGAGTCCATTTAAGTTCACGCCTACTGCTTCAGTGACTCCATCCAGCCACCTCATTCTCCATCGTCCCCTTCTTCTGTTGCCCTCCATCTTTCCCAGCATCAGGCTCTTTTCCAGGGAGTCCTTCCTTCTCATTAGGTGGCCAAAATAATTGAGTTTCAACTATAGGATCTGGCCTTCTAAAGAGCAGTCGGGGTTGATCTCCTCTAGGACTGACCGGTTTGATCGCCTTGCAGTCCAGGGGACTCGCAGGAGTCTTCTCCAGCACCAGAGTTCAAAGGCCTCCATTCTTTGGCGCTCAGCCTTTCTTATGGTCCAACTTTCACAGCCATACATTGCAACTGGGAAAACCATGGCCTTGATTATACACACTTTTGTTGGCAGGGTGACGTCTCTGCCTTTTAGTATGCTGTCTAGATTTGCCATGGCTTTCCTCCCCAGGAGCAAGCGTCTTTTAATTTCTTGGTTGCAGTCCCCATCTGATGTGATTTTGGAGCCCAGGAAAATAAAATCTGTCACTATCTCCATTTCTTCCCCATCTATTTGCCAGGAATTGAGAGGGCCGGATGTGATGATCTTGGTTTTCTTACTGTTGAGTTTCAAGCCAACTTTTGCACTCTCCTTCTTCACCCGCATCAAGAGGCTCTTTAGTTCCTCTTCACTTTCTGCCATTAGACTGGTATCATCTGCATATCTTAGATTGTTGATATGCTTCTTAATTACTTTTCTTCAAAGTACCTTTCACTATAATTTCTCTGCATGGTATATATCACTGAAACCTTTCTACCTTTCTACCTTTCTACCTTTCTACCTTTCTATCTATCTATCTATCTATCTATCTATCTATCTATCTATCTATCTATCTATCTATCTATCTATCTATCTATCTATCTATCTATATCTCTATCTCTATCTCTATCTCTATCTCTATCTCTATCTCTATCTCTATCTCTATCTCTATCTCTATCTCCCTATATCTATATCTATATCTATATCTATATCTATATCTATATCTATATCTATATCTATATCTATATCTATATCTATATCTATATCTATATCTATATCTATATCTATATCTATATCTATATCTATATCTATATCTATATCTATATCTAAATCTAAATCTAAATCTATATCGATCGATAGATAGATAGATAGATAGATAGATAGATAGATAGATAGATAGATAGATAGATAGATAGATAGATATGCACACAGATACACACTTTGGACCCTTCTAGTAAGAGATTTCATAGAACATAGAATCATAAAGCAGGAGAAGATCTTGGAGGTCTTCCAGTCCAGCCTTCTGCTCAAGGTAGGAACTTCACACCATCCCATTGAAATGGTTATCCAGTCTATTTTTGAAAACTTCCAGTGATGGAGCACCCACAAGTTTGGGAGGCAAGCTGTTACACTGATTAATTGTTCTCACTATCAGAAAATTTCTCCTTACTTATAGGTTGGATTTCTCTTTGATAAGTTTCCATCCATTGTTTCCTGTGCTTTCTTCAGGGTTTTTTTTTGGGGGGGGGGAGAATAAGTCAACCCCCTCTTCTTTGTTGCAGCTCCTCGTGTCCCCTCAATCCTTCTCTTCAATAGGCTAGTCCAGGGGTCAGCAACTTTGGCTCTTTTATGACTCGTGGACTTCAACTCCCAGAATTCCTGAGCCAGCCATGCTGAGGGGAAAGGGGGAGGTTCCCAAGCTGAGCCATGCTGGTTCAGGAATTCTGGGAGTTGAAGTCCCCAAGTCATGAAGGGACCTAGGCCTAGGCCAGAGGTAGGCAACCTTGGCTCTTTTATGACTCGTGGACTTCAACTCCCAGAATTCCTGAGCCAGCCATGCTGAGGGGAAAGGGGGAGGTTCCCAAGCTGAGCTGTGCTGGCTCAGGAATTCTGGGAGTTGAAGTCCACGAGTCATAAAAGAGTCAAGGTTGCCTACCCCTGGGCTAGACATAGCTACCTCCTTCAACCGTTCATCATACAATTTCAAATCGCTAGCACCGATGGACATAATCAAAGATGGTGTTAATGACCTTTATCAACACAGCTCTGTGCATTTATGATAACATAATCAATCAACACTTCATGTTTTACTTGCCTAATGACGGAGATGGCACTTAGACGGAACAAGGGAGAAACTATTATTTTATCAGATCCAGGGAGTGTAGGGATAAATTGTCAGAGCTGACCTTTTCCATTCTCGCATGTCCTATTTCTTTCTTCTCTCTAAATCTCCTTTTCTTCCTTTTTCACAAAATAATTGCCCTGCTGCTTTTCTCCACTCGTCTAATAACAGCCAAGAAAGACCTGGTACGTTGGCCAATAATTTGGAAGGTGAGATTCAGATGAGATTCACAGCTGGTCATCCTACTTTATCTTTATACTTTAAAAGTTTAAGATTAAACAGTGGCAGGCTGCTTACCTCTTCTTCAAGAAAATGATTCTGTCTGCTTTTGAAAGGAATCTGTCATGCAGGAGCTGAAGTGGCTGTTGACTGTAATCCCTTCCTAGAAAAACAATTTTCAAAAAAATAATCTTCATTCTGGCCTCTGCACGAGAATAGTCAGAATGAAAAAAAAAAATAAAAAAGTTTAGCCAGAACTTTAAAGCAATTCTATTAGCTGGCATTCTTTTTTTTTTTTTTTTAATCTCCTGTTCTCTGCAATTCCATTGATTATGGCATCTTCCAAAGAATCGGTATCTTCAAACAAGACATAACTTACTGTGAGGCGTGACTCTATCCAGTGCTGTAGAAATTCAAACGGCAGTGCAAATGACCCAATTTTTAGATCAATTGGTGCTTGTTTTCTTGCAGATGTTTATTACCCTAACTAGGTAACATCATCAATGCTAGAAGGAAGACCAGTTAGGGTAATAAAACAACTGCAAGACGACAATCAAGCTCAGACGAGCTCCCCCCTGAGCTCCCCCCCGAACTCCGTACGATGACGGAATTGCGTTCCTTCCGTCAAGAGTTAAAAACATATTTATTCCGACAAGCCGGCCTGGCATAATGGCTCCAGCTCCAACAATGGCCATAATTGTTTTTAGGGGATTGCGTTTTTAGATTATGTATTGGGTTTTTAAATATTGGGCCAAATTATTTAATTTATTTTTAATAATTTTAATTTTTGTATGTTGTCATTTTAATTGGGCTGTACACCGCCCCGAGTCCTTCGGGAGGGGGGCGGTATAAAAATCTTAAAATAAATAAATAAATAAATAAGACAGCACCAAGGACCCCTCACTTCATCCGTGAGCTACAAATATTCTCCTTCATTAGATCAGTCTAATCTGAATTAAATCTGGGTCTAATCTAACTAATCTGTGTCTCATGTACATTATGAGTGAAGATACAAATTTGATGAATTCTTTTTTGGGGAAAAAAAGTGTGCTTTTTTTTAACTGTTTCCCAGGGTGGAGAGAAACCTTGACAGTTTTCATTTGCTGCTTTTAACAAGAAAAAGAAATCTTGTGGGAAAATAGAAATATATGCAGTATTGATTTTTTTTTTGGTAGAACCGTTTATGGTTCTAGGTTCACTTTGCCATTTCAAAACATGAAAACTGTATTCTGCATATCTAGCTTTATCCTTACAAAAGCCCCTTACGCTATACTAAAAACCTTAATTTAGTTAAATGGTCATTGCAAACTGACCTTGAAATGTTTTGTCAACATTTCATATCATTCTGGAATCGGGAGAAACACAAACAGGAGAACCGTTACTATCCCAAACAAGTGACTGTCCAGTCTCTTCTTAAAAGCCTCCAGCGATGAAGCACCTACAATTTCTGAAGGCAAGGTGTTCCACTGAGTAATTGTTCTCACTGTCGGGAAATTTCTCCTTAGTTCTAGGTTGCTTCTCTTCTTGTTTAGTTTCCATCCGTTGCTTTTTCTCCTGCCCTTAGGTGCTTTGGAGAATAGCTTGACTCCCTCTTCTTTGGGGCAGCCCCTGAGATATCGGAAGATTGCTATCGTGTCACCCCTGCTCTTTCTTTTCACTAGACTAGACATGCCCAATTCCTTCAACCTTCAGGCCCTTAATCATTTTTGTGGCTCTTCTCTGCACTCTTTCCAAAGTCTCAGCATCTTTTTTTATAACGGGGTGACAAAAACTGGATGCAGTATTCCAAGTGTGGCCTTACTAAGTCTTTGTGAAGCCTTAGTCATTCCATGCTTTTCTCCTCCCAAGGACTCAACCTGGATTAATTGGCGGTAATTTTTGGGCAGCTGTAGAACGTTGATGATGCCAGTCTGGCAGCTGCTTACGTATATACCAGCACAGAAGCAGAGAGAAGATAGACTCTGTTTTGGAAGCACTGTTTGTCGTGGTTCCGACAGATGAAACTCTTCAAAAGAACTTAGATGTTACCGGTAGCAGCGTTGACCCTGTTTATGGTGTGCTACTTGAAGGCAAGTGGGCTTTCCCAGCAGTGGTGCACTTTGAAGAGAAGACAACTGTGTAAACAGTGTTTAAACCATCTGGGTTGTGGATTATCTCTTTTCTTCTCCTGAAATTTGAACTAACTATTAACTTCCCAGAAAAGTGACCGGATGAGAAAGGTTTGCTGATTCTGTAATAAGATTGTACAAACACGTTCCCCCCGTAGTTGGCTTTCTGCAAAGGTAGGCATCTATGCTAGTCAGAATTCAGGGTTTTTTGTGACAGTTCTCTCTAGCTGAAATTCACAGCAGCAGCACAAGCCAAGCTGACATTAAAGGGGAGCTTCTTAAAACACTCAACAGGGAAGATATTTTGAGCTCCAGAAAGTCGGATTACATCTCAAACCTTCCAAAAACAGACTCGGAGAGCTTTATTACATCAAGTCAACAACTCACTAGGTTGACACGTATCTTAGAAGAAGACAAATGCCCCATGATTTAATAACAACAAACATCATAATAATTTTTAGCAGGAGACCAGTTCGAAACAATTAAAACACAAGTCTTTGGACAGTAAAATTACAAAAGTTATAAAACACGTAACGAACTTACAAATGTCAAAACAGCCGTATCAATTAAAGTAGCAACTTATTGTATTGTTATTTTTTTTAAAAGAAAAACAATTAACTAAATTTAGGAACTATGGAACGTAAATGTTGTCATTATTATCTATTTTGATCATATGACTTTTTGCAAGATTGCCGGGCCGGTTGTAAGTACCTTCCATTATAACCACGTTAAATTTGTTAAAATTTAATGGATTTCTTTTTTTTATCGATAATATTTTTTATTAGTTTTATAGTTATAATAGAACAAAAAATAGTTACTACAATATAATTGTGTATAGTATACATAAATCATAAGGCACCTCACCAACCACATCCCCCCTTTACCTCCTCCCTTTCAACTTCTATCCCCCCACTTTCTCTACCTCCCTCACTCTCCTCATTCCTCCTACAACTCCCTACTTCCCTTCTCCTTCACTCCTCAAACTCCTCCTCCTTCTCAAATGTGGTTCTGAGGTGCCGCTGAAACAATTCATATCTAAACTTATATAACACAATTAAATATTACAAATAATAAAATTATGAAACCCCCCAACCCCCCTGACTTCCCAGAGTGAATACAGGGTAAAAACACAAGAAAACCCACTAAATTACCCCAAAATATTATTTAAAACCTATTGAAAATACTATATTTTACAACCTAACAGATAAATATTTAATTATATGCTAAGTACAATTTCTTAAAATGATATCTCCCTTGTCTATAGTCTATCCATCTTTTCCAATCCATCATATATTTCTCATTTGAATGGTCCTTCAAATATGCAGAGATTTTGGCCATTTCTGCCATATTTGTTACTTTCAAAATCCATTCTTCAATAGATGGTAGTTCTGGCTTCTTCCAATATTGTCCCACCAACAATCTTGCTGCTGCAATCAAATTCAAGATTAAGTTTGTCTCTCTGGTGGTACAGTCTTTTATAATACCAAGCAAAAACATCTGTGGTAAAAATTCAATACGTTTTTTCAAGATATTTTGAAGAATCCACCATATTTTTATCCAAAAAGCCTTAATTTTTTTACAAGTCCACCATACATGAAAATAAGTAGCGTCCGTACTATCACACCTCCAACACTTAGCTTGTAAATTAGGATACATACATGATAATTTTTTTTGGATCCAGATGCCACCTGTAGAACATTTTATAAAAATTTTTCTCTTAAATGAGTCGCTCGTGAGACCTATAATGGATTTCTAAGGGCCAAATCCCGAAGAGTCCTTAGTTGTGAAGAAACCAAGTAAAAAAATGTCACTTATCAAGGAGATATACAATGTGGAACTAAGGAGAAAATGAAACAAATGGAGAAATGGAAATGCCAGTTGCAATGACACCATCTAACCATCTCCTCCTCTGCCATCCCCTTCTCCTTTTGCCTTCCATCTTTCCCAACATCTGCATCTTCTCCAGTGAGTCCTCTCTTCTCATTTGGTGGCCAAAGTATTTGAGCTTCAACTTCATAATCTGTCCTTCCAAAGAACAGTCAGGGTTGGTTTCCTTTAGGATCGACTGATTGGATCTCCTCATAGTCCAATGGATTCTCAAGAGTCTTCTCCAACACAAAATATCTGGTAGGGCTCAATTTAAGAGGTCTTCCTTAAATACCATTCTGGAAGGGAGACATATTTAAAACCAATAACCCTTCGGTGAAATAGAGTGTTAATGAACAGGATAAGTGGTGAATTAACAACTAAAGATATGTAGAATTGAGAAGTCCTTGGTGGTCTCTGAGCTTGCTTGTTTTCTTGGAGACGTTTCATTACCCTAACTAGGTAATGTCATCAGTGCCAGCAAGGAGTGCTGTTTGCTGTCAGTTTATATTCCGGTGTCTTGTCTGTCAGGGTGGGTGGAGGTGGTCTTAGGGATTCTTTGGTTGGGCTGTTTCCTAATGGCTCTGTGGTGCTTTCTTGATTGGGGTCTTGCTTACTTGATAGTTGGTCTGAAGTTGACCTTGGAGTTAATCTATGCTGATCCGAGTGCTAATTGCTGGTGGAGAGATGCTGGGGTGTTTTTGTTCCCTTTTGGCCTGGTTGATTGTCTCTTTTGCATATTCTGTAGATGTATCTATCGATCTATAGATGTTAGAGGTAATCTATGCATCTATTGATAGCTGATTTGTCAGAATCAAATAGTCAATAGACACATAGACATTAACAACATCTATGTCAATGCTGCTAACATTGGATGCTTTTGCATTGACAACTGATGGAAATGTAGCCATTTTTTTCACTTTCACTTTTAGAGTTAGATGATGCTGGGGGGGGTAATGTGAATGAGAGTCCAGCTACCAGTGTTTCTCAACCTTGGCAACTTTACGATGTGTGGACTTCAACTCCCAAAATTCTCCAGCTAGCAACACTAGCTGGAGAATTCTGGGAGTTGACGTCCACACATCGTAAAGTTGCCAAGGTTGAGAAACACTGAGCTAGACATAACAACACTGAAGCTAGCCTGAGAATCAAGGTTATTGAAACTCAGAGCTGATAAAGAATTGGCAGGCTAGAAAGATGGAGAGGAAGGCGGAGTGTGGTGCTAATTGGGGAATGTGATTTATGACTGTTAATTGGAGGAGGGAATTGTGCTTTGATACTATGTGCTCAGGGGAAAGGAATTCAGTTTTTGGCTTTGATTATGTAAGTGTTGATATTCTGCTACTCGAATAAGCATCCTTTAAAGTAAACAATGCCTCGAAGTTCTTTGAAGTGTGTCATCTGTCGGAACCGTGACATTCTACCAATTTAAAGGCTAGGTGGATGTTTATAATGCTTTCAGTGAATTCAGAGTTATTTGTGGGTGAAGGGTGATGAATATACAATCCTAAAAATAAGCTCTCTTTTTCTGTTGTTTTACAACAAAGGGGAAAAGATGAAAACGTGAGAGAACATTTCTCGCTTCTCCAAAGAGTGTTCCATAATAGTTGTTTTAGAATGAAAACTGTCGTGTGTGTGTCTGTATGTGTTTGTGTTTCTCCTGAAACATCTCTCTGTCTCCAGGAATATAATAATAGCAGTTTAGGTTATACAGCTGCTGTTTGAAAAGGTAACTGGTTTTGATTGCAGCTTAATATACATGGGCGACATTATTCCTAATATAAGGCTACTCTCTGTTTGAGAAGTATATGCTATCTTATTGCAAGGGATCGCTCTTAAAGTACTGTGTTATTTATGCAACATCAGCCATGCAACACTCTTCATATAAACTACTGATTGCTCCAATTGAGTGCAAATTGCCTACAAAGAGAAATACATTTCCTCATGCAAATGTTAGCAGTAAAAATAAAGGAATGACATCCATCTAAATATATGTGAGACATGCACTTAAGGACTGTCACACACCACAGTTGACAGGTGGGAAGTAGAAAAGGGATGCAGCCAAATTTTTAATCTAAGGACCTTTGGCTGGGAAGAGTAATCCATTAAGCTCAAATGCCTATCAATCTGAAATTGCTTTACATAATTAATACAGTTTATATCATTTGCGTTATTAAATCACATGCATCAATTTGCCCAAATTGCATGAAATTGATATAAAATAATGGAAAAGTAAGTCAATTACGTCTTGGGTAAATGATATAAATGATGTTGGTTGTCTAGAGAGACCTCAGAAACAGACTTATCTATAATTTCAGAGCTGAATTCCAAATATAGTAAAGATCTTATCCATTGCATCTGAAGTCTAAGCAGTGAAACTCTGTTAAATCTTTTCTTTCTCTCTGTTAAAACTATTTGCAGAGTAAGGTTCTGGGTGTCCAACTACTAATGAGTTCAGAGATAAATTCCTTGAGTGTCCAATCACAATTGGCCAATAAATAATTATTCTATTCTATTCTATTCTATTCTATTCTATTCTATTCTATTCTATTCTATTCTATTCTATTCTTATTATCATTACCCTACTTCTATTCTATTCTATTCTATTCTATTCTATTCTATTCTATTCTATTCTATTCTATTCTATTCTATTCTATTCTATTCTATTCTATTCTATTCTAATTATCATTACTCTACTTCTATTCTATTCTATTCTATTCTATTCTATTCTATTCTATTCTATTCTATTATATTATATTCTATTCTATTATATTCTATTCTACTTACTCTACTCTACTAAGAGAAGATATATTCACTGGGAAGTCAGAAGAAACAGAAAACCACAACTACTAGATGAGATTCTTCTATAAGAGTTTGTGGAAATGAGTGAGACACACATTTTAGAAAGACAAAAAAAAAAAAAAAAGCCAATCCTTGGACTTTAAGAAAACATTCTCCTTATTTAATTTCCCCCTCTGAAAATTATCCATTCAAGCACTCAAGATAAATCTGTTGTCAATATGATATTCAATAAAATAGATGCTGAAGTTCCATGATCTGTTCCTAACTGAGCAAGTATGTAAATGTTATCATAAATGGGAAAAAAAGGTGCTTATTAGGTACATAAAAGCTAACTTTAGTCATCCTATTTACTACCTTTTGATGAAGGTGTGTGTTTGTGTTGTGCCATCTGGCAGATGTTGAGCTATCAACTAAACTAATTATGTCTATGCTATTAAAATAGCGAGATTCACGTGTCTGATGTTTGTACACATTCAAAGTTTCTAATGCATGACAGGCTAGGTTAGATTTCTTTGATGCCAACCCCAGTTCTCTTTGTCCTGAAAAGCTGAATGAGTTTACAATTTTTGCCAGTCACAATTTTTGGTCTTCCTTAAAAAAAAAATGAACAGCTTAGCCAGGACTTAAAATCCCTAAGCTTGATACAATTTCCATATTCATCATTTTTTAAAAACATATTTATTTCAATCACACCTCTATCCCAGTCCACAATCCTACCCTATCTATGCATGCTTTGGGAAATTTGGCATTGAGGCTTAGTATTGTATTTAATTCCAGTTCTTAGGATCAAAGCCAGTTGCATTTATAGTTAATATTAGATTCCTTCCTTCCTTCCTTCCTTCCTTCCTTCCTTCCTTCCTTCCTTCCTTCCTTCCTTCCTTCCTTCCTTCCTTCCTTCCTTCCTTCCTTCCTTCCTTCCTCCCTCCCTCCAGTTCTTAGGATCAAAGCCAGTTGCATTTATAGTTAATATTAGATTCCTTCCTTCCTTCCTTCCTTCCTTCCTTCCTTCCTTCCTTCCTTCCTTCCTTCCTTCCTTCTTTCTTTCTTTCTTTCTTTCTTTCTTTCTTTCTTTCTTTCTTTCTTTCCTTCTTCCTTCCTTCCTTCCTTCCTTTTTTTCCTTCTTTAATTCTTTTTTCTTCTCTGTCTTACAGCAGAGAAGATACAGCAAAGATTTATTTGGCATAAAAATATTTGCCTTCCTTCTCCTCTTCCCTCCCTCCCTCCCTCCCTCCTTCCTTCCTTCCTTCCTTCCTTCCTTCCTTCCTTCCTTCCTTCCTTCCTTCCTTCCTTCCTTCCTTCTTCCTTCTTCTTTCCTTTGTCTTTCTTCTTTCTTCTTCTCTGTCTTCTTCTTAAGAGAGGAAAGAGGGAGAAGGAAGCAATACCAGCATGGAAATTTGGCATGTAATTTCACCTGGCTGAGCTGTGCAATGTTTCAGATTCAACTCTTAAAAAAAAAAAAGTGTTCCAGAGCATAAATACAGCTGGCATGGTGCTATCTTCACACTTTGGATGCTCTGAAGCACCTTTTCAGCATCAAATCCGAAACAGCTCTAGTCTTATGTAGCAAAATTGCTGTGAATTTCAGCCGTGATTTGGGAGCCTTAGAGGAGAGAAAAATAAAATAGAAAAGAAGCGAACAGTCACAGTGATTCTTTATATTTGGTGGGATCCGATATCAAGGTGCAAGAGGGTATATTCTTGTGAAATCTCAGGATCACAAATACACACACTCGGCGCACACGTACACACAGGTCTGTTGATTTTTTTTTTTTTTTTGCAAAAAAAATGTGTGGCTTGGATTAAAATATGGGCAAACAGGATTGTGAAATAATTTTTTTTTAAAAAAAAAAACCTTTAGTGTTGCAAAAATGATCTAATTGTGTGGCAACCCTCTCCTTGAGATGAATATTTGCACTGTTCTTCAACCAGAAGGAAAAGGAGAAAATGTCTCTGCGTGGTGCCTAGTCCTCTATAAACTTGCTTGTTTTCTTGCAGACATTTCATTACCCAACTAGGCAACATCATCCGTGCTAGAAGGGAGTGGGGTTTGCTCTCTTTTTATGTACTATTGGCTTGCCCCATCAATGTTGGTGGGAGCGTTCCTGGTAGCTCCTTAACTAGGTTGTTGACTATTAGCTTGTATGTCTACCTTAGTAGTTCCTTGTTTGGGGTATTGTTTCCTTCTTGATTGTTGGTGTCGTGTTAATTTTGGTGTTAACTTAGAAATTTAGGTGTTGATTGCTGGTGAGAAGGTGTTTGGTCTCATTGTTTCCTTTGGGCTTTTTGATTGTCTCTTTTGAGTGGTATGTAGATATCGTTTATCTCTATGTGTCTATTGATGGCTGATTTGTCTGAGTGCCAGCCCTCCAGGAATTCTCTCCAATTTTCCGACTTGACTTGGTCTAGAATAGAATACGGCTGGAAGGGACCTTGGTGGTCTTCTAGTCCTGCCCTCTGCTCAAGCAGGAGAACCTCTACCATCTCATAAAATGACTGTCTAGCCTCTTCTTCAAAACCTCCAGTGATGAAGTACCCATGATTTCTGGAGGCAAGCTGTTCCACTGATTAATTGTCTTCACTGTCAGGAAATTTCTCCTTAATTCCAGGTTGCTCCTCTCTTTGGTCAGTCTCCAACCATTGCTTCTCATCCTGCCCTCTGGTGCTTTGGAGAATAAGTTGACCCCCTCTTCTTTGTGGCAGCCCCTCAAATACTGGAATACTGCTATCATGTCTCCCCTATTTCTTCTTTCCTTTAGACTAGCCAAACCCAAATCCTGCAGCCGTTCTTCGTATGTTTTAGTCTCCAGGACTTTGATCATCTTAGTTGCTCTTCTCTGAACTTTTTTTCCAAACTCTCAACATCTTTTTTGTGATATGGTGACCAAAATTGGCTGTACTATTCCAGGTGTGGTTTTACTAAGGTTTTATAAAGCGGTACTAATACCTTGCGTAATCTTGATTCTATGCCTCTGTTTATACAATCCAGGATTGTATTAGCTTTTTTGGCTCCTGCTGCACATGGCTGGCTCCTGTTTAATTGATTGTCCACTAGGACTCCAAGGTCTAGGACAGGTTTTTTCAACCTTTTCACCCATGGTACCACTTTTAGGATATGGCAACATCCGAGTACCACCAGTCGCCTAGCAAGGCGTCAAAAACTTGATGACCCCCCCCAAAAGGAAAAAGTGATAAAGTACAGGTAGTCCTCGACTTATGACAGTTTACTTAGTGACTATTCGAAGTTACAATAGCACTGAAAAAAGTGCCCCCCAAGCCACAGCCGAGCAATATACCTGCCTGCCCACCCGGCGGCGCTCTTCCTCCTGTCCGAGGTTTTCATTGTTGTGAGCATTTCTGTTGAGGATTGGCAGCCGGGGTGGGGTGGAAGGGTGTTTGGTTTTTATTCCCCCCGTCTGCTAGGTGGTTGCCGCAGGTTTTGGTCACTTCACATGACCCCGGGACACTGTGACCATCATAAATATGAATCAGTTGCCAAGCATCTGAATGTAAATCACAAGACCCTGGGGAGGCTGCAACATTCCAGCTGATCGGCGCTTCTTCAGGGCTCAGCAGAAGTGCCAGGATCAGCGTCGACCTCCAGCTGGAGCCTGGCACTGATCCTGGCGCTTCCGCTGAGCCCTGACAGCCCCGAAGAAGCACCGATCAGCTGGAAAGCAGCACTGATCCTGGCGCTTCCGCTGAGCCCCAACAGCCCTGCAGCTCCAGCCATCTCTCGCTCAGGCTTGTGCAATGCTGCCACTGGTTCAGCTCATTCCCCTCCCCTGCTACCCCTTTTCTAGGATGGTCGCGTACCCCCTGCCAGGTGCCAATGTACCACTGGTGGTACCCGTACCACTGGTTGAAAAGCCCTGGTCTAGGATGCTCCATGTTCTAGGATGCTCACAGTCTTCCAGTTGAAATTCTGGTTGAATCTGTCCACGTGTTGAGCAATTAAGGAATTTTCATCATGTCTTCTGACTATTGGTCGGTGTCCATGGATGCACTTCACCAGTCTTCTGCCTGTTTGTCCTACACAGTGGCTGTTAGAAACGTATCCACCTCGTATAAAGTGTGCTACAAAAACTGATCAGTAACATGGAGACTCAAGACCTTATTCTTGAGCCATTCTATGTCAAAATAATTCCACCAGAGCATGTGTTGAAGTTAGATTGATATACAGTGAATTTAATGTGATCACCTCTGCCTAGAAGCAGAGGGCATTGAGGGATTTAGACCGCAATATGTACTCCTTGCAAATGAAAGATCTACCTTAGATTTCTCACAAGTGTATTATGTCATTAGCCTTCACAGAATCTGACACTGGAAGCAGAAAGCTCATAAGCTGAGACCCAAGGGCACCGCTGTTTTATTGTAGCTACTAGAACAGCCATTAATATGAAGAAAAATCAGCAAGTGCAAACTATAAAACTTGGGCCAGTTATATAGCCAAGCCAAGGTTAAAGTCTTACGGTATGTCTTTATCTCCTACGTGTGCATTGTAACAGACTGAAATCCTCTTTATTATTATTTTTTTCCAGCAAGAGGAGAAATTGATACCTGGAGATTGTTCATACAATAGTCTGTCTCAGTCCCTTTGTTTTTGACCTTTCCTTCCCATAAATTAAAGGATAATCCCACCCACCCACCCATCCATCCACAGACAGAGAGATATTCATCTACAAGAATTCATGTGACTTGTAAAGTCTCCTTCAAGTTGAGCTTGGTTTCTGGTGGCTGGGTCATCTGCAGCTCCACCTACAATGCGCAAGATGTTTGCTATTTTTCAGCTTCCCTAACTAGCTCATAACCTTGTGATTGTACGGTGTTTTCATAGCTTTGGGATTTAGAGCATTCTCTCACCCAAGTCACAAACATTTTTGACTTCAGTCAAGGTTTGTTTGGTATTACCACCTAACTGCAAATTCCCCAACACTACACAAACACAGTGAAATAATATGTCATGTAGATGCAAGATACGTCAGGTATTCCAGTAATATGCCCCTACTAAAAAAATAACACATCCCATTGCATTCTGTTCATAACAGCATTTGCAGACCAGAAACATTTTTATTACAGAGAAAGAGAGAGAAAAAGAAAAGAAAAAAAATCACAGAAAAGAAGAAACAGAGGCGACATGATAGCTGTATTCCAGTATTTAGGGGCTGCCACAAAGAAGAAGGGTGGGTGGGTCAAATGATTCTCTAAAGCACCAGAAGGCAGGACAAGAAGCAATGAATGAAAACTAATCAAGGAGAGAAGCAACCTGGAATTAAGGAGAAACTTCCTAACAGTGAGGACAGTGGAACAGAAGTTGCCTTCACAAATCATGGGCGCTCCATAACTGGAGGTTTTTAAGAAGAGATTAGACAGTCACTTGTCTGAAATGGTATAGGTTCTCCTGCTTGAGCAGGGGGTTAGACTAGAAGACCTCCAACGCCCCTTCCAGCTCCTATTCTATTCTGTTCTGTTCTGTTCATCTCCATGCTTTCAAAAATGGGGTGTTGTTATATTAGGTTTTCTTGGCTTCTTCCAATCAATCCCTGTGAAGTACAGGAATAGATAGATTAGATAGATAGATAGATAGATAGATAGATAGATAGATAGATAGATAGATAGATAGATAGATAGATAGAAATAGATAGAGAGAGAGAGAGAGAGAGAGAGAGAGAGAGAGAGAGAGAGAGAGAGAGAGAGAGAGAGAGAGAGAGAGAGAGAGAGATACAGAGATACAGAGATACAGAGAATCAGAATCATGAGTCTGCAGAGGAAGAGGGCTGTTAAATCTCTGTGTGCTCTGAGATGGTTAGATCCCAGTCTAGAAATAAATAAAGAAAACAAGGAAATAGGCTTGCTTATGAGACAGTAATGTCTTAATATTCAATTTTTTAAAAGGTGGGGTCCTTAGTTGCTCTCTGAGGTTGGTTGTTTTCTTGTAATGTAGACATTTCATTAACAAACCAAGAGACAACATCTACGCGTCAAGAGCGACACAAGTAGTTTATTATTTATTTATTTATTTATTTGATTTGATTTGACTTCTATGCCGTCCTATTCCGGAGAACTCAGGGCGGCTCACAACATAAATAGAAATCACAAGTTAAAATACATATATAAAAACCCCTAAGTTAAGAGAAAACCAATCATTCCACAAACATACACACAAACATACACTGGCTAGGGACAAGATGTTAACTGCCCCAGGCCTGCCGGCAGAGGTGTGTTTTAAGCAGTTTACGAAAGGCGGAGAGGGTGGGGGCGACACGGATCTCCGGGGGGAGTTTGTTCCAGAGGGCCGGAGCCGCAACAGAGAAGGCTCTTCCCCTAGGCCCCGCCAGGCGACACTGCCTGGCTGACGGGACCTGGAGAAGGCCGACTCTGTGGGCCCTAACCGGCCGCTGGGATTACAGGTAGTCCTTGTCTTATGATCACAACTGTGAGTGGAAGTTCCATGGCTAAGCAAGTTGGTTGTTAAATGAGTCACATCCATCTTTTTCACCATTTTTGCCTGCAGTTGCTAAGCGAATCAGGCAGTCATTAAGCAATTTTAGCTTCCCTTCCCCCCCCGCCCCACATTGAGTTTGCTGGTTGGGTTAGGCTGTTGTAATTTCGAACCTTCACCAAACAATAGGTTATAAGTCAAGGACTACATGTACTTCAGAATTGTTTCTTTATTGTATGTTCGCCTATAGGCAGAAATCTTGCAGGGTAAAGCACTTATCCAACAGAATACAATAACAGAGTTGGAAGGGACCTTGGAGGTCATCTAGTCCAGCCCCTGGCTCAAGCAGGACACCCTACCCCACTTCAGACAAATGGTTGTCCAGTCTCTTCTTAAAAACTCACAGTGTTGGAGCATTCACAACTTCTAGAGGCAGGTTGTCCCACTGGTTAATTGTTCTCACTGTCAGGAAAGAACGGTTGCTGGAATTGGGTATGTCTAGTTTAATGAAGAGAAGGACGAGGGGGGACATGATAGCAGTCTTCCAGTATCTCAGGGGCTGTCCCAAAGAAGAGGGAGTCAAGCTATTCTCCAAAGCTCCTGAAGGCAGGACAAGAAGCAATGGATGGAAACTAATCAAGGGAGAGAAGCAACCTAGAACTAAGGAGAAACTTCCTGACAGTCAGAACAATTAACCAGTGGAACAACCTGCCTCCTGAAGCGGTGAATGCTCCAACACTGGAAGTTTTTAAGAAGAGACTGGATGGCCATTTGTCTGAAATAGTATAGGGTTTCCTGCCTGAGCAGGGGGTTGGAGTAGATGACCTCCAAGGTCCCTTCCAACTTTATCATTATTAGTATTATAGAAGGCAAGCTATTCTCCAAGGCGCCTGAAGGCAGAACAAGAAGCAACGGATGGAACCTAATCAAGGAGAGAATCAACCTAGAACTAAGGAGAAATTTCCTGACAGTGAGAACAATTAATGGAGCAAGTTGCCTTCAAAGGTTGTAGCTGCTCCATCCCTGGAGGCTTTCAAGAAGAGACTGGACAGCCGTTTGTTGTGGGTTTCCTGCCTGAGCAGGGGGTTGGACTAGATGACCTCCAAGGTCCCTTCCAACATTATTATTATTATTATTATTATTATTATTATTATTATTATTATTATTATTATTATTATTATTATTATTGTTGTTGTTGTTGTTGTTGTTGTTGTTATAGTTATAGTTATAGTTATAGTTATAGTTATAGTTATAGTTATTATTATTATTTATCTGAAAGAATTCAGTGTTGAAGACTTTGTCCATACATTGACGATCCAAATGCAGTAGATGAAGCCTCAATGACTTTTAAAAAAAATGTTCTTTTAATATAAGCCACCTTTTGGAAATGCAGTCTCTGCGGTCGTTGCTACTGGAATGCAAAGTTCCAGAAGTTTTACTTTTCCCTCCCTCCCTTCACCAAGTAATGTGAAACTTTTTCATGTCCTTTTATTAAAATGAAACACAAATGTCCTTGGTATGTTAATATCATTTAATTAGTCTACTCCGCCCCCTCCTCGGTTCCTTAGCTCGTTTAATTAAAGAAGACATGTTTGACAGATTATTTTTTTATAATGATTTTAAGACCTGTAAGAAGCTGATCGGTTCCTGGGAGAAACAGTTGTCTGGGTATTTAGATTGGTTTACATCTTATTTATTAATTTCCCTCTCAAGGTCTCCCACCCTCAGAGGACCATCATCATCCTTAGCAATCATAACTCTATTGCATTTTCCCCCCATTAATTTTAGTGGCAGTGGATTTCTTTAATTGAACTGGTCAGGGACCAATGTATACGTTGCTTCCTAAATGGAAAATCCCATTGAGTTGGGCAAATTTACTGTTATGAAACCATCCACTGTAATATTAATTTTAGAAGAGGTTCTAATCCAGATACGTTGCGATGAAGGGCATCAAAGAAGAGAATCGTAAAATGTACCACAGCTTGCACACCAGGGGAGGTAATCAAGATTATGTCAAACTAATATCTCCCTCTTTCTTCCTCTCCATGTGAGGTTATTTCATAACTTCTGACCTACATATTTCCGAAAAGCCATGCAGCATCTGATAAAAAAGTTTTGCACAGCCCTTTCAGCATTCCTTTCATTCAGCTCCCGTGAATATGGATGATCTCCTCTGATCTCCATTGAACTGCTTTCCAAAAGCATCCTCTATCCCAACCCACCGTTTGGAACTGTTCCCCTTGAACTATTTATTTTAAGAGTCACGATCTGTTAATAGGCAATTTCTGAGCAAATCTTTTTTTTTTCCTTTCCCTGCCTCTTTTGATTGGAGTTGAATGGAATGTGAGCTTCAGGCTTCTGTTCCTCTGTTGAATTTCTTTATACATATACATATACATATACATATACATATACATATACATATACATATACATATACATATACATCATATACATATACATATACATATACATATACATATACATATACATATACATATACATATACATATACATATACATATACATATACATATACATATACATATACATATACATATACATATACGTGTGTGTGTGTGTGTGTGTGTGTGTGTGTGTGTGTGTGTGTGTGTAGGTCTTTGGTTATTTGGGTTTTCTCCCGCATAAAATTGGAAGTGTCTTGGCGACGTTTTGACAAAGTCCCATTCGTCATCTTCAGGCTGGTGCTTTTGGCTTCGTGCTTCTAGGAGCAACGTGTGATCGTAGCTGTTCCTTCCTTTTAACTGCCAGTGGGGGTATGAACTGATTGGGTGGGAGCTTGGCTGTGTTCTGATTGAGTGGAGGTGTGTTAACCATAACCTCTTCTGCCATCCCCTTCTCCTTTTGCTTTCAATCTTTCCCATCCTCAGGGTCTTTTCCAGTAAGTCTTCTCATTCGGTGACCAAAGATTTGAGCGTTTTTGACCTTAATACCTTCTTATAATATTTCTCACTAGAACAGATTCCATTGCAGCTTCTTCTTCCTATACCATGCAGTACCTCTTGGGTGTGTATCACAGGGTCCAGGAAACATGTTTCTGGGATAATCTTCTAAGTCAACTAGGTCTAAACATAATGCTCAATGACGGGAGCTACAGGCACAACTCATCACTGAGAAGATAGCCAGTGATGTATTGAATATGGGAGTGGGAGGAAAAGTGACTGCAAGAAGAAGAATTGAGCCAAGGTAACCCCAAGGAGTGCCTTCATAGTAAAATATCAAGGACATTAATATTGATAAAGAAACATGGCAGCCATCCAGTCTCGCCACTCAGAGGCAATGCTGATGCTCATGGGTTATAAAATATTTATTTCCTTCCTTTTTTTTTTTTTGAAAGACAGAGCTTCAGGGTGTATTCCCCGTGTTTTGAATCTCTTCACCATGAATTTTAAAGTGGCAGGGCTGCAAAACTTTTGAAAGAGAAAAGGGACAGGCCACATAATTGATCTTCAGTGCCTCTTGGCCAACTCATTAAGGAGAAACAAAGCTTCCTTTCCCGTTGGATTGGCGTACATATAATGGCCCTTAAGTTGCCCCTTATTGCAAAGCCAACCTGTTATTTCCCTTGGGTGGTGAAACAAAATTAAGTAATCTTTGCAGCTATAGGAAAGGTGCTTTTTTCCCCCCCAAAAGGCAGCTAGACTTTCTTGTTTATTTATTTGTTTTTGTTTGAAAATGTTTTGCTTCTCATCCAAAAGGCTTCTTCAGTCCTAACTGACAAGTGGGCTGACAATCTTCAGAGACATCTATATAGGAAAGTTTTTTATACCAATGCATTAGTATAAATTAATAATAAATAATAAATGCATGTATTAACTATTTTTTTAGCTCTGTTCTCTGTCCCAGAGTTGCTTGTGAGATGGGTGGATATATAAATATTTAGGTCTTTGGATATATATATGTAGGTCTTTGGTTATTCCGGTTTTCTCCCACGTAAAATTTGAAGTGTCTCGGCGACGTTTCGACAAAGTCCCATTTGTCATCTCCAGGCTGGTTCTTTTGGCTTGCTCCTAGAAGCATGAAGCCGAAAGCACCAGCCTGAAGATGACCAATGGGACTTCGTCAAAACATCACCAAGACACTTCAAATTTTACGCGGGAGAAAACCCGAAGAACCAAAGATCTACATACAAACACCCATGAAAACCTCAGAAAACACACACACACACACACACACACACACACACACACACACACACACACACACACACACACACACACACACACACATATATATACATATATATATATATATATATATATATATATATATATATATATATATATATATATATATATATATATATATATATATATATATATATATATATATATATATATATATATATATATATTGGCTGAAGAAATTAGTAAGAAAGATATTTAGGAAGATTTAGGTATGTTTCATTTCTATTTTGACTACTTGGAAATCATAGAATGATATATTTGAGATGAAATTATACAGAATAATGGGTTAAAATTATGGGAGGTTAGAAGATCTATGAGGAAATGCAGAATATCAATAGGAGCACCGCTGCAATGAAATGACTTTCCCAGAATATGTCCCTTCATTTACTGAAAGCCTTACATACAGCCTGTCAAAATAAAGATTTCCCCAGACGGCTTTCAAAGTATCTCTAATAACATTTTAAAACCAATCTGTATCACTCAGGCAACAGCTAACAACTAAATAAAAGATTACACATCAGTGCTAAAAAACAAAAAACAAAAACCAACAACAAAGAACAGTTTCAAAAGTGAATCCATCATTTTAACCAAAACTAGATTGGAAACAAAAATGGAAGCTGCTAAATGCACTTTTCTGACAGAATCACGCAAAAAAAAAAAAGTTGATGTTCGCAATGTCTTCTGCCTATAATGCAGCGCCTGCATTTTCTGCGTCACATGAGAAAAGCTCATCTTTCTTCCCCTGTCCTGACCACTTTCTACAGTGGGAGGATGGAGAGCATCCTGTCATACAGTATCACAGTCTGGTTTGGAAGCATCCTTGCTTCAGACAGGAAGGCAGTGCAGAGAATGGAGAGAGAGAGAGTGGTGGACAGAGAGTAGACACGTCTTCAATTCCCTTCTAAGGATTTGGGCCATTTTTGAGCTTAATTAAATATAAGAGGAAATTGCCCACATTTTGCTGCTGCTAAAAATGTTGTCATTTGTATTCAGCGATAAGCTGATATGTTCGCATCTCTGGTGGTAAATGCCACACAGCTATAAAATGTGAAGTGCTAATACCGAGTGATATTTTCAGACAAGTCCTTTTTTTTTTCCTCCTTTGGTTTGGTTTTGCTATTCACATTATACGTCCTCTGTTTGTGTTTGCACAATTGTTTTTCCCTTTAATGTTTGTTTCATATTGAAAGGGGTACTGAAAATCAGGATTAATGTTTGCGGGATGAATAATGGAGATATGTCGGCCATTTATTCTCAGGGATCAGTTCTCATATTATATTCTAATATTTTATAGTGTTAGTACAGGGCTGTGAATCTTTGCACCTCAACTATAGGGGGAAAAATGGATTTTCATAGTGACAAATGTAGCTTGGATTCCTATCGATGTTTGAAGTCAGTTAAAGCCAGTTTGGTCTGGTGGTTAAAGCACAGACAGAAAGGGGAGACTAGGGGTGACATGTTCCAATATTTGAGTGCTGGCCACAAAGAAGGGAGGGGTCAAACTATTTTCCAAAGCACCTGAAGGTAGAACAAGAAGCAATGTATGGAAACTAATCTCCATCCCACAGATGGGGCTTTACTTCTTTGTGTGGCCCAGTTGCTGGCATGCCACAGCCCAGTACCGATCCATGGACCAGGGGTTGGGGAGCCCTGCTGTATGGAATGAAACTGTGACTGAATCTGGATGTTCTGCTTCGGATACCACGAAGCCCCCTCCTCCCAGAAAGAACAAGGAAAACAGATCATGAAGAGGATGTATCAAAAGAACCTATGACAATGTGGTGGCAGAAGTGGGATGTTCATTAAAAAAAGTGGAATATCCAATACTAGCTAGCAACCACACAAGTGGAATTGGTTCAGACTCAAGGAGTTGGTTGGTTGAGTTAATTATTTGTAAAATTTATTTACAAAATTTGCAGGCCGCCCATCTTATCTTAGGGTAACTCTGGGCGGCTTACAATCCTAAAAGACAAAAAAAAACACTATATAAATTAAAAACATAAATAAGTCAGTACGAAAGCCAAGGTTTATTAAATACTTTGTGGAAAGGAAACAAATTTTGATCACGTGATCAAAATTCAGATTTGTCAACTGACTCATATTTATGACAGTGGCAGTGTTCTGGGGTCACATGATTCCCCTTTTGTGACCAAAATCAAAGGGAAAGCCAGGCTAACAACCACATTACTAACTTAACTACTGCGGTGCTCACAAAATGAGGCATGATTTGCTTAGTAGAGAAAATTTGGGGCTGCATTGTGATCATATGAGGATTACCCAGATTCACTTTATTGATTCGTTCACATTTTCTTCCTAATAAGTACTATAGGAACAACACCACATGCTATAATGTTAAGAATTAAATACTAAAACTTGGAAGAAGCCACAATTGTTGGATTCCCCCCCCCCAAGGAACTGAAGGTAATTTGAGGATGAGCATTACTCATGAAACACACAATCATCCTACTTTTATTTAGTTGATTAGCTCCAATCTGCTCTGACCACATTTAACAGAGAAAAAAAAATATATATCTAGCCAGCCATCCAGCCATATTCATCTCCAGGAATAGTGAAAAGCTGATTCTGAGGACTCATAAAAGAGTAGTAACTGTGAGAGGGATCTCGGAGTCCTAGTAGACAATCACTTAAATGTGAGCCAGCCGTGTGCTGCAGCTGCCAAAAAAGCCAACACAGTGCTGGGCTGCATTAACAGAGGGATAGAATCAAGATCACGTGAAGTATTATTACCACTTTACAATGTCTTGGTAAGGCCACACTTGGAATACTGCATCCAGTTTTGGTCACCATGATGTAAAAAAGATGTTGAGACTCTAGAAAGAGTACAGAGAAGAGCAACAAAGATGATCAGGGGACTGGAGGCTAAAACATATAAGGAACGGTTGCTGGAATTGGGCATGTCTAGTTTAACAAAGAGAAGGATGAGGGGGGACATGATAGCAGTGTTCCAGTATCTCAGGGGCTGCCCCAAAGAAGAGGCAGTCAAGCTATTCTCCAAGGCGCCTGAAGGCAGGACGAGAAGCAACGGATGGAAACTAATCAAGGAGAGAAGCAACCTAGAACTAAGGAGAAATTTCCTGACAGAACAATTAACCAGTGGAACAACCTGCCTCCAGAAGCTGTGAATGCTCCAACACTGGACGTTTTTAAGAAGAGACTGGACAGCCATTTGTCCGAAATGGTGTAGGGCTTCCTGCCTGAGCAGGGGGTTGGACTCGATGACCTCCAAGGTCCCTTCCAACTTTATTATTATTATTATTATTATTATTATTATTATTATTATTATTATTATTATTATTATTATTATTATTATTATTATTATTATTATTATTATTATTATTATTATTATTATTATTATTATAGCCCCAATGTGTTTCCCGTTCATTTGTTCCTCTGTCTTTTTGCACTTTATGAAATGTAGTTTAGAATAAGGCGCTGGCAATTTTAATTTCTTAATAAATATTTTTTATTGCATTTTAACGCTTAATCTTTTGCTGATCCCCAGTGGATGTGAAGTCGGTGGTCTGTAGAACACTAATTCACTGTGTTATATTTGAAGAAGTTCTAGAGACTTTTGCAATCCCTGTTCATCTCACAAAATAGTGGTACTTCCAACATTTGGAATAATTTCCCATATCCAGGAGCTGGGTTTCCATCCCCTCCTTTTCTCCAGCAATACTGTAGGATATCTGTGAGGTCCTTGGAGCTCTCTGAGCTTGGTTTTTTTTCCTGCAGACTTTTTGTTACCAAACTGGGTAACATCATTGATGCGCTGATGATGTTACCTAGTTTGATAATAAAATGTCTGCAAGAAAAACACCAAGGTCGGAGAGCAGCGAAGATTCCACATTTCAACCCCGAGTACAATATTTATTCTTTTCCACTCGTAGAGTATCTGTCAAAAAAAAAAAAAGCTATTGGAGGAACTGTAATCTGATTGAACGGGAACACCATTGTACTGTATATTATCTATGCAGTGGTGTAAAAGATCTGCTTAAACATTAAAAGGTGATGTATCAACATTTAGCTCAATGGTGATTGCATAAAGGAAAACTAACGAATAGCATTGATTTAATAGAGAATGGCGATCAAGCCTACCGATGATGTTGGGATGCTATGAAAACTAGAATAAGAAAGTTCAAAGAAAATAATGTTCTTTTTATTTCCATTCTGTTCCAATTGTGAAAGCTTGTTGCTTCAGCTAAGATGAACCAAATATTCTTGCTTTGTGTATTATTATACAATACCTCTGATATACTGGTGTGGGAAGTCAGCCCCCCCCCCAGAGAAGGAAATTTTTTTAAAAATATTTTATTAATTTTATAATTTTAAACAACGAAAAATCCAAATTAAATACAACTCAGCTTAATACATTCTTTTTCAACTTTCTCCCACACTAAACAAAAATCAGCATACATTCTTTTAGATGCATATATACAATACTTTAAATAACTATGGGTGTTGCTCGGCGGCACCCCCCTTACCACATCCCCCTCTTTCTTCCTCCCTATCTCCTACTTCCCTCCTCCTCACACCTCTCTCCTTCCCTCTCCACCCTCCTCTCCTCCAACCATCCTATTTCCTCCCCCTCTTTCACTCCTAGAGAGAAGGAAATATTAAAAGGGCAGAAAAATATATTTCCTCAAAGGATCTTAAAGAGGCGGAAAAGCATGCCCAGTTTTCTTAATAACCCTAAGTCTCCCTCCCCCAAGCAGAAACCAGCTCTGTAGAAATGCAGATGTAAATAATCCAGGAAGGTTGGAGGCCCCCAGCTAGAAGATTAAGAAGACAAAGACACCTAAAATCTACATACCCCATGCAAAATCTAAGACAGGACATAATAGGATTAATCCACAGATGCCAAAGGGACACAGGTCAGAATACATGACACAAGAAATACAAAGCCTCAAACAGGAACAGGAAACAACCTCAAGAGCCCCAGAGGGTATAAAACTGACTCCCTACATGTGCTCTCTCTCTCTTTTCTTCCAAAGCGATCTTTCTGTCTGGCTCTCCTCTTCAATAAACTGCAATCTTCTTTCTAAAGCAGTCGCCATGTTGTTTATTCCCGGCTTGGACTGAATCATGATGAAGACTTTTCCTTCAACACTTGCTAATGTCCTAGAATCTAATTAGGGCAAGCTATTTAGGATATAATGGAATGTGAGAAACTGAACTAGAAAGACAAGATGTAAAGGGAGCAAATAGACTTGGCTTTTTTATTTTTAATATAAACAGAAATAAAGAAGCTTGAGCATTTGACTTAGATTCTGGATTGTTACACTGTGGTGACAAAAACTGGATGGGTTCCTTTTGTTTTCAGTCTACCATTATCTTTCTTCCACATCTATGAGTCTATTTCCTTTATGGGATACAATATTAGATATATATGTTTTAGCTATTCAAGATGAGAATTGTGTGAAGGTAAGGTAATGTGGTATTTATTGCTAAGTAGCAGAAAGCTGAAACATTTATGACTGTTGTGTGAGGAATACAGGTTTATCTGGACTACCTTAAGAAATCCTTTTATCCTAATATCTACATATATCTTGTATCCTAATATCTCTATCTCTATTTCTATCTCTCTCTGTCTCTCTATCTCTGTATCTCTCTGTGTGTGTATCTATCTATCATCTATCATCTATCTATCAGTCTGTTCATCCGTCCATCCATCCATCTCTATCTGTCTGTCTGTCTGTCTGTCTGTCTGTCTGTGTCTGTCTGTCTGTCTACCTACCTACCTACCTACCTACCTACCTACCTACCTACCTACCTACCTACCTACCTATCTATCTATCTATCTATCTATCTATCTATCTATCTATCTATCTATCTATCTATCTTATCCTATAATATCTATATATTATCCTAATATCTTCAAATATAATGTACTTTTTATTGGCGGGAATGGAAACAAGGAGAAACCCAGCATTTTAATATTTCAATGGAAATAATTACTTGGAATTTGGGGAATATGGAAGTAATAATGATTCAGCAATACTTAGCAGAGAAAAGAAGGTCTCTCCAACCAGGAAATAATGAAATCCATGACAATTGCCAGCCAGATAGAAACTATAAATATAAAATTAAAAGGTGAAGATGGAAACAGTTAGACTCTTGATGACTCATTTTAAGCACATATCTAGGATTTGGCATCGGTCCCTACTGTGTTTCAAAAGCTGACATCTCTGCTGCCTTAGAAATCAATACAGACTTAATTATTATACAGCTGACATCCAATAAAACTCCTTCCAATTATAGGAAACCGTCACAAGTTGTCTTATATTTCACGATTCTAGATGGAAAATTCACATTCTGATTGACAGAGATGAAAAGGAGGAGATGGTGATTGTAACAGCTCATGCATTAAATGTGAAAGGTCCAGTCCAGTCCCTGGCTTCTTACTCAGTGTGCAACTTCAGAGAGATTCAAACTGGTGAGAGTAGGCAGGACCAACCTAGTACTCTGGCTTTCGTAGATGCAAAGCGTCTTATGTTCCACTTCCCCATCATGCTTTCAGAACCAATGGCTGAAAGCATCTCCCAAGACTTTCTGTTTCTTAGCTACACAATGAAAATGATCACCAGTGAGAATAATTAACCAGTGAAATGTCTTACGGTACCTCTGGAAGGTATGGGTGCTCCATCTGTGGAGGTTCTTAAGGAAAGACTGGCTAGCCATTTGTCTGGAATGGTATAGGGTCCCCTGCTTGAGCAGGGGTTGTACTAGATGACCTCCAACATCCCTTCCAAGTCTACTGTTCTATGTTCTACAAAGCTTCAAGAAACATCCTGGAACCTGTACTAGAAACCATGATCAGAGGAAATTAGAATCTCCTATTTCTCTCCATAGACCTGAGGGTCCTTAATAACAATGCATCTTAGAATAGAATATAGCTGTAAGGGACCTTGGAGGTCATCTAGTCCAGCTCCCTGATTAAGCAGGAGAACCTATACCGTCTCAGACAGGTGACTATCCAGTCTCTTCTTAAAAATCTCCAGTGATTGAGCACCCACTATTTCTGGAGGCAAACTGTTCCACTGGTTGATTGTCCTCCCTGTCAGGAAGTTTCTCCTTAATTCCAGGTTGCTTCTCTCTTTGATCAGTTTCCAACCATTGTTTCTTGTCCTGCCCTCTGGTGCTTTGGAGAATAATTTGACCTCCTCTTCTCCTTGTGGCAGCCCCTCAAATACTGGAATACTGCTATCATGTCACCCCTATTTCTTCTTTTCTTTAGACTAGCCCAGGGGTAGGCAACCTTGGCTCTTTTATGACTGGTGGACGTCAACTCCCAGAATTCCTGAGCCAGCCATGCTGAGGGGAAAGGGAGAGGTTTCCAAGCTAAGCCATGATGGCTCAGGAATTCTGGGAGTTGAAGTCCACGAGTCATAAAAGAGCCAAGGTGGCCTACCCCTGGACTAGTCAAACCGAAGTCCTGCAGCTGTTCTTCATATATTTTAGTCTCCAGGCCTTGGATCATCTTAGTTGCTCTTCTCTGAATTTTTCCCAAACTCTCAACATCTTTTTTGTGATATAGTGACCAAAATTGGTTTAGCAGTATCTCCAAGTAATTATTTTGAAGTCTAGAGCTAATGAACGCTGTAATTTCCCTTTCAGCTCAACCCTTCTAGCTGAGTCGTTTTAAAGTAAAAGCTGATGGTTAATGGGAATAATATCTATTGTATTAAAATGTGTTTTTCCTCCATTTCCAGATACCACAACGTATTCCATTGAACAATCTGAGCACTTTAAGCCATGCAAAGATAAGGATCTTACCTACTGCCTTCATGATGGCGAATGCTTTGTCATTGAAACCCTAACAGGATCTCACAAACACTGCAGGTAAGACTTTATGTATATGTATATATGAAAGATTGATCATCACTGTGTTTTTATAAATCACAGCAACATTCATATACCCAGCCATGCCCAGATTAAAGCAAGCAAAAGAAATATGCCTAGCTTAAAATATTATTTTTTTAAAAAAAAAAAGACAGCGAGAAGGAAACCCAGTTAGATTCCGTGTCTGAAGCTTGTGATAATTTGTCAGTAAAAATAGCTGATGGTACCCAATAGATACTGTGGATGGGAACCGTGTTTCTCATTAAACTGATTATTTCCCCAAAACATGACAATTTAGTATCGGAAATTGATTCCGAGGTGGACGTTCTTTTCAGAGTTTTATTGCTAGGTGTTTTATTTATTTTTTTACTTCCCTTTATGTGTGGAGGTGGGGAAAAAAAGAATATTGATAAAGGGCCCTCAGATGTTCTACCTAAGTTTCCTGAAGTATTGTTTAATTGAATTAATGTTTGAAAAAAAAAAATAACTGAGTTTAGGATTGAGGGATTTATGGATAGGGTCCATGTTGTCCTGCAGAAGCAAGATTTGTATGCAAGCATGCTACCCAATGGCATAAACATATTAACATTTTGTATTATCAAATGGGGCTTTCCTGTATTCAAGGGATGCTATTATTTTATCATTTGGAGGGTATTTAGATTCAGAAAAATCACAAGTTTTGTTCTGTAGTTATCTGATGTAGTTTACGCATCGTTCTGTAAAGGGCTTTGATTTTTGTTACAGAAACTTTCACACATGTATAAGCTGTGTTCATAAACTGGGTTTGTGCCTAAACTCTCTGAATGTAAATGAGATAAGCCTAGAATGAAAAAAAAATAGTCACATCATTTCTTCAGATTACTGGCTCCATCCAGTCTCAGAAATATTTATTTTTCTGCCCAGCTTCTGTTTTACTAGATTTTTTTTTTCATCTGAAAGTTGACAAAGTTATTCCCAGTTAGGATTATTATTATTATTATCATTATTTTAGTTCTTCCTTTGAAGTGTTTGCATTCTGCCATTATTTAATGGTATTTAACTATAACGCCTGTTGTGGGTGTCTCACGACTGGATGATGACATATCAGAGGATGAGGAAACACAAGCAGGCCCCTCTGGGTATTTCCCCCCCCCGGCAGCCGAGTCAGACAATGAGGAGTTTTGTATGCATTCTGAATCAGACTCTCCAAATGATGAGTCAGATTTAGAGCAAGAAGATAAATAGATTGATCCGAGGTTCCGAAGGTTTGATAGGCGAAGGTGTCAGTTAACTGGAAAAAGGAAGTAATGGGGGGAAGTGACGTATCGGACACTATATTAGAGGGGGGAAGGAGACTACGCCCTTGTTACGAGCAACGTTTATCAAGGAGAGGTTTGGAAACTTTTGCAGTGCTTTGAAAGTCTGATGTTTTGAAAACCTACCGAAGGATAATGAGGTCTTGGACAATGTGATAAAGACAGAGTGAGTAATTGGAAAGTTTGGAAGGAGTTTGTTGTAATCTAAATGTACATAATGAGTCTTGGATGTTTCTGCCAGCAAAATGTCAGCGGCTTGCTTTGAAATGAATCCTTTTGAAATGTGTTTAATAAATCTCTTAAAGACATATTTATGTAGCTTTTAATGAGCTGAGAGAGGCCAGATATAACAGAGCCCATGCGTGTTTTTTTTTTAAATTCATGAATTCCTTAGTTGTGAAGTCCCTTTTACAAGGCGCTAACTTTAGGGTTTTGAATTTGGGGACTAATTTCACATCAGCCTCCCAGGAACCTTCATAAATGAGTAGCTCAAAAGGAGATGACTGTTCTTTGGGCTCTTAACTAAATTGCTTCAAAATGGCTCCTGTGCTCGCTTTAGGTCTGCATTAAGTCCAGTGCCCAGATTCATCTTGGCCCTGTACCAATTGAGCGAGCGGGCCATAAATCTCCAGCAACTTCTTTGGAAATTCCATACCTCAGGCTGTTTGGTTCAGTTGCTTTAGCGGGTTAATGCGTTAGATCCCAGTTGCCGTATTTATCACTGTGTGGTGCTGAATTGCTTTCATCCGGTTGCATAAAAAAGGAGAATGAATCTGTCTAGACTTGGATGCTAAGAGTCAAAGACAGACATATGGCTGTCAATTGGCTCTGTTACCAAAGCAAATGCATTATGGCCCCTGAGGGCCATTGCAGAATGTGGCCCTAATTTATTTTTATTTGTTTATTTATTTATTTTTGTTTATTTATTAAATTTCTACTCTACCCACCTCACCAAAGCAATTACGAGTGATTGGCAATAGGTACTTCCTTAGGGTATTTGAATTGTTGATTTACTCCAGCGGTTCTCAAACTTTTCCGGGGCTCGACTCCGGCCTGCGCCGCGCTTGCGCTGTGCGACGGGGCGCATCGCACATACGCGGCGCGACGGGGCGCATCGCAAAGGGGAAAAAATGGCCGACCCCCCCAAAAAATGGCGGACTGCGGTGTTTGGCAACCCCCGTGAAATGGTCGTTCGACCCCAAATGGGGTCGCGACCCACAGGTTGAGAACCGCTGATTTACTCATTCTGCCTAAGTCAAAGTCTTCTCAAAATATATTCCTTTCTCTTCAATTGGCCTGCATCTGTTAGATCATTATTTCCCAAGGTTCTCAACTTTAAGAGGTGCAGAAGAGGGGGATTCTGGGAGTTGAAGTCCACACCGTTTAAAAGTTAACAAGATTGAGAAGACACCGTGTTAGATGATGTGAGCTTTTCCAATGTTATGGTTTCCTATGACGAGTCATTTTTTAAGGCACACTTCTGAATTCTAGAGCCAGGCTTAAATATCTGGAGCAAGGAAGGGCTTCTGAGCAGATAAACACTTCCCATTTACATTCAGTGATTCAGCATGGCTCTTCTTATGTTCTTATGTTCTTATTTGCCAATCCTCAAATCCAACAATCTTAGAATAGTCACTGTCTTTGTACTGAGTTGCTGCTTTTGTTTTTCCTTTCAATCGCATACGCTTCACGGCTCGCTCACTGCTCTCCCTATTTACTTTCCCCTTACAACATCCTTATTAAAGTAATTACTCTGAATCATCCCAGTTGGTAGATTTATGACAATAACTTGCTGAGGTTATTGTCGTATCTTGAAATTTTTCTAGATAAATAGGGAAATGCTTCTGCTAGCAATCAGCAGGCTGTTTCTGAGCAATGGTTTGTGTGTGTATGAGAGAGCATTTTGTGTGGCGAACAAACAAAAGAGAAAGCAATGTTCCCATAGCTGTAGAATTCCTTTGTGTGTAAGTACGATTGAAGACTGTCAATCAATGCCTTGGTAAGGCCACACTTGGAATACTGCATCCAGTTTTGGTCATCACAATGTAAAAAAGATGCTGAAACTCTAGAAAGAGTACAGAGAAGAGCAACAAAGATGATCAGGGGACTGGAGGCTTAAAACATATAAGGAACGGTTGCTGGAATTGGCTATGTCTAGTTTAATGAAGAGAAGGACGAGGGGAGACATGATAGCAGTCTTCCAATATCTCAGGAGCTGCCACAAAGAAGAGGGAGTCAAGCTGTTCTCCAAAGCGCCTGAAGGCGGGACAAGAAGCAACGGATGGAAACTAACCAAGGAGAGAAGCAACCTAGAACTAAGGAGAAACTTCCTGACAGCCAGAACAATTAACCAGTGGAACAACCTGCCTCCAGAAGCAGTGAATGCTCCAACACTGGAAGTCTTTTAAGAAGAGACTGGACAGCCATTTGTCCAAAATGGTGTAGGGTTTCCTGCCTGAGCAGGGGGTTGGACTAGATGACTTCCAAGGTCCCTTCCAATTATTATTATTATTATTATTATTATTATTATTATTATTATTATTATTATTATTATTATTATTATTATCAACAATAGTAATAGTAATAGTAATAGTAATAGTAATAGTAATAGTAATAGTAATAGTAATAGTAATAGTAATAGTAATAGTAATAGTAATAGTAATAATTTCTAAGACCAGGGATCTTAGGGAACAGGGCCCCAAGTTGGCTCATACAAAGGAGATGAACTGGAATCCAAGTAGGGTTTGTTTTTATCAGCAAGATCTCATTGTGGTCTAAAAAGCTAAATGACCAGACTGATTTCAGCTGAATTGATCTCTCTAGTTGTTTTACTGGGGGTGGGTGTGGGGGGCATGATGGCTCAGCAGTTAAAGAAATCTGGATGCTGTACAATGGGGTGGGCTTGCATGACCTGCCCCAGCTCCTGCCCACCCAGCAATTCAAAAGCATGCAGATGCAAGTAGATAAATGGGTACTACTTCGGTGGGAAGGTAACAGCGTTCCATGCACCTCCGCATATAGTCATGACCAGAGAAATGTCTTTGGACAATGCTGACTCCCTCAGTTAAGAAACAGAAATGAGTTGGACACAACTGGACAGGGGGAATCTTTAGCTTTTGTTGTCTAATGTCAAAAAGGTCGTAGGTGTTGAATTTTAGTATTAGGCTTTGAATCCCAAAATGCTTGGAACATCTGTAGGTCAGCATAGACGTACAAAGTATGATTGACTATAAAGTGGTCAACTGACTGAAAATCATGCCCTCCTCCACCATGCAAGGAGGATCAAGAAGTCTTTTTACTGAGGAAGCAAACAGATTCCCTATGGATTTATAGAGGATCGACAGATCGGGGGAAAATTGATGGAGCCTGCCGAAAGTAGGATGTCAGGAATGATGCAACCCTTGGAATAATGAACATGAAGGAAATGTTAGCGTATGCTTTAAAACTGTAGAGATGAGTGGCCTTCAAGGAGAATTTTGCCTCCCAGGCTTCTTGGTTTCTCCTGGAATTTCTTTTCAGGAGAGTTGTGGGAGTCAGGTTGATGGCCCAGCTGAGAGTGATGCACACTAAGATTGTAACAAGCTTTTCTTGCAAAATTCATTCCAAGGTGATTTGCTCAAGTCCACCTTTAAATTGAAGTTTCGGTATAAAAGCAATTGAATCCAGTCGCTTCTACAATCCAAAGCCCAATTTGGTTTGATGTCTAGGATCGGGTTCTGTGTTTATGAATTGAATTGGCAATAAGAAGGATTTTGGTGGAAGCTTGCATCAAATTGAGGTGTCAACGCTGCTAACATCGGATGTTCTGCATTGACAATAGATGGAAATGTAGCCATCTTTTTTCCTTTCAGGGAAAGGAGGGGGGATGTGAATAAATCCAGCTAGACATAGCAACACTAAACTTAGCTTGAGAATCAAGGTTATTGAACCCAGAGCTGATAAAGAATTAGCAGGCTGGAGAGCTGGAGAGGAAGCCTGCACTTCATGCTAATTGGGGAATGTGATTTATGACAGTTAATGGGGGGAGGGAATTGTGCTTTGAGACTATGTGCCCGGGGGGAGGGGAATTCAGTTTTCTGCTTTGGTTATGTAAGTGCTGATATTATGCTACTTGAATAAAAGATCCTTTAAGGTAAACAATGCCTCAAAGTTCTTTTGAAGAGTTTCATCCATCGGAACCATGACACGAGGATTCAAATAGACAAGAATTCAACTTGACTGAACTCATCAAATGGATGGCTGTGAATCTCAGATAATTTTCAAACTCATAATTATCGGACACATTGAGATCTCAGATGCAGATGGAGGTATCCTCAGAAATAGGATTGGCAGGATATGAAATAGATATGGGCAGATTACTTGTTCTTTGGCGGATATACAGTTGACCAGTATTTCAACCCTCTAAGATCATTCATGTTTAGGTCTGCTAGGCCAGACCACTTGATTTCCAACTGAAAATGCAGACATTTAGCTGCAGATTTTTAGCAGGTTGCACCTAGTTTAAATTGGTCATGAAATGTGATTACATTTTGAACACCTGAATAAAGCTAGTATGTCAGGGACAAGGGACATATTTGTGATAAAAGTTTGCATTTAAAAAGATCTGTGAATTGTTGTTCTTAGTTGCGAAGTCATGTCCGACTCATTGCGACCCCATGGACAACGTTGCTCCAGGCCTTCCTGTCCTCTACCATCTTCTGGAGTCCATTTAAGCTCACGCCTGCTGCTTCAGTGACTCCATCCAGCCACCTCATTTTCTGTCGTCCCCTTCTTCTCTTGCCCTCCATCTTTCCCAGCATCAGGCTCTTCTCCAGTGAGTCCTTCCTTCTCATTAGGTGGCCAAAGGACTTGAGTTTCAACTTCAGGATCTGGCCTTCTAAAGAGCAGTCAGGGTTGATCTCCTCTAGGACTGACTGGTTGGATAGCCTTCCAATCCAAGGGACTCGCAGGAGTCTTCTCCAGCACCAGAGTTCAAAGGCCTCCATTCTTTGGCGCTCGGCCTTTCTTATGGTCCAACTTTCACAGCCATACATTGCAATCTGTGAATAATAAACATAAATTGTGCCATAACTGCATACTTGAGTAAAGAAATTCAGGTAATCCTCAACTTACAACAATCCATTGAGTGATTAGCAACAGAAACTTTGAGCTCAAGTAGAGTCATAAGTCGATCTGTATTACCTGTACAGATCAACCAGGAGTTCAAATAAAAGATAATAAAATTAGCCGTAGAATACCAGCCAAAGTTTCATTTTTTTCCCGTTAAAGGATTGTAAGAGGGGTCTCTGATGGACGTTTATATAAGATAAATGTTTTTAAAGCTATATTTAAAAAAAGCTGATTTGTGGCGCTTTTCATCTTGCTTGAAAAGAGAAGCAATTTCCTGATTTTCGGCAGATCCCTCCAACCGTTTTCATCGGAGAGAGAGAAATACAGGTGGGGGGTGCTGTGTGTGTAGGAAATGATTAAATAAAAATGAATAATGATATTATGCATTTGGTCAGTAAACATGATCTATTAGCAAGGACTTGGTGTGGCTTATATTGTTAATAAAAGTATGGATTCTATTGACTAACTGCCAGCAAGGATAAATATCAACCGTGAATTGCCTTTTATTTGCCGTGTTTTCAAGGTTGTTACACTTCAGTTTCCTCTCAAAACTTCTAGTTTGTTCAGGTGGGCCTTTTTTTTTAAGGGTTAAATATTGGTTATCAATTGGCATAAACAATAGGCTATTTTTTTTTGCTAAAAATACACATAGGTTCTTGCAAGTATTGTTAGAGCTGGACCACAGTGAAGTTGAGATGCATTTAATTCTCTGGACAAAGCTGAATTCTGATGGGTTATGATTAGAGGAAAAATGTGGCAAGAAGTTCATAGAATCAAAAGTCTGGAGGGACCTTAGAGGTCATCTAGTCCAGAGGCCCCCAATCTTTTGGGCATCAGGGACTCGTTCCATGGAGAGGGCTTTTTCCGTGGACCGGAGGGTGCATGGTTTTGTATTATTTATTTATTTATTTATTTTATTTAATTTATATGCCGCCCCTCTCCCAAGACCCGGGGCAGCTCACAACAACAAAACAATTCAAAAACACAATTAATTTAAAAAATTTAAAAATTAATTCCATTCACACAACATACAAACACATTCAGCTCACAGCCGCTGATGGCGGGACACTCTTAGGGCCGAGGGTCAGAGCACAGCTCACATGCCCCAAGCCTGCCGGCATAGATGTGTCTTTAGCACTTTCTGGAAAGCTAGAAGGGAGGAAGCAGTATGAACCTCTGAGGGAAGCTGGTTCCAGAGGGCTGGGGCAGCAGCAGAGAAGGCCCTTGCCCTAGGCCCCGCCAGATGGCATTGTTTAACAGACGGGACCCATAGGAGGCCAACCCTATGCGCCCTAACCGGTCGCTGGGATTCATGAGGCTGAAGACGGTCCCGCAAGTATCCTGGTCCATTGCCATAAAGGGCTTTATAGGTCATAACCAACACTTTGAATTGTGTTCAGAGACCAATAGGTAGCCAGTGCAGCTCGCGGAGAGCTGGAGTAATATGAGCATGTCTTGGAAGACCCAAGACAGCTCGCGCGGCCGCATTCTGGACTACTTGCAGTCTCCAGACATTCTTCAAAGGCTGCCCCATGTAGAGAGCATTACAGTAGTCGAATCTCGAGGTGACAAGGGCATAGGTGACTATGATGAGTGACTCCTGGTCCAAATAGGGCCGCAACTGGCGCACCAGGCGAACCTGGGCGAATGCTCCCCTCGCCACAGCCGAAAGATGATGTTCCAAAGTTAGCTGTGGATCGAGGAGAACACCCAAGTTGCGAACACTCTGCCTGCATCTTGTGGATGGAGCTTTGTTTGTCTGTGTGGACCAGTTGCTGGCATGCCGCGACCCAATACCAGTCCACGGACTGGGGGTTAGGGACCCCTGTTCTAGTCCATACTCTGCCCAAGGCAGGAGTCTTTATAGCATCCTGGACAAATGGTTGTCCAATCTCTTCTTGATTATGGAAGATAGGACTGTGGAAGTTATGGAAGATAAACTAACCCAGGGCCTGTATTTATAAAATGCCAAACTAGGTTAACCAGGGTTTAGAGTTTAATAAGCAAAGATCTGAATGAGCAGTTCACATGGTCATAGGGACTTCACCAACTCTCAAAGAAAGATTACCCTTATCTCATGTAAGACCAAGATCATGGTTGAATGTAATCAAACAGATCAGGATCTTTTAAGCCAACATCAAACTCTGGGGTACTCAGCCAATTAATCGTCCGGGCTTATTTAAACCAACATCACAGATTTCTATGTCATGAATGATGGCCCACGTGAACTAGCACATTGCCCATTATCTACCTGAAACCCGTACATGATTTCCCAACTAAATACTTTTTAAAGGTCTGAAATGGAAAACAATGCAAGTGTCAAGAATCAGCAAAAAAAAAGAGAGGCTTAATATAGATTTTACTCAAAAAGATGTTGCCATTAGTTTGTATTTATGTCAAAGGGAGAAACTAGTGATGCACAGCACAATTGCACCAATATAGCTGATATGGAGTTAGGTGGGAACTGAAATTGCTTTAAGTGACACATTTTAAGAACTATTCTCATTTAACACCTTGGGACAAGCTGAAATAGCTAAGAGAGCAAGCTTAACACCTTACTATTAGCTGCTGTTTTGTACTATTACTTGTATTATGTCAGACAAGCATACAGCACACACTGAAAGATGTGATTGTTACAAGAACTATTTCAAAAAAGGAGAAAAGTTGTGTTAAGGAAACCTCCAAGAACGCTGACCTGGACTAATGGAACTTCATACTGTCCTCCCTTATTTATCTCTGTTGATTTTTTTTTTTAAAAGCAGAAGTCTTCTATGGACGATGCCAAGTTGTTTAATTCTATAAAACTGAACATTCTACTTGACTTCAATTTGTTTTTTTTTCTAAATTCCTCTTTGGGGTCCTTGAAAATCTCTGGATCTCTCTAAGAAAACCAAGTAGCCCAACGGTCACTTAAGAGAAGAATTTAGGTGCCAGATCTCTTAACAACTGTCTCCTATTCACCTTTTCATGAGCCTATTCAGATTCGGTGAGAAATGAAACGATCTGGAGAACATATAGGAGGACCACCACCCCCACCACCACCACCACCTTGCTCAGACTGAAGAAGCTATTTGGATAAGGAGCAAAATGTGTCAAACTAAAAAAAAGAAGCTTCCATCACTTGATTTTCTCCGCCTCCTTTGTGCTGTGGCTACTGTTTGTGTGTTTGCTGATCTTCATATCGGCAACGAGCATCTTACCTTGCTGGGCGGGCCAAGTGGATGGAACAATTTTTTTATGTCCAGGATAGTGAGGAAATCACATTGTCACAGGAGGACAAAACCAATCTGGCTGTTGTGGCGGCTGCTGGCCTGTGTAACTTGGCTGACATGGTTTATGAAAAGAATATGTTGGTGATGATGAGGTCATTGGTTTGGCGAAAGTCCTGGACTTACTATCCACCATCATTTCATGAACCGTGTCCATTGCTGCAGGGACAATTGTCGCCTTCTGGCACATAATAATAATAAAGTTGGAAGGGACCTTGGAGGTCATCGAGTCCAACCCCCTGCTCAGACAGGAAACCCTACACCATTTCGGACAAATGGCTGTCCAGTCTCTTCTTAAAAACTTCCAGTGTTGGAGCATTCACCGTTTCTGGAGGCAGGTTGTCCCACTGGTTAATTGTTCTCACTGTCAGGAAGTTTCTCCTTAGTTCTAGGTTGCTTCTCTCCTTGATCAGTTTCCATCCATTGCTTCTTCTCCTGCCTTCAGGCACTTTGGAGAATAGCTTGACTCCCTCTTCTTTGGGGCAGCCCCTGAGATACTGGAAGGCTGCTATCATGTCCCCCCTTGTCCTTCTCTTCGTTAAACTAGACATGCCCAATTCCAGCAACTGTTCCTTATATGTTTTAACCTCCAGTCCCCTGATCATCTTTGTTGCTCTTCTCTGTACTCTTTCTAGAGTCTCAACATCTTTTTTGTATCGTGGCAACCAGAACTGGATGCAATATTCCAAGTGTGGCCTCAGTAGAGCAACCTAAACAGTCTATCACGACTGTTTAGGTTGCTGCAGAAAAGAAATAAATCTTCTTGTGGACATGTAGCCACACACAATCTTTTAGTTTCATCCAAAGTTGTTCTTTCTCATCTGTGTCACATCCAGTTTTGGGGTCGTAGGCCAAAAATAGATAATCAATGGGCAGCAGCATCAATAACAGTTAATAGGAGACAGTTAAATTGTTGCTGGACCTCTCCTATCTAGAGAACTCTGCATTTTAACATTTACTAGATGACCTTGAATAGTAATTGTCTATGGAGAAGGCTTAGAAGTAGCCTATGCCACCATGATTTACACTAACTAACCTTCAGGCATGTACTTAAAATAAGATAGGGATATAAATGTTATAATTACATACCAGATATATATCAGAAGGCATGCAAATGGTACATGCCAGATGTAGAGATACAAAGCCAAATATTGGCCAAATGTTTAATGTCTATGCAAATATTCTGAGGAATTTGGAGATTAATCCGGATAAATATTCAGAAAAGGGTGTGTTTAACCAGTTTAAAGGAAGATCTGTTTCATGAAATTATTTCTTTTTACAGAAACTATTCAACAGTGTCCTCCCTCCCCTATTTAAGCCAGACGAAAGAACTAAATCAAAACAGCACTTGGCTTCTTTGCAAGTTCAATAAGCAACTTAAACTTGCATTTTTTAGTCAAGATGAAATATTAGCAATAGATGGAACAAAGCGATTTAAAATCTGTGTTCTGTTTCCCAAGCATTCTGCTTAAGCTGCTTAACTTTGATTCGGAAATTAGATTCAAAACGGCAATAATATATAGTAGCTTTGCCTTTGTTTTTCCAACTCCGTCTTCTGCATGCTTGAAAAAGAGATGAAAACTTGTATAATCAGCTCTGATTTAATTTTCTGAATAATGTTCAGAAAGGTCTAGAGATTTACCTTTTGAAACAACGCACGGTCTTCAGTTTCATAAGCTGAAATAAATAATAATAATAAATCCTTCCTTTGACTATTGACAAACGTGACCTGCATACCTTAAATGTTGTTTATTGTTTATAATCGCAGCTACTTTCACCTGCATATAAATAGTATAACATTGTATATTTTATTGTGCATTGAGATGAAAATAATGAGGCAATTCAGAAAGACTCTACTTTGGATATTAAGACAAGACAGGCCATCAAAGGGCAACTAATTAGATTTAGTGACAAACAATGAGGGTCAAGTATAAAAGAACGAAGGGATATATTTGCATGCAATGTTTTTATTTTCATTGATGCAGTGTTAAAAAAAAAGCTTATATGAAGAAATCATATATATAAAGCCCTTTATGGCAAAGGACCAGGTTACTTGTGGGACCGTCTTCAGCCTCATGAATCCCAGCGACCGATTAGGGCGCATAGGGCTGGCCTCCTACGGGTCCCGTCCATCAAGCAATGTCATCTGGCGGGGCCTAGGGTCAGGGCCTTCTCCGTTGCTGCCCCAGCCCTCTGGAACCAGCTTCTCTCAGAGGTTCGTACTGCTTCCTCCCTCCTAGCTTTCCAGAAGCTTTTGAAGACCTATTTATGCTGAAAGGCTTGGGGGATATGAACTGTGTTCTGCCCCCGGGCCGAGGAATGTGCTTCCATCGTTGATTGTGTATTTGATTTTGTTTGCATGTTGTATGTATGGATCTTTGGATTGGATGTTATCATTATTATTAAATTTTTTTATATGTAGTTGTGTTGTTGTTGTGAGCCGCCCCGGGTCTTAGGAGAGGGGCGGCATAGAAATTTGATTAAATAAATAAATAAATCACTGAATGTTCTTTGATGCTTCTGCATAGATTAGCATTTCAAGGACAAAGCTCGCTACCGTCAATTTCTCAAAGTTTCTAATTCCGGTTAATTTGTCTTCCATGCCACAGGTAGATATTTCTGACTGTTACTGATGAGAAATTCATTCCCTTGAAATTTTTATCCAACGTTATGATGAATTGCACTTTGGAGAAGTTATAGCAGAGTCAGCAGCACAGGAGTGCTGAAATCCATACTTTTCGCTGAATCTGGCAGTCCAGCTCTCAGCTGGCACACAAAAATAATGCATTTTGAAATGTATATATTCAGAGGAAATAAAAACTCCATAAGAGCCTTAAAATCTGGCTCTACCAATTGGGTCCCAAGGGGGAATACTCCATCCTGCAGATGGACAGTGGATTAATAGAATATTCTACCTTTGCCCGGCTATCTATCGCTCCTTACTTAGCTGTCTTTGTTAATTTTAATGAAAATATTTATGGTTTTATTTTTTAAAATGTTTTATATTGAAAGCCACCTACCATCGCTTGAAGGAGAGATGGGCAGCATATGCATTTAATGAATAAAATAAAAAGTGTAGGGAACAACGCCATGCCTTATGGGAGATGGCTGGGCGACATATATTAGGATGTACCCATTATATTAGTTCATTTTGGTATAAGCAGAGAACGAGGTTAGAGAGGATAATATCAACCCATTCAAAACTCCTTTGTATTCCTTTTATCCTAGCATAGGCTTATAGGTCTGGAAGAGACCTTCAAAGGTCTTCTAGTCCAACTTCCTAGCCAGAGAAGAAGTTGTTATGCCATGCCAGACAAATGGTTGCCCAGTGTTTTCTTGAAAACCTCCCATGATAGAATAGAATAGAATAGAATAGAATAGAATAGAATAGAATAGAATAGAATAGAATAGAATAGAATAGAATAGAATAGAATAGAATAGAATGTAGAGTAGAGTAGAGTAGAGTAGAGTAGAGTAGAATAGAATAGAATAGAATAGAATAGAATAGAATAGAATAGAATAGAAGTATAGAGTATAGAGTAGAGTAGAGTAGAGTAGAGTAGAGTAGAGTAGAAGTATAGAGTATAGAATAGAATAGAATAGAATAGAATAGAATAGAAGTATAGAGTATAGAGTAGAGTAGAGTAGAGTAGAGTAGAAGTATAGAGTATAGAATAGAATAGAATAGAATAGAATAGAATAGAATAGAATAGAATAGAATACAGCTGGAAGGGACCTTGGAGGTCTTCTAGTCCAGCCCACTGCTCAAGCAGGAGAACCTATACCAGTGATGGCGAACCTTTTAGAGACCAAGTGCCCAAACCACAACCCCAAATCCACTTATTTATTGCAAAGTGCCAGGGTCATATCAGCATTGTGGTGCCCTCGGGGGGGGCATGGGGGCATGGCCCACTGGGCAGGCATGGCTGCGGTTGTCATGGCAGACTGGGTTGGCGTGGCTGGGGTGGGCAGGGCCACCTCAATGTTGCTCATGGGGGGGACGCCTATGGGGGCCGGACAGGGTCGAGGGAGATCCAGGGAGTCTCTGGCGGGTAGGGTGTTGGGCAGGAGGCGGGAGGCATGCAATCATACCTGGGACTGGGGGGGGCATGGCACCGATGGGGATCTGGCTTTCCGTGCTTGGGGTGGTCTTTGGCTTGGTGGGTGTGGGTGTGCTCTACCACCTGTAATTGAGCTTGCTAGCTGGCTGCTTTGTGCTGGGTGGGGTTGCTGCTCTGGGTGGCAGCGGCAGCCTGATGGACCTGTGCAAACTTCTGGCAGCGGCGGTGCGCGTGCCCACAGAGAGGGCTCTGAGTGCCGCCTCTGGCACGCGTGCCATAGGTTCGCCATCACTGACCTATACCATCTCAGACAGGTGGTTGTCTAGTCTCTTCTTAAAATTCTCCAGTGATGGAGCACCCACAATTCCAGCAGGCAAGCTGTTCTAATGATTAATTGTTCTCACTGTCCAAAAAAATCTTCTTATCTTCTAGATTGGATCTCTCTTTAATGATCTTCCAGCCATTACTTCTTCTCCTTCTCCTTCCCTCAGCTGCCCCCCTCTTCTTTGTGACAGCCCCTCAAGTACTAGGAGATTGCAATCCTATATCACCCCTGGTTCGTCAATTCATGAGACTAGACACAGCTGGTTCCCTCAATTGTTCGTCATGTAGTTTAGCCTCCGGTCCCTTAATCATCTTTGTTGCTCTTCTCTGTGCTCTTTCTAGAGCCCCAAAATCTTTTTTACATCGCGGTGACCAAAACTGGATGCAGTATTCCAAGTGTGGCCTTACCAAGGCATTGTAGAGTTGTATTAATACTTCATGCGATCTTGATTCTATCCCTCTGTTAATGCAGTCTAGCACTGTGTTGGCTTTTTTGGCAGCTGCAGCACACGGCTGGCTCATATTAAAATGATTGTCCACTAGGACTCCGAGATCCCTCTCACAGTTACTACTATTGAGCAAGGTACTCCCTATACTATACCTGTGCATTTTGTTTTTCTTGCCTAAATGTAGAATCTTACTTTTTTCACCATTGAATTTCATTTCGTTAGATAGCGCCCAGTGTTCAAGTCTGTCCAGATCCTTCTGTATCCCAAGCCTATCTTCTGGAGTGTTGGCTATTCCTGCCAGCTTGGTATCATCTGCGAATTTGATGATTTCCCCATCTATCCCCTCATCCAAATCATTGATGAAGTTGTTGAAGAGCTGCTTTCAATTCCTCAACCTTCCCCTTTCTTTTTCTTAGTCACATCAGCCCCACCCAACTATACCTTCCTTGCTCTTTCCTTTCCTCTCAATCTCCTTTTTTCATGTCTTTTGTGATTCAATGCTCATTCAATTTCTCTGTATACTCCAATCGCGTCAAAACACATTCCTGCTGCTCACTTCTTTTTATGCTCAATCCACTTTCATTTAATGTCCTTTGATTCTTGTTATCTTCTGACATTGCCACACGCTTCTTAAGGGCCTATTCCCACGGCATTCAATATGCTTTGATTTTACTTATCCAACTCATACTTCTGTATGATGAATTTGGGCCAAAGCAGTCGCTTATACATGCAAGGGTTGAAATGTATAAAATGTTAAAAATGTACACCATACATTTGTAAAACGCACACAGGGAAAATACACATAATCTTACACGTGGTTATGTGTGCCTTATTATTTTATTACTTTCATCTGTTTTTATTTTATTTTTTAAAAAGCTAAGATATTGGAAGCAACTTGAATGTACCAGATTCTCTTTATTTTGACTTAAAATCCCTACCCTGTCCCTTGAACTGAACACAAGAAATATTTGTCAGAATATAGGAGATGTATTATTTTCAGTTCAGTGTTCTGTTATCTCACATCTTCTAACAGCTCTCTCTTGTGAGATGAAATTCATATACCAAATTCTGGTTAATCAGATTTTTTTTTAAAAAAAAAAGTCCTATTAGCATACTTCCCTTATCTTTAGGGAGAGATTTGCAACTGCTATCATTTTAGACTTGCTAGGGAAAGATAACCAAATTATTGTGAGTTTATGAAATGTGATTGTCATGGTTCCGACAGATGAAACTCTTCAAAGAACTTCGCATTGTTTACCTTAAAGAATCTTTATTAGAGAAGCATTGCTTATTTCAATAACCTTGGTGTTATTGAACTAGGTCCAGTATTGTTATGTCTAGCTAAACTCATGCACATTCCTCCCCCCAGCATCATTAACTCTAACTCTAAGAGTAAAACATAAGAAGAAAATGGTTGCATCTCCAACTGTTGTCAAAGCAAAAACATCCAATGTTAGCAGCATTGACAGTCATCTTTCTTGGCAGTGTGGAATTACTTCACTCTATTTGTGGTGTATTTTCTGTCCCAATAAAGCTTTATAAATTTATTTATTTATTTATTTATCAAATTTGTACGCCGCCCCTCTCCCGAGACTCGGGGCAGCTCACAACAACAATATGGGTACACAAAAATTTTTTTAATAACAATAACAACATACAAACCAAGGATCCATACATACAACATTCAAACACACAATCAAGGATGGAAGCACATTCCTCAGCCCGGGGGTAAACACAGTTCATACCCCCCAAGCCTGCCGGCACAAATAGGTCTTCAAAAGCTTCTGGAAAGCTAGGAGGGAGGAGGCAATACGAACCTCCGAGGGGAGCTGGTTCCAGAGGGCTGGGGCAGCAACGGAGAAGGCCCTTGTCCTAGGACCTGTCAGATGACACTGTCTGATGGATGGGACCCGTAGGAGGCCAGCCCTATGCGCCCTAACCGGTCGCTGGGATGCATGAGGCTGAAGACGGTCCTGCAAGTAACCTGGTCCATTGCCATAAAGGGCTTAAATGATCTACTTTGGTCTGAAACAGAAGAATATTGTCCAGATGTTTCAATCTCTGTATGGTAACATTTGGATTCTGCCTGTCTTACAAATAAATATCATGTTCCGTGCTTGGATGCTAGAAAGATCTTCCCCACGTGCTGTGTATACATGCTTACCCAGAGATTAGAGAAAGCTCTGAAAAACAATTCTGACTTTTTCTAGAAGTTCTCTAGAAGTTCACTATTTGTATGTAATCAGTGTGAGATTGAAGGATTGTCAGCCACACAAATAGCACCAGAAGTTCTACTTTGAAAATATTTTCCTATCAAGGGCACACACAGCAAAGAAGATCTGACAGTGTAATTGATCTCACAAGACTGAACGTGTGTATTCCCACCTGGCTGTTACACTCGTCTAAATATCTTGTTCAGGTTTTGTGGCTGAATAAGATCTTCAATTCCACCCAAGTAAGGAAATACTAGCAAACCTGCCCAAGAGGAATATTAAATCCTCTTCTCAACGAGAACCTCTCCTTATTTAGATGGATGTTCAGTTTGTTGACTCCCATTTAATCCATCACCATCGCAAGTTCTCATTCAGTATCTCTACTGCCCCCTTAATGCATGATGGATACTACCTCATCCTGCATCTAGAAATGGTCTCACTCAATATTTCCATGCACATAGGAAGCTGGGCTGCAGAAATTCGACGGTCACTAGATTTATTTATTTATTTGCTTAAATTTATATGCCGCCCTTCTCCTAGGACCCAGGGCAGCTCACAACAACAATACAATAAAAATTTTAAAAATTAATCGCATTCATACAACATACAAACACAATCAGCTCACAGTCGCTGATGGAGGGACACTCCTAGGGCCCAGGGGCAGAGCACAGCTCATATGCCCCAAACCTGTTGGCATAGATGCGTCTTCAGCGCTTTCCGGAAAGCTAGGAGGGGGAGAGCAGTACGAACCTCTGTGGGAAGCTGGTTCCAGAGGGCTGGGGCAGCAATGGAGAAGGCCCTTGCCCTAGGCCCCGTCAGATGGCATTGTCTAACAGACGGGACTCGTAGGAGGCCAACCCTATGCGCCCTAACCGGTCGCTGGGATTCATGAGGCAGGAGACGGTCCCGCAAGTATCCTGGTCCATTGCCACTAGATGGCGTGAAGAGTTAGAATTTTGTAGACTTTTTGCTTCTGCTGACATCTAGTGGCTGTTCAGACTTTTGTACTCAGACCTGCTGGCTTTGCTAAGAAGAAACATTACCATGGAGCAATGCACACACTCTTCATGGAAATGGTCACTAAAAAGAACTGGATTTCTGCAAAATTGTGCTAGAAACTCCTGGCTGACTGAGTTGATCTTTCCAGGAAGAAAACACTGGTGCTGTTATTTTGACTGGGATGCCATTAGCGTGGGATGTACAAGCATCTGTCTGTCAGACTGTGTAATGATGCAGAATTATGCATCATTGCACTGCCGACTGTGAATTTGTGAAGCAGTACACCTTGGGAGGATGCGAGCGAAAGAGGATATGTGAATAGGAGAAATGGTATTAAATGTTGCAGGATTCTAATAATGACCTATTTTTTTTAAAAAAACTGGTTTATATTTATGTTTGCTACTCTCTCTTCCTCTCTCTTCACTTCCCATATGCAAACAAATAATGCATATGAGCTGCTTCAGTAATAAGATACCACACACACACACACACCCCGGTATTTAGTTTGTTTTCAAGCCACATCAATTTTATCTGTCTCCATTCCACGCTATGTCAAGCATAGACACTAAGGGTTGTTTCTAGAGACTCCTTTTGTTAATGTAAAAGTAAAGGAAAAAAAAGCTTTTTACAATTGATTTTTACTCCTGGTTATGATGTGGAAGTGCTGGATCTATATGTAACTTCACGGTTCAGAAACGGGTTCCCATTACCCAATTTGGGGATTTATTTTGACTTGCCAATCTGCCCTACAACCCTTGAATTTTGATAGATAGCACCCAGTCTGTCCAGATTCTCCTATATCTTATGCCTGTCTTCTGGAGTGTTGGCTATTCCTGCCAGCTTGGTGTCATCTGCACATTTGATGAGTTCCCCATCTATCCCCTCATCCAAATCATTGATGAAGATGTTGAAGAGCACTGGGCCCAGAACAGAGCCCTGGGGCACCCCACTATACACTTCCCTCCATGTAGATGCAGTTCCACTGAGGACCCCCACATTGAGTACAGCCGGTCAGCCAGCTACGAATCCATCTGGTGGTGATGCTGTCTAACCCGCATTTTTCTATGTGGTTGCACTGGTGCATCATCTCACAAAATGCATACTGACAGAAAATGGTTTTTTTTAAACAATATGAGAACTCCTACTGTGGATCTGGATGAGGTCTAAAACTCCATGTATTTAAATGTTTTAATCTACTCCATCTGGAGTAGGCATTCCTTGTGTTTGTTCATACGATTGTCCATTTACATGTAGTCAGACATAAATACAAGAATTAAAAACCAATTTAATGTGTATTATGAACAAGCAGCTCAAGGTTTTGCTGGCGGGTGGGGGTGGAATGGGCTGGAGGTGGGACGGAACCAGCTTTTTCCTATCCTAAACAGGTGTTGGACAATTTGCACTGTGTGTAGTAGTTTATGTAATGAAGCAATTTTACTTCTCTGTGAGCCTCTTCAGAGAATCTGCTTTTGCTAATTATTTCCCTTTGGACAACTTTGTTTACTAAACATTTTAATTTGTTGAATCCTTTCCTATTTTTGCATGCGGTGGAGCTTACACAAACAACCAAGTGTGTGTTATGAACTGCCAGGGAGGTTTATCTTAAAGATACAAGCTTCTTAAAGGTGGGGCAGAATGCGTAGAAGTTTTAATTCCAGGTATAACTCATTTAGACAGTTAAATTGACTTGTAATGCCCCTAAGACAGGAGGAGTAATATTCAGAACCTATTTTTTGTTACTTATTCCAAGTAGTCACCCAGATTAATAACCTCAAAAGGGGACCTTGAGGATTTAAATTTATGTGCATTCCTAAGAAAAGGATTTGTCAAAGTACCTGGAATATATAACAATTATAAGAAGGAAGATTTATCATTTGAGTCGAGAAAATTGGGGTAGTCCATAATCCCCAAAGCGTGTTCAGCTATGAAAAATCTGGTGTTTCTATGAATGTTGCAAATTGGGGACAGTTTTCAACACATTTTTCAACTTCGTTCAGGCAACAGAAAGATATCTTTGAACATGACTCAGTTTGTGTGGTTGTGCTCTGTAGTAATTTTAGGAAAAGGCACTTGTAAGCAACAAGCAATATGTTGGCACTGCAAGGGAAAGTTTTCATTTGATTGGCAGAAGACATCATGGACAATCTTAAGGCAATGGTTTTCCCAGTTGCAATGTATGGCTGTGAAAGTTGGACCATAAGAAAGGCTGAGCACCAAAGAATGGAGGCCTTTGAACTATGGTGCTGGAGAAGACTCCTGCGAGTCCCCTGGACTGCAAGGCGATCCAACTGGTCAGTCCTGGAGGAGATCAACCCCAACTGCTCTTTAGAAGGCCAGATCCTGAAGTGGAAACTCAAGTACTTTGGCCACCTAATGAGAAGGAAGGACTCCCTGGAGAAGAGCCTGATGCTGGGAAAGATGGAGGGCAATAGAAGAAAGGGACAACACAAAATGAGGTGGCTGGATGGAGTCACTGAAGCAGTAGGCATGAGCTTAAATGGTCTCCAGAAGATGGTAGAGGACAGGAAGGCCTGGAGGAACGTTGTCCATGGGGTCCCGATGGGTCGGACACGACTTCGCAACTAACAACAACAAAAGGACAAAAAGGGAAGCATTTAAAAAAAAAGAACGCTCTCCAACTTACAGGTTTTATTTGAAAATATAAATAAAATTTTCCCAAAGTCAACTTAGCTTTGTTTTTCCTTGAACTTTTTTTTGCTTTGAAGCAAAACATCTTCAAGGAAAAAACCAAGTCCACCCCCTTTGGGTCAACCATGACCTGGATAACTGAGAATCTCCATAGACAAAATTCTGATGGGTCAAACAGTGGCTTTGCTGCCAGATGTGAAGAAGGAAAATTATAGATCTGTTAGGAAACAGATCTATAGTTTGAAAATTATAGATCTGTTAGGAAACATTGAAAGGAATATTAATACCAGAAATTCTGAGTTAATGGAATCAGAGAAGGATGGAGCGGGCTTTCATTTGAAACTTTTGAATGTAGTTTTGTGAGTTTAAGCGGGTATTCAAACTATCTTTGGAAATTTAATTCTTTTTTTATAAAACAAAATGTGTGACACTTGATAATTCTGGGAAATGCTTCTAGTAGGACTTTTATGAATCCTAGCAGCTGTTTCACTTTTGAGAAAAAGTTGCTTTCTGAAACCTTTTCTCATGAGTGCAAAAATCACTTGATAGTTGATGAGAAAATTTAGGTTCAGGGATTTATGCATAACATTTTGCCCTGTCGTCTTCATTGAGACGCTGGCCTATACATATATAGAGACATGTCTACATACATACACATTGGAGAAAATATATAAGCAAGTGCAAAGGTTGAAGGAGAAAGAATGAAGTAATATAATACAGGCAAATAAACCAGGGATGTAAAAATGTCATGAATATAACTTTCTAAAGTGCCATTAATTAGTTGTGAATGATTTGCCCTGTGTAATGTTTGGTGAGTGCTAGCTTCACTAGGTACACCAAACTCTACAGAAAGATTGGAAATCCAGTTTCTTGAGATTCTGGCTGGGGAATTCTGGGACTTGAAGTCCACAAGTCTTATAGTTGCCAAGATTGGACACACACACACACACACACACACACACACATACACACACACACCACTATAATAGAAGAATCTTTTAAGTCTGATTGTGTGGTACATAATCCTTCTTACACCACAGTGAATTAGGGATGCATTTCCTGAGCCACGTCCAAACATTATCTTATTCTCTGGACATTCTTTATGTTCCACTCAACCACCTATCTTTGCTTGGCTAATGGTTTGTGCATATTTATGTCAAGATCTGTCATGCCTCCGTCCGAGCCTGACTCTGAGGATGACATGGAGTTCCCTGCTGAGGCCCAGGAGGGGGTGTCTGTGGCTTCGGAGGACTGTGTGGAGGAGCAGGCTGAAGCAGGACAGGGCCCTTCAAGTTTGGAACAGGGAAGGCAGAGCTCAGACAAGGAGCAAGGCCCCTCCCCACCTGATCAAGGCCCCTCCCCACCCTTCAAGTTTGGAACAGGGAAGGCAGAGCTCAGACGAGGAGCAAGGCCCCTCCCCACCTGATCAAGGAGAGCAGAGAGGAGGAGGGAACAACGGAGGCAGGCTCACTTGCTTGGGAGGAGAGCATCACGCCCCACTCCACAAGGCACACCTGGGGAGTAGGTATTTAAGGAGACGCTGTGGGGTGGGGCATTTGCCGGGAACAAACGTGAACTCTTGTGATGTGAGCTCTTGTACCTGGACTCTTTGTATTTTGGATCAAGTTTGTTTCCTGCTGAGTTCTCCTTGCTGTCTTCAGTTTTGCAGTTTGCAGATTACAGGCAAGCTGGGCGTTGAAAAGATCATACTTTGTTTGTTATCTGTTTTACTTTAAAGAACTGTTTAACTCTGGTGACTGTTTTATGGAACTTGTGCCAGCATATGTGGGGGCTGTTGGGTGAACGTTGGCAGTGCTTACAAAGACCATTATTCTCACCAGCTAAGTGCTTTGCCTCTGTTCAGGGCCCTGGGTCATCACAAGATCATCTCCCTTACTCTCTACTAGGACTAAGGATCACCACTGAATTTAAGCTAAGGATGAGTATCAAAAACTATGGTCGACACCACACCCATCCCTGAATGGAGGTGAACACCGTAGTAAAGCCCAATCCATATTTCTAAAAGACTATTCTGATATTGAAAGGTGATGAATTTGAAATGTAGATAAATCCAAATATTAGATTTGGTACCTGTCCATGTTGCAGATTATCATCTAAGAATAGCTTCTGGAGTTCTGATTCTTTTCTCTTGCACTTTTTTAAAGGAATATATCTGAAAAAGCTTTTGTTCTAAGCATCTTTTCATAGTTTCAGCTTTGTCTGAACTTCAGTTCTTCTTAGAGTCCCAAGCTTCCTGTCTGCATATGCATATGCTCTCTATTTTTTTTAGCTCTTCATTACTGTCGTTGTTATCTCTCTGCTTCTCTCCCCCTCATAAAATTCACACTAGAATTGTTTCCCTTTTTTTTAAAAAAAATGGAACTTATTTTAACAATACATCAACAGATTTTTGCTTGTATGCATCTTGGGAGTCAAAAGCTGTTGGGTGGGAAAGGAGAGGTTTGAAGGTTTAAGATGTAAAGATTAGAAAGGAGAAAGCAAAAATATGTGTATACATGGAATTTCTCTTAGATCCCCTGTTTCCACCATGCTGACTTAAAATACTGCACTTTGTGTGATGCATGTTGGACACCAAAATGTTTGTGACACTTCAAATCCTAAACATGAGAAAAGGGATCAATACTGATTCTAATCAGAATGAATGGCACTATCTCAATGCTCTCTCTTTCTTTCTTTTTCAAGATCTGCTTATCCTCACATTCAGACATGAATAGACATTTCACTCAGCTGCAGTGGTGGGCACACAGCAGAGAGCATGGGAGCAACAGTTTTTGCAATGACCCAGGGCACAGCACAGAGGCAATGCAGTCAGCTGGCAATTCAAACAGTTCTTTTATTGCTCCAAATTTTCCCCAAATGCTCCCACGTTTGCTGGCAAGCCTCCAACAAAAGAATACACACACACACACCTTCAGCCGACTCTGGCTGAAAGTAGGTTCAAATACAGTATGATTAGCATAAGAAAGTACTCAAGGCCATAGAGATAACAAGTAAGAAAACATAAACTTAACAAGTCTGTTTGAATCCTAGCTTGCCTGAGCAGTTTTCAAAGGAGAGAATCTGAAATACAGTCCGAGGTCTTTAAACATACAAGTAACGTGGTCAGTCAATCCAATAGTTCGAGTTTCCAGGTTTCCAAGCAGAAGTCACAGAACAAGAGATCAGCAACAACACACACAAAACTCCAAGGAATCACCGTTTGTTCCCAACAAATGCCTCTCCCCACAGCATCTCCTTAAATCTCAGTCTCCAGGTGTGCCTTGTGGAGAGGGGCGGGATACTCTTCTCCTGAGTAGCTGAGCCTGCCTGCGTTGTTCCCTCCTTCTCTCCACTCTCCGTGCTCTAGGATCAGGTGAGGGTGGCCCTTGCTCATCGCCTGAACTCTGCCTCTCCTGTTCATCCTGTCCCCATCCTGAAGGGCCCTGGCCTGCCTCGGCCTGCTCCTCCCCACATTCCTTTGAAACCACAGACCCCTCTCCCTTGACCTTCATAGGGTCCCCCCTTTCCAGTTCATTTTCCTCCGCAGATTCATGCATGACAGTTTTCAACTTGCACACTGGGATGTTAGTATGTAAATGAATTTCTGCAGAGTAGAAAATCCCGTACTCGTTTTCATTGTTTTTATCTCTTTGCTGTCCCTTGTTTGATTGTACTGTGTTTTTGGGAACACATTTCAGGAGCATTGTTCAGTAAGTCAATCTCCATACTTCCATTGCTTTGCTATCATTGCCTGAAAACTACTTGAACCTGTTCCTGAAATTATTTATTTATTTCTTAAATTTCTATACCGCCCCTCTCCCGTAGGACTCGGGGCGGTTTACAGCCCAATTAAAACAGATAATAATAATAGATATTTAAAAAATAAATTAAATTAATACATGGCTGTTACTAAAACCTGTTAAAATCCCAATTCTAAAACCCGAACAACCTTGTTTAAAAAATTTACATAAAGATTTACATAAAAACCCGAGGAGGTCTAGGCCAGGCCAGCTTGATTGAAGAGATGAGTCTTCAATTCTCTTCTGAAGGTGCGGAGATCATGACATGTCCGGAGTTCCGGGGGGAGCTCGTTCCACATCGTCGGTGCCCCCACAGAAAAGGCTCTCCCCCTGGGCGCCACCAGCCGACACTGCTTAGCCGATGGCACCCTGAGGAGGCCCTCTCTGTGGGAGTGAACTGGTCTATGGGAGGTATTTACTGGCAGAAGGCGGTCTTGTAAATAACTGGGTCCTATGCCTGGAGCGCTTTAAAAGTGGTAACCAATACCTTGAAGCGCACCCAGAAAGCCACCGGCAACCAGTGCAGCTCGCGCAGGATGGGGGCCATTTGTACCCACCAGGGTGCCCCTACTACCACCCGCGCGGCCGCATTCTGCGCCAGTTGAAGCCTCCGCGTGCACTTCAAGGGGAGCCCCAAATCACCCCAAACTAAACTTGACTCCAAGGAGACCTTACAAGTGAATGGAATAACATGCAGCCATTGCTGTAATTCCGAGACGCTTCTAAATTCTGCACGATATTCTCGCCAGGAAACCAAAGGAACACTTTTTTCCCCTAGCTAAAAACTCTTTCAGATGCCCATCAAATAAAAGCTTATTTTGAGCAATGGCCCCCTTTATTTCATAAATCACTTGTTGTGTTGCCATAGCATTCAGGCTAGGAGTGTTAAATCAGTTATTATTACCGAGTGGAGGAAGAATACATTACAGCTTTTCGGGCGGTAAGATATTGATCTGCCTATGATAAAAGAAAAGAAAAAAAAAGAATGTGCTGAATAGGTTTGGACATAAAAAAAAAAGCACATTATCTGCAGTTTGTGTTAAAATAACTCTCAATCTTAGAAAAAGACTTGAAGTTGCATCTCTCTTTGTAATCTCTGAGAGTAGTGGCCAGACACTGATTCAGAAGATAACGCTCCAAAGCAGTGTCTGCTTTCAGATTTATTGACGTCCTAACAACCTCATTGTTTCATGATAACAATAATGGCATTTAAGGGATGGACTGAGTGGCGTTGACATCCTTGGGCGGAAAAAGGTTCTAAATCCGTCCAACTTCATTGGTGTTTCCTTTGAAAACATTTTGCTTCTTGCTGAAGAAGCTTCTTGGAGGACAAGTGAAATGTTTTCAAAGAAAACACCAAGAACATCCATTGTTTTTTCTTTCGAAAAATACCTTTGGGACAGCCATGACCTGGATGATTGGGAATCTCCATAGACCAGTGTTTCTCAACCTTGACAATTTTAAGGCATGTGGACTTCAACTCCCAGAATTCCACAGCCAGCAATGCTGGCTGTGGAATTCTGGGAGTTGAAGTCCACATGCCTTAAAATTGTCAAGGTTGAGAAACACTGCCATAGACGTATCAGGTAGAACAGAAACATTTGGATAGGCCTGCTTGTAAGTTGAACCTGCCTTGAACTCTAGCAAATTCCTGAGACCGCTTGTTGTTTGTGGGGTCCTTGGTACTCTCTGAACTTGGTTATTTTCTTATAGACATTTCATTATCCTACTGAGTAACATCTTCAGGGCTTCATTCAATGCTGCAGAAGAGAGCAACAGGGGCAAAAGATATTAAACCTGTGCAGTAAATCCAAACCATGTAACTTGTGCAGGTACATCCACCAAAATATAAGTTTAAGAGGTCATGTTAAAATATTTGCCATTTTCTTGACCAATTGGTTTATACTAGACACCTGTGTTAGATATATTCCATTTTCAAGGGGGATTTTTAAAAAATCATGTCCATTATGTAAAAAAAAAAAGTTGTCATCATCATCCTAGCCATTCTTTGTTAAAGTGACTAAACTAATAGACCAGCAAAATGCTGTGGATGCAGTATACTTAGATTGCAGTAAGGCCTTTGATAAAGTAGACCACAACCTACTCCTTGGTGAGCTATTCTATTCTATTCTATTCTATTCTATTCTATTCTATTCTATTCTATTCTATTCTATTCTATTCTATTCTATTCTATTCTATTCTATTCTATTCTATTCTATTCTATTCTATTCCATTCTTTCATTATTCTATTCTATTCTATTCTATTCTATTCTATTCTATTCTATTCTATTCTATTCTATTCTATTCTATTCTATTCTATTCTATTCTATTCTATTCCGTTCTTTCATTATTCTATTCTATTCTATTCTATTCTATTCTATTCTATTCTATTCTATTCTATTCTATGCTATGCTATGCTATGCTATGCCATGCCATGCCACGCCACGCCACGCCACGCCACGCCACGCCACTCCATCTATTCTATTCTATTCTATTCTATTCTATTCTATTCTATTCTATTCTATTCTATTCTATTCTATTCTATTCTATTCTATTCTATTCTATTCCATTCTATCTATATTCTATTCTATCCATATTCTATTCTATTCTATTCTATTCTATTCTATTCTGTTCTGTTCTGTTCTGTTCCGTTCCGTTCCGTTCCGTTCCGTTCCGTTCCATTCCATTCCATTCCATTCCATTCCATTCCATTCCATTCCATTCCATTCTATTCTATTCTATTCTATTCTATTCTATTCTATTCTATTCTATTCTATTCTATTCTATTCTATTCTATTCTGTTTCATTCCATATTCTATTCTATTCTATTCTATTCTATTCTATTCTATTCTATTCTATTCTATTCTATTCTATTCTATTCTATTCTATTCCGTTCTTTCATTATTCTATTCTATTCTATTCTATTCTATTCTATTCTATGCTATGCTATGCTATGCTATGCTATGCTATGCTATGCTACGCTACGCTACGCTACGCCACGCCACGCCACGCCACCCCACTCCATCTATTCTATTCTATTCTATTCTATTCTATTCTATTCTATTCTATTCTATTCTATTCTATTCTATTCTATTCTATTCTATTCTATTCTGTTTCATTCCATATTCTATTCTATTCTATTCTGTTCTGTTCTGTTCTGTTCTGTACTGTACCGTACCGTTCCGTTCCGTTCCGTTCCGTTCTGTTTCATTCCATTCCATTCCATTCCATTCCATTCCATTCCATTCCATTCCATTCCATTCCATTCTATTCTATTCTATTCTATTCTATTCTATTCTATTCTATTCTATTCTATTCTATTCTGTTTCATTCCATATTCTATTCTATTCTATTCTGTTCTGTTCTGTTCTGTTCTGTACTGTACTGTACTGTACTGTTCTGTTCTGTTCCATTCCGTTCCGTTCCGTTGCGTTGCGTTGCGTTGCGTTGCGTTGCGTTGCGTTGCGTTGCGTTGCGTTGCGTTGCGTTCCGTTCCGTTCCATTCCATTCCATTCCATTCTATTCCATTCTATTCCATTCTATTTCATTCCATATTCTATTCTATTCTATTCTATTCTATTCTATTCTATTCTATTCTATTCTATTCTATTCTATATTCTATTCTAATTGTCTATCCACTGAAGGATGAAGGCCTCTTCCCCATTTCCATTTCCATTTCCATTCTTTGACTCTCATGATGGCATCGTATACTTTCATTTTTTCTCTCATCCATGTGCAGGTCTTTCTATCTTGTCTTGTCATGCTGAGCATGTCTCTTTCCATGGCTCTTTGCAGCACTCATAGCTTTTGTGAAAGTTGTGAAGTTAGTGTCCATGTTTCACCGGCATACGTTAGAGCAGGAAGCACACACTAAGGAGGAAGGAAAGGTAGATGATTATTTTTGGAGTGTCTAGATTCATCTAAGTATTTACTCAAGAATCTTTAAGATGTGATGACATTGTGCTGGGTAAAGCATAATCTGCAACTGCTTCTTCTTACATAGAGTCCTAAAATTGTCCATTTTAGGTGCTCCCTCTATAGAAATCCAAATTAAGCATCGTCAACAGATTGGGGTAGTTTCACTTTGAACATATCCAGTGAAGGAAGCCCACGACTCTTCTGGAGAACTGGTTTCATAGCCAAACTACTTCTTCTAACAAGTTCCATTTCAAAATGTTCTTATTGTAGGACATTGTTTTCTTTGGAATTTGGAATCTGTGTTCCTGTAAACTAAATCCATTAATACTGGAATGACAGGGAAGTATTGACCTTTTCCTGTAGGACATCTTTTCAAATATTTGAAAAATGCTAGTCAGCTCAGTTGTCTTTTCTAAAAAGTAAAAAAAAAACAACACCCCAATTATTTCAATCTTTCTTCATAGGACTTTTACCCCCAACCTCCTTCTGATTGCTTTTCTCTACATCTGAATCCTTGTTAAATTGTGAAGCCAACATAAATGAAGTTTCAATACAATATGTAAAAGCACATATCATATATGAATTTGTCCATCAGCACCTACTTGATGGCTGTATGAGTGTCTGTGTTGGTCTCTCTCTCTCTCTCTCTCTCTCTCTGTGTATTTCTGTCTTCAAGTTGGAGCTGATCATATAGAATGGAGTGGAATGGAATGGAATGGAATGGAATGGAATGGAATAGAATAGAATAGAATAGAATAGAATAGAATAGAATAGAATAGAATAGAATAGAATAGAATAGAATAGAAGCTGGAAGGGACCTTGGAGGTCTTCTAGTCCAGCCCCCTGCTAAAGCAGGAGACCCTATACCATTTCAGACTGACTGTCCAGACTCTTCTTAAAGACCTCCAGTGATGGAGCACCCACAATTTCTGAAGGCAAGCTGTTCCACTGGTTAATTGTCCTCTCTTTTAGGAAGTTTCTCCTTAATTCCAGGTTGCTTTTCTTTTTGATTAGTTTCCAACCATTGTTTCTTCTCCTGCCTTCTGGTCCTTTGGAGAATAATTTGACCCCCTTTTCTTAATGTGGCAGCCCCTCAAATACTGGAATATTGGTATCGTGTTACCCCTATTTCTTCTTTTCTTTAAACTAGCCAAACGCAAATCCTGCAGCCATTCTTCATATGTTTTAGTCTCCAGGCATTGGATCATCTTAGTTGATCTTCTCTGAACTTTTTCCAAAGTCTCAACATCCTTTTTTGTAGTATGGTGACCAAAATTAGTTGCAGTATTCCAAGTGTGGCCTTACTAGGGTTTTATAAAGCGTACTAATATTTCATGTGATCTTGATTCTATGCCTCTGTTCATACAACCCAGGATTGTATTAGCTTTTTTTGGCTGCTGCTGCAGGCAGCCATGATGACCTGTCACTAACCTTGCCCTCCAGAGCTAACAGTGATGTGTCCATTCCTGCTCCAATTAAATTATTCCACCCTGCTGATGGTCATCCTCTTCTTTTTCTTTCCCAATATTGGATCCTTCTCCAATAGGTCTTCATACAGTATGTCTAAAGTAGGATAATTTGACCCTTCCCATTTGTGCCCAATGACAGACATCTGGATTGATGGTCCAAAGATCCATTTGTGTCCTTGGCTGCCCATAGCAGTCTCTAATATTTTCCCCAACATTAAATTTCATAGGCATTAATGCTCTTTCTATCCAGCTTCTTCAAAGTCCATACTTTGACTTCCATACTATGTCATAGGGGTATTTATTTATTTATTTATTTATTTATTTATTTATTTATCTATCTATCTATCTATCTATCTATCTATCTATCTATCTATCTATCTATCTATCTATCTATCTATCTATCTATCTATCTATCTATCTATCTATCTATCTATCTATCTATCTATCTATCTATCTATCTATCTATCTATCTATCTATCTATCTATCTATCTATCTATCTATTTATTTATTTATTTATTTATCTATCTATCTATCTATCTATCTATCTATCTATCTATCTATCTATCTATCTATCTATCTATCTATCTATCTATCTATCTATCTATCTATCTATCTATCAATCTATCTATCTATCTATCTATCTATCTATCTATCTATCTATCTATCTATCTATCTATCTATCTATCTATCTATCTATCTATCTATCTATCTATCTATCTATTTATTTATTTATTTATTTATTTATTTATTTATTTATTTATTTATTTATTTATTTATTTATTTATTTATTTATTTGGATTTCTATGCCGCCCTATTCCAAAAACTCAGGGCGGCTTACAACATAGATACTAACATATAGAAATCTGGCATTAAAATACATTGTAAAACCCCTTGATTAAAAAAGCCAATCATCCAAAGACAAACATGCAACAAACATACACTGGCTGGGGCAAGGTGTTAACTGCCCCAGGCCTGTCGGCAAAGATGTGCCTTCAATAATTTGCGAAAGGCGGAGAGGGTGGGGGCAGTACAGATCTCCGGGGGGGGAGTTGATTCCAGAGGGCCGGGGCCGCAACAGAGAAGGCTCTTCCCCTAGGCCCCGCCAGGCGACACTGTCTGGCTGACGGGACCTGGAGAAGGCCGACTCTGTGGGCCCTAACCGGCCGCTGGGTTTCATGGGGCAGCAGACGGTCCCGTAAGTAACCTGGTCCGATGCCATGTAGGGCTTTACAGGTCATAACCAACACTTTGAATTGCGTTCGGAGACCAATTGGCAGCCAATGCAGCTCGCGGAGTGATGTTGAAATATGGGCATTTCTAGGTAAGCCCAATACTGCTCGCGCGGCTGCATTCTGCATTACCTGAAGTCTCCGAACGTTTTTCAAAGGTAGCCCCATGTAGAGAGCATTGCAGTAGTCGAGCCTCGAGGTGATAAGGGCATGAGTGACTGTGAGAAGAGACTCCCGGTCCAAATAGGGCCGCAGCTGGTGCACCAGGCGAACCCGTTGCCTGCAGGATTCTGATCAGTAAATAATGCCTTGGAATCAGTCTTGACTCCTACTGTAGCAATTGTTTGGATTAGCCCTGCAGCTTTCTTGACTTGCCGTTGACATCTTCTCAGGGCTGAGAAAGTGACTGATCCCAAAATCACCCCGCTGGCTTAAGATGAGATTGAAATTCACAATATTTTTTTCTGGCTTCTAGCCTGGCGCCTTACCCATGACATCAAATTGGGTCCAAATATTTATTATTACTCAAGCTGTAACATTTACATAGCAACATCTGGATGCGGAAGAACGGTCTCAAGCTCAACCCATCCAAGACCGAGTGGCTGTGGTTACCGTTGTCCCGGTATAGTCAGCTGACCCCATCGCTGTCTATTGGGGGCGAGTCAGTGGCCCCCACGGGAAGGGCTCGCAACTTGGGAGTCCTCCTGGATTCACGGCTGTCCCTTGAGGACCATCTGACGGCTGTGGCCGGGAGGATGTTTTACCAGATTCGTTTGGTACGCCAGTTGCGTCCCTTCCTGGATCGGGACGCGCTACGCACGGTCACCCATGCCTTCATCACTTCCAGACTGGACTATTGCAATGCTCTCTACATGGGGCTCCCCTTGAAGTGCACACGGAGGCTCCAACTGGCGCAGAATGCGGCCGCGCGGGTGGTGGTGGGGGCGCCCTGGTGGGCACGAACGGCCCCCATCCTGCACGAGCTGCACTGGTTGCCGGTGGTCTTCCGGGTGCGCTTCAAGGTGTTGGTCACCACCTTTAAAGCGCTCCATGGCATAGGACCCAGTTATTTACAGGACCGCCTACTGACAGTAAATACCTCCCACCGACCAGTTCGCTCCCACAGGGAGGGCCTCCTCAGGGTGCCATCGGCTAAGCAGTGTCGGCTGGTGGCGCCCAGGGGGAGAGCCTTTTCTGTGGGGGCTCCAATGATATGGAACGAGCTCCCTCTGGAACTCCGTACGTGTCATGATCTCCGCACCTTCAGAAGAGAACTGAAGACTTATCTCTTCAATCAAGCCGGCCTGGCCTAGAGCTTCTCGGGTTTTTATGTAATTTAAATTAAGTAGTTAGGGTTTTAGTATGGGATTTTAATTTGGTTTTAGTGCAGCCTAGGTTATTTAATTCTGTTTTAAATATTTATTATTGTTACGTTTTAAATTTGGCTGTAAACCGCCCCGAGTCCTACGGGAGAGGGGCGATATAAAAGTCTACAAAATAAATAAATAAATAAACATAAAAATATAGCATCTAACTCAATGTTATGGTGTTAGGGTGTTGTTGTTGTTGTTTTTAATGCAAGCTATAAGGGATTCACTAAAAAAAATACTTGCTTTACTAACAAATACATTTCAAATGATGATTGATGCATACTATGATTTTATGTTCAATGCTGATTGTTTTAATAAAAGAATTTTTTCATTAAAAAACAAACAAACAAATTCATGGCTTTTAAATAAGAAAATCTTTTTTTCAGTTGTGCTCAGTGGTGAGATTCAGCCAGTTCGCACCAGTTTGGCAGAACCGGTAGCTAATTCTTTGTCGCCCAGGCCCAGAATGGACTTCCGGAAGTGGTATCCACGCAGAGAACCGGTTGTTCACCTATTTGAATCCCACCACTGGCTGTGCTCCCTTGGAAAGCGTGCTTACAGCAATTTGTGTTTCTGTGTAATTCCACGTAGACTTACTTTGATTATTCTTAAAGTAGTATCAATTACCTAAAGTGGTTCAGTCAGGACTCAACCATTTTATTCAGCTAAGCAGGGAAATTTAAGCTGGTGAGTCACTCAGTAACAGCATGGGATCACTCTCAGCCAAGATCTACTGCATGCGACAGTATTGATGTATGCAGAGCGTTCCTTGACACAGGATTTCATGAATTTTAGATAAAGTGCGAAGCCTGTTGCTCCTCATGCATGATGGATAACTAAGTAAAAGCAATTTTAAAAGTTCTCCTTGTCCCTAC